>CP106709.1:0-111770 GCA_025503065.1 Gossypium bickii
AAAAATTTGTGGCCAAATTGCGATTTTATTATCTGTTTGGTTGGTATATATGCTAAGCATTTTATTATACTTGCCAGAAAAAAAAGATTCAAAGTATATAAATTTGGAAACTTTGGCGGGTTGCCTTATCTCTCATTATAAACATAATGGATCCTCACTGCAGGTGTAACAGCGCCACGTATGATGAATCTTAAAAACTTACTGTCCAAATTGTTGTCCAAATTCTTGTTTATTATCCCCTACTTAGTTTGGTATATATCTGGTACATTTTTATTATATTCTTTGTCCAAAAAAAGATTCAAAGTATATAAATTTAGAAGCTTGTGGAGGGATTGCCTTATCTCATTACGAGATATAATGGATCCTCCTAGGTGTAACAGTATACCACGTATGATGAATCTTAAAAATTGTTGTCAAATTCTTGTCCAAATAGTACATTTTATTATCACCTAGGTTGGTATATATCTTTGTTTATTTATTATATTCTTTATTCAAAAAAGATTCAAAATATAGAAATTTGGAAACTGTGGGTTGCGTATATCTCATTGTAAGATATAATGGATCCTCACTATATGTAACAATGCCATGTATGGTGAATCTTAAAAACTTTAGGTCCAAATTCTTTACATTTATTATCCACCTTGGTTGATATATCTTTGTACATTTATTATATTCACATCCAAAAAAAGATTCAAAGTATATAGAAATTTGAAACTGGCGGGTTGCCTTATCTCTCATTACAAGATATAATGGATCCTCACTGGAGTGTAACAATGCCACGTATGATGAATCTTAAAAAATTCTTCATCCAAATTACTTGTTTATTATCCTGCTTGGTTGGCATATATCTTTGGTATTTATTATATTGCATCCCAAAAAACAAGATTCAAAGTATATAGTAGGAAACGTGTGAGTTGCCTTATATCTCATTGTAAGATATAATGGATCCTCTCTAGAGTGTAACAATGCCACGTATGATGAATCTTATAAAATTTCTGTCCAAATTCTTTGTTTATTATCTGCTTGGTTGGTATATATGTTATTTGTTTATTATATTCTTTGTCCAAAAAAAAGATTCAAAGTATATAAATTTGAAACTTGACGGGTTGCCTTATCTCTCATTTTAAATATAATGGATCCTCCACCAGGTGTAACAATACTGCGTATGATAAATCTTAAAAAATTGTTGTCCAAATTCTTTGTCCAAATAGTTTGTTTATTATCACCTTGCTTGGTTGGTATATATCTTTTGTTTATTATATTCTTTGTCCAAAAGAAAAAGATTCAAAGTATATAAAATTTGGAAACTGACGGGTTGCCTTATCTCTTATTATGAGATATAATGGATCCTCCCCTAGTGTAACAATGCCACGTATTATGAATCTTAAAAAATTTACATCCAAGTTGTCCAAATTCTTTGTTTATTATCTGCTTGGTTTGGTATATATGTTGAAACATTTACAATATTCTTTGTCCAAAATAAAAAAGATTTAAAGTATATAAATTGGAAACTTTGATGGGTTGCCTTATATCTCATTTAAGATATAATAGATCCTCACTAGGTGTAACAATGCCACGTATGATGAATCTTAAAAATTTACTGTCAAATTCTTTGTCCAAATTCTTTATTTATTATCTACTTGGTTTGATATATCTTTGGTTGTTTATTATATTGTTGTCCAAAAAAAAATGATTCAAAGTATATAAATTTGGAAACTTGCGGGTTGCCTTATATCTCATTGTAAGGGTATAATGGATCCTCCTAGGTGTAAAAATGCGCGTATGATGAATCTTAAAAAATTCTTGTCCAAATTATTTGTTTATTATCTGCTTGGTTGGTATATATCTTTGTTTTTTTATTATATAGTTGTCCAAAAAACAAGATTCAAACTATATAAGTAGAAAACACGTGGGGTTGCCTTATATCTCGTTGTAAGATATAATGGATCCTCACAGAGGGTAACAATGCCACATATGGTGAATCTTAAAAAATTTCTATCCAAATTCTTGTCCAAATTCTTTGTTTATTATCCTGCTTGGTTTGGTATATATCTTTGTTTGTTTATTATATTCTTTGTCCAAAGAAAAGATTCAAAGTATATAAATTTGGAAACTTGACGAGTTGCCACATATCTCATTGTAAGTTATAATGAATCCTTTCTAGGTGTAACAATGCCACGTATGATGAATATTAAAACATTTACGTCCAAATTGTTGTCCAAATTCTTTGTTTATTATCTGCTTGGTTTGGTATATATGCTTCTTGTTTATTATATTCTTTGTCAAAAAAAAAGATTCAAAGTATATAGAAATTTGGAAACTTGTGGGTTGCCTTATCTCTCATTATAAGACATAATGGATCCTCCTAGGTGTAACAGCATGGCACGTATGATGAATCTTAAAACTTACATCCAAATTGTTGTCCAAATTGCTGTTTATTATCCTACTTGGTTGGTATATATCTTTGTTTATTTATTATATTCTTTGTCCAAAAAAAAGATTCAAAGTATATAAGGCATTTGGAAACTTGACGGGTTGCCTTATCTCTCATTATAGATATAATGGATCCTCATAGGTGTAACAATGCCACGTATGATGAATCTTAAAAAATTGTTGTCAAATTCTTTGTCAAATAGTTTGTTTATTATCTAACTTGGTTGGTATATATCTTTGGTATTGTTTATTATATTGCTATTCAAAAAAAAAAGATTCAAAATATAAAATTTGGAAACTGTGGGTTGCCTTATATCTCATTATAAGATATAATGGATCCTCACTATGTGTAACAATGCCATGTATGGTGAATCTTAAAAACTTTAGGTCCAAATTGCTTTGTTTATTATCACCTTGGTTGATATATCTTTGTTTGTTTATTATATTCTGTCCAAAAAAAAAAAGATTCAAAGTATATAAATTTGGAAACTTTGACAGGTTGCCTTATCTCTCATTGGAAGATATAATGGATCCTCACTTAGGTGTAACAATGCCACGTATGATGAATCTTAAAAAATTCTTGTCCAATTACTTTATTTATTATCTAACTTAGTTGGCATATATGTTGGTATTTATTATATTCTTGTCCAAAAAACAAGATTCAAAGTATATAGGCGGAAACTTTGACGGGTTTTGCCTTATATCTCATTGTAAGATATAATGGATCCTCTCTAGGTGTAACAATGCCACGTATGGTGAATCTTAAAAATTTACTGTCCAAATTCTTTTGTTTATTATCCTGCTTGGTTGATATATCTTTGGTTTGTTTATTATATTCTTTGTCCAAAAAAAAAAAAGATTCAAAGTATATAAATGAAACTTTGTGGGTTGCCTTATATCTCATTATGAGATATAATGGATCCTCCTAAGCGTAACAATGCCACGTATGATGAATCTCAAAAAATTGTTGTTTATTATTACGCTTGGTTGGTATATATCTTTGAAGTTTTTATTATTATATTGCTATCCAAAAAAAAAAAAGATTCAAAGTATATAAATTTGAAAACTTGACGGGTTGCCTTATCTCTCATTATAAAATATAATAGATCCTCCTAGGTGTAACAATGCCCACGTATGATGAATCTTAAAAATTTCTGTCCAAATTGTTGTCCAAATTGCTGTTTATTATCTGCTTAGGTTGGTATATATCTTTATTTATTTATTATATTGCGATCCAAAAAAATATTCAAAGTATATAAATTTGGAAACTTTGTGGGTTGCCTTATATCTCATTATAGATATAATGGATCCTCCTAGGTGTAACAATGCCACGTATGATGAATCTTAAAAGTTGTTGTCCATATTCTTTGTTTATTATCACTGCTTGGTTGGTATATATCTTTGGCTATTTATTATATTGCCGTCCAAATGAACAAGATTCAAAGTATATAGGTAGGAAACTGACGGGTTGCCTTATATCTCATTGTAAGATATGGATTCTTCCTAGGTGTAACAATGCCACGTATGATGAATCATAAAAATTTACTGTCCAAATCATTGTTTATTATCTGCTTGGTTGATATATCTTGGTGACATTAATTATATTGCTATACAAAAAAAACAAGATTCAAAATATATAAATTTGGAAACTGTGGGTTGCCTTATAACTCATTATAAGATATAATGAATCTTCCCTAGGTGTAACAATGCAGCGTATGATAAATCTTAAAAATTTACTGTCCAAATTCACTTGTTTATTATCTGTTTGGTTGATATATCTTTGGTTATTTATTATATTCTTTGTCCAAAAAAAAAAAAAGATTCAAAGTATATAAATTTTGGAAACTTGTGGGTTGCCTTATATCTTATTATAAGGTATAATGGATCCTCCTAGGTGTAACAATACAGCGTATGATGAATCTTAAAAATTTCTGTCCAAATTCTTTTTTATTATCTGCTTGGATGATATATCTTTGGTTATTTTATTATATTCTTTGTCCAAATGATTCAAAGTATATAGTAGAAACTTTGTGGGTTGTCTTATCTCTCATTGTAAAATATAATGGATCCTCCTTAGGTGTAACAATGCCACGTATGATGAATCTTAAAAATTCTTGTCCAAATTGTTGTCCAAATTCTTTGTTTATTATCTTGCTTGGTTGGTATATATCTTTGTTTATTTATTATATTCTTTGTCTAAAAAAAAATTCAAAGTATATAATTTGAAACTTTGACATGTTGCCTTATATCTCATTGTAAGATATAATGGATCCTCCTAGGTGTAACAATGCCACGTATGATGAATCTTAAAAAATTCTTGTCCAAATTCTTTGTTTATTGTCTGCTTGGTTGGTATATATCTTTGGCTATTTATTATATTCTTGTCCAAAAAAACAAGATTCAAATTATATGGGCGAAAACTTGTGGGTTGCCTTATATCTCATTAAGATATAATGGATCCTCCTAGGTGTAAAAATGCCACGTATAATGAATGCGAAAAAATTTTTGTCCAAATCGTTGTTTATTATCTGCTTGGTTGATGTATCTTTGTTTGTTTATTATATTTACATCCAAAAATCAAGATTCAAAGTATATAAATTTGAAACTTGACGGGTTGCCTTATATTTCATTTTAAGATATAATGGATCCTCACTAGGTGTAACAATGCCACGTATGATGAATCTTAAAATTCTTGTCCAAATTCTTTTTATTATCATCCTTGGTTGATATATCTTTGGTTGTTTATTATATTCTTGTCCAAAAAAAAAAAAAAAAAAAAAAAAAAAAGATTATAAATGGAAAACTTGGCGGTTGCCTTATACCTCATTGTGAGTATAATGGATCCTCCTTAGGTGTAACAATGCGCGTATGATGAATTTTAAAAAATTCTTTGTCCAAATTGTTGTTTATTATCACCTTGGATGATATATCTTGTTTTATTTATAATATTCTTTGTCAAAAAAAAAAAAGATTTAAAGTATATAAATTTGGAAACTTGACAGGTTGCCTTATTATCTCGGTGTAGGTATAATGGATCCTCCCTAGGTGTAACAATGCCACGTATGATGAAACTTAAAAATTTACATCCCAATTCTTTGTTTATTATCACCTTGCTTGGTATATATCTTTGTTATTTATTATATTGCTATCAAAAAAAAAAAAGATTTAAAGTATATAGGCGGAAACTTTGTGGATTGCCTTATCTCTCATTGTAATATATAATGGATCCTCCTAGGTGTAACAATGCCACGTGTGATGATGAATCTTAAAAATTTACATCCAAATTGTTGTCCAAATTCTTTGTTTATTATCTGCTTGGTTGGTATATATCTTTGTTAAATGTTTATTATATTCTTTGTCAAAAAAATATTCAAAGTATATAATTTGGAAACTTTGACGGTTGCCTTATATCTCATTATAAGATATAATGGATCCTCTTACTAGGTGTAACAATGCCACGTATGATGAATCTTAAAAAATTCTTTGTCCAAATTGCTTGTTTATTATCTGCTTGGTTGGTATATATCTTTGCTATTTATTATATTAATGTCCAAAAACAAGATTCAAAGAATATAGGCGGAAACTTGTGGGTTGCCTTATATCTCATTGTAAGATATAATGGATCCTCCACAAGGTGTGACAATGCCACGTATAATGAATCTTAAAAAATTTACTGTCCAAATCGTTGTTTATTATCACCTTGGTTGATATATCTTTGTTTTATTAATTATATTCTTGTCCAAAAAAACAAGATCCAAAGTATATAAATTTGGAAACTTGTGGGTTGCCTTATATCTCATTATAAGATATAATGGATCCTCCTAGGTGTAACAATGCCACGTATGATGAATCTGAAAAAATTCTGTCCAAATTCTTTGTCCAAATTCTTTTTTATTATCTGCTTGGTTGATATATCTTTGGTTGTTTATTATATTCTGTCCAAAAAAAAAAAAAAGATTTAAAGTATATAGGTTTGGAAACTTGTGGGTTGCCTTATATCTCATTGTGAGGTATAATGGATCCTCCTAGGTGTAACAATGCAGCGTATGATGAATCTTAAAAAATTCTTGTCCAAATTGTTGTTTATTATCCTGCTTGGATGATATATCTTTGATCGTTTATAGTATTCTTTGCCCAAAAAAAAGATTCAAAGTATATAAGTTTGGAAAGTTGTGGGTTGCCTTATTATCTCGATGTATGGTATAATGGATCCTCCTAGGTATAACAATGCCACGTATGATGAAACTTAAAAATTTACATCCAAATTCTTTGTTTATTATCACCTTGGTTGGTATATATCTTTGTTTATTTATTATATTGCTGTCAAAAAACAAAAGGATTCAAAGTATATAAAATTTGGAAACTTTGACGGGTTGCTCGTTGTAAGATGTAATGGATCCTCCTAGGTGTAACATTGCCAAGTATGATGAATCTTAAAAATTTTTGTCAAGTAACATTTATTATCTGCTTGGTTTGGTATATATCTTTGGTTTGTTTATTATATTGTTGTCCCCAAAAAAAAGATTCAAAGTATATAAATTTGGAAACTTTGACGGTTGCCTTATATCTCATTTAAGATATAATGGATCCTCTCTAGGTGTAACAATGCCACGTATGGTGAATCTTATAAAATTCTGTCCAAATTCTTTGTCCAAATTGTTGTTTATTATCTGCTTTGTTGGTATATATCTTTGTTTATTTATTATATTCTTTGTCCAAAGAAAAGATTCAAAGTATATAAAGTTGGAAACCTAGCAGGTTGCCTTATATTTTATTGTAAGATATTTTATTGTAACAATGCCACGTATGGTGAATCTTAAAAATTTGTGTCCAAATTCTTTGTTTATTATCTTACTTGGTTGATATATCTTTGTTTATTTATTATATTCTTTTCCAAAAAAAAAAAAAAGATTCAAAGTATATAGAAATTTTGGAAACTGACGGGTTGCCTTATATCTCATTACAAGATATAATGGATCCTCCTAGGTGTAACAATGCCACGTATGATGAATCTTAAAAATTTTTTGTCGAAGTAATTTGTTTATTATCCTACTTGGTTGGTATATATATCTTTGTTTGTTTATTATATTGTTGTCCAAAAAAAAAAGATTCAAAGTATATAAATTTGGAAACTTGACGGTTTGCCTTATATCTCATTTTAAGATATAATGGATCCTCCTATGTGTAACAATGCCACGTATGGTGAATCTTAAAAATTTGTGTCCAAATTCTTGTTTATTATCTTGCTTGGTTGATATATCTTTGTTTGTTTATTATATTCTTTGTCCAAAAAAAAAAAAAAAAAAAGATTCAAAGTATATAAATTTGGAAACTTGTGGGTTGCCTTATATCTCATTGCAAGATATAATGGATCCTCCACTAGGTGTAACAATGCCACGTATGATGAATCTTAAAAAATTCTTTGTCCAAATTCTGTGTATTATTATCTGCTTGGTTGGTATATATCTTTGTTTGTTTATTATATTCTTTGTCCAAAAAACAAGATTCAAAGTATATAGGCGAAAACTTTGTGGGTTGCCTTATATCTCATTGTAAGATATAATGGATCCTTTCTATTTGTAACAATGCCACGTATGATGAATCTTGAAGTATTTACTGTCCAAATCATTGTTTATTATCTGCTTGGTTGATATATCTTTGGTATTAATTATATTCTTTGTCCAAAAAACAAGATTCAAAGTATATAAATTTGAAACTTGTGGGTTGTCTTATATCTCATTGTAAGATATAATGGATCCTCCTAGGTGTAACAATGCCACGTATGATGAATCTTAAAAAATTCTTGTCCAAATTGCTATTTATTATCTGCTTGGTTTGGTATATATCTTTGTTTATTTATTATATTCTTTGTCCAAAAAAACAAGATTTTAAGTATATAGTAGGAAACTTGATGGGTTGCCTTATATCTCATTGTAAGATATAATGGATCCTCAAGGAGGTGTAACAATCGTTGTATGATGAATCTTAAAATATTGTTGTCCAAATTCTTTGTCCAAATAGGCTGTTTATTATCTGCTTGGTTGGTATATATCTTTGGTTGTTTGTGGCCATGAGATGTGGCTCATATTGATGTAGGTTATAAACCTTCTTATTTTGCATGCTTATGCTTAAATGTCCCATGAGATGTGTTGATATGGTTTATCATGGGTGGATGCTTAAAATGAGGCCTAACAACTTGGTAATAGTATATGGCGTAAATGGCCTAAGTATTAAAATGGGAAATATAATAATGATAACCCTAATGCAATGGGAGTAACGTGATATGTGTTAACAAGGGATAGGAAGTTATATGCATGATCTTTGCCAAGAAAGATTTAAGTGTACATTTATGCCTTGATAAATGTCATTGAAACTTAGGAGTGTGTATGGATGTTAAGGGTGACCAAGGGCTTGGAAAATTGCCTCCAAATGGTCCACACGGTAGAAACACGGGCATGTGTCTAGGCCATGTGTGACACAGGTCGACCACCATGGATATGTCGTGCGGCCATGTGTCCTCTGCACCATAATTTTCCAAGTCAATATGCATGGTAGTAAACACATGGGTTTGAGACATGGGCGTGTATCTTAGCGTGTGTGAGGACCACGACACAGGCGACATGGGTGTTACCCGGTCGTGTGAAATCTGCACCTATTTTTGAAAAATCGTGATTTTTAATCGACCACCATGATGCAGGCCACCGCAGGCGTGTGACACGGCCGTGTGACCTTAATTGGGTGTTGACATCATAAGCGAGAGTTACATGGCACGAGGACACGGGCGTGTGGATGGCACATAGGAGTGTCCACTGTGTCCACTTTCGGGCGTGTGACCTATTTCATGAAATTTTTTAAAGTTTTCTGAAACTTTCCAAAGTTATCGGTTTAGTCGAATCATTTCTCGATGCATGTTACAGGCTTTGTAGACCACATAAGGGGCGGCGTGCATGTGTGTTTAGTTTTGACTCGAATAAAATTTTATGACTCGGGTTTATGCAAATGTCTACGTATATGCTTGGTAATGCCTCGTACCCTGTCTCGGTGTCAGACTCGGGTAAGGGGTGTTACATTTTACCAAAAAAATAATTCAGCCCTTTGTTTTTAAAAAAACCTTAAAAAACTCTCAAAAAAACACTCTACCCTTTCCGAGTTGGTGGGGATTACAGTGCTTGATCGCTATCGTCCACACTTCCATCGACCACCGTGCCGCAGTGAGTCGAACTTAAAAGGTCAACTTTGTTTTTGATTTGAGCGAAAGGTAGTGACTTCCCTCTTTATATGTGTTTTTGATATATACGTATAGGTTTAAAATAGATTTGGAAAGAGAAAAAAAGAAATATAAGGTAACCTTAGCACTTTTGAACTTCCACTGGTGGTTGCTTTTGTGTTCGTTGTTGGTATTTTAATTCTTCTCTCTCAACTGTACGTTTTTTGTTTAAATCTCTGCTTTTTTTATGTTTGAATTTCGTTTGTATTCAATGATCTCGGAAAAAAATTACATTGAATTACGAAGCTTTTATAACCATCTGCAAGTTGCTTGCTAATGATTATTTATTCTCACTCTGGTGAATGGGCGGTGTTGACATGGGCGGTGGAGGCGGTGGTGGTGCAAGTGGAGGTAGACCTAGAGGAAGACCTAGGTGCGGCGCTTAGAGTTTCTTTGCTTTCTTGTTTTTCTTATGGTTGTGGGCTAGGGGTAGATTGGGCTGCATTTTGGGCCTCATGTTTGGCTTGTTGGGTCTTGTTTGATTGGGTTTAAATTGGGTTTGTCTAATAGTTTAGGTTTTGGTTTGACTTACTAATTTGAAATTTGTTTTGGGTTTAAGAGTGCTGTTGAGCTTGTAAAAATATTATTTAATTTATAATGTTTGTTGGGCCCTGGCTGAATTGGGATTGTACAACTCGGTTTAATGAAAAATGGTTACGTAAACTCGATAGTGCCTCGTACTTTATTACGACGAGCAGATCTGGATAGAGGTATTACATTTTAATAATCCTAAAAACATCCATTTTATGGTGAAAATAATAGATAAATAATTATTTATACTAAGAATCTCTCTGCCACACCAAAAAATATATAGGGTTAATTGAAATAATTAATTAAGTAAAGAATTAGGTTTGATAGTTAAGTAGTTAATATATTCTTAGAGATCTTAAATGTTATATACTCTTCTCCCAGTTTTTTTTCTTTTTAATCTCAGTAAACTATAATAAAAACCACATTCAGATGTGCTGTAGATTGAAGTGCTTTGATCATATTTGTGTGTGTATATATATATATATTTATTTATTTATTTATTTAAAATTTTAATCAATTTAGTGTCATGAGTTAACCAAGTATCAATTCGGTTAGAAAATTATGAAAAGTCCTTAAATAATTAAAGTAAATAATATTATTTGAAGATATTTTAATATTTTCACTTTAAATTTATTATCTCCACACATACATATAAGATAAACTTTCTAATTTATATAGATGAATTTTCTTAGCATAAATTTTCTGGTGCTCCATCATATATTTTATGTCATATTATATTCAAAATGTTTAGCTCAACAAATTTGAATGTGGGACTTTGAGAATTTAATAATGCATAATGGTCTGGCTCAAAACCATCCAAAATGGGCCTAATCTCTATCAATCAGGCCACCTTGCCAAGTTGTAATCCCTAGTCGCCCATGAAGTTAAGGATATATAAAGAACACCAAAACATTTGAGACTTACAAACGCCCCATGCATAATTAGGAATGCCAATAGGGTACACAATTTCTTTTCCTCATTTCGATTCGATTTTTCTTTAAAAAAATTTTAAACCCAATGTTTTCATTTACATGTGTTGCATATTAAAGTGTTTTTATCGTTTTTGTATATATATTTTAAAATATTATATATTTATACTATTATTTAAATTTTTGATTGATTTAGTGTCATAAGTCAATCCGGCATTAGTCGGTTAAAAAATTACTAAGTTATTGTTTTTTTATATGTTTGAAATCAATTACCTATTTTTATTTTTAAAATTTAATTTCTTTACTTTCTAAATTTAAAAATCGGTCTAATTATTACTGATAAGAACTCTTCTATTAAATTTACTAATTGACATTTTGAAATTAAAAATAAAGAAAGAAAATCGGTTTGGTATCCATGTGAAAAAGATGATATTTACAATGGACTTAAATTTACAAAGAATTTTAATGATGTTAACAATTATTAAAATTCATATAAGCATTTTAATTAGAATAAAGTATTTAGACTAACTAATAACAACTGAAATAATTAGTGCATCAAATTATGTAAAAAATCGAAGTATAGAGATTAAAATCTCAAATTTGAGCTTAGTATGAGGATCAAAATTGTAATTTGACCACTGTTATATAATCTTTAGAAAAAATGAGGATAAAATTGAAATTTAACCATTATGCTATAATGAGAGAGAGAGATGGACGTGTGTTATGTATCAAATTATATAAAAGTTAAAAAGCATAGAGATTAAATATTAAACGTAGTATAGGGACCAAAATTACTATTTAACCGTTGTTATATAATTTGACTTATGATATTAGAAAAGGGTTCTTTTAAGAACAATTTATGTATGCATTTTAACCCAAATATTGGAAGATAATAACTATTTGAATTAACTAATGTCATTTAAAAACGTAGGGATCAAATTATTATGTTAAATTAAAAATCAAAATATAAAGATTAAATCCTAAATGTGATTATAGTAGAGGATGAAAACTGGAAATTTACCATTTAAACTTTTATCTCAAAATGATTGAAATGAAAAACTGTCCCCAACAGCTTCAAGAGTTTAATGGACTAAAGAAGGAATTTCACCTTTGCTTCTTAAGTGTGGCTATATATATGCTATACCGTTTCTCTCTTCTTCATCCATCCTTGTTTTTCTTTCTCTGATTATCACAGCCCCTGCTTTTCTTTCTCTCTTCTTCTCTTTCTTCTCTTGCAATGGGCAAGCCTTCTTTATTCGTTTCACTTCACCCTCCTCTTTCAACAGCATTACTACAAAAGCTTTTGATATTTTTGAAACTTCAAACAAGATGGTTAAAAACCCATATCTTCACTTCACAACCCCTCAGTTCAATAAAGAATTAGCGGCATCTGCGAAGAAGCACCACTTTGCCACAGTTGTTTTTCTTTGTGGGAAAATGGAAAGTTGGGGCTTGAAGCCAAATATTGCTACTTTCAACATGTGGATTGACGCATACTGTAAGCTTCGTGAACTTGATTCTGGTTTATCTGCTTGGGGCAAACTGATAAAAACAGGATTTCAACCCACTGTTTTTACTTTTTCTACTTTGATGAATGGGTTTTGCATGGAAAGAAAAGTTGATGAGGCTGTTAAATTCTTTGCTGAAATGAAAGAAGCTGGTATAGTTCCCACTATATATACTTACAGTATCATAATAAAGGATTTTTGTATCATTGGGGATGTGGATGCAGCGGTTGAGATTCTTAAGGAGTTGGAAGAAAAAGGTCCTCATCCTAATCTCGTCACCTACAACACTGTCATGAATGCATTCTGTGAGCAAGGATTGTTAAAGGAAGGTCTCACTGTCTTCTCTAGAATGCTGAAGAAAGGCATCGAACCTAATCTTTATACCTACAACATACTGCTTGATGCATTTTGCAGGCGTGGGATGGTTTGCAGGGCTGAAGGTATGATCGATACGATGAAGAAGCAACGCGTCAAATTTAACGTTGTAACTCGTGATATATGTAACAAAATCGGAAAAAAAAGGAGTTAGATATTAAAACTTTTGTTTATGTTATGTAATCAGGAAAAAAAAAGAGAGTTAGATATTAGAGTTTTTGTTTATGTTATGTAATCTCCATTAAAAGTTATTAGTATGTGAAATGTATTAAGCTCCGTTGATTACTTTGCCGTACTGTTCATCTAATGTGGGTAACATCTTCACATCCACTTTCCTCTGGTTCCTTAACAACGCTTAGACTTCTTCCTCCCCTTACAAACACACAACTATCACAAGGATTCAAAAACCCAAATTTCTGATATAAAATGGAAAAGGAATGAAAAGGAGCATTAAGATGCGTAACATAGGTGAAGAAAGGTGAAGTAGGGAGCAGCAATTATGCACTCAACAGGTCCTTGAAGATACTTGCCTTTTCAAGTAAATATTTCATGCTGTTTCCAAATTGTTTCTTAGTCCTCTGTGGAAATTCTTTTTGGCGTGGAAATTATTATTATTATTATTATTATATAATCTCCATTGATTCCTTTGATCACAGTGAGTTATAATGTGGTATATGGTTAGTCAAGTGGTCGATATTTGTTATCAAGTTATTATCACTCACTAGTGTATATAAGTATCATTTACATGCTGAGTTCACCAAAGCTAATGATACTAAGATATTCGACAAATACTAATCTCTGTATTTCCTTCATTATTGTTTCTTGATATAGTTCTAACAAGGATGTAAAGGAAAGAAGGGAGCGTGCGAGGTACTTACACTACTTGCGGTGAAGAAAGGAAGCGACACTTGTCCTTAGAGATACTTGCGGTGAAGAAGGGGAGCAACAAGGGTCCTTTTCAAGTAAACATTTCATGATATTTAATAATTTAAAAGATATTAATAAATGGGAAAGTAAAAAAATTGTTTTGATAATGATACCTTATTTTATTATTATTTTAAATTTAAGAATACAAAAGAGCGTAAAGAGAAAGAATTAAAAGAAAAAAAAACAAGTAAGGATATCAATGAAAAAGGAAGAAAAATTAGTGGTCAATGTGTTGATAAAGACTTTCATTGTAATACTCATGCAATCTTTGGTTGTGTAAACTAAGCATGCATTTGACACAATATTCACCGTAATCATGTTCTAAATTTTTTCAACTCCATAAGTAATTTTTTATTATTCATTTATTATAAAATATGATAAACATTTACATATGTATATATCTTAAGTTTTTTTCTAATTGAGATAAAAGAATTTAGGTTATTTGTAATCAAATCCAGGGGTTATATATACATATATATCATGTTCATGAGCTTGGTTGATTTGTTGCATGATGGATTGTGATGAGGAGTGTGAATTTTGATCAAAACCCGTGTTCTTTGTTTGAGTATGGTTAATTGCACAGGCTTTTATTTATTCTCATTGCACGGAAAGGAGGAGGAAAATCAGTTCCATAATCTAATTGCAGTTTTACACATTTCAATATCCAGGGTTGTGTAACACCACCGGTAATAGGTTCAATTTGAAATGAAAATGCCTTTGTTTTCTATGCTTGCATCCCTTGATGTGAAGAGTAACAAGGATTTCAAGAAAGAGCCTTGAAGTTGAGGATGATTCTAATGATTGTCAGATGGACTATTTTTCTAAACTATAGCAAATCGTGAGATGGCTTGCAGGCAAATGAGTCGGACCTGATATTACTGAGGATTAGATGGAATATTATGTCCATATGTTATAATCGCCGTATCATTAATTATCTTTGAAATGTGTCTTCGTTGTTCCTTGCTTGAAATTTTTACCGTGTCTTTGTTCATCTAATTTGGGTAACATCTTGGCATTCTTGATTTATCAAGTAAGGGCGGTTTGGCAATACTTTTGAAAGTGCTTTTGAAAAATTTAAGTGTTTGACATTGCTGTCAAAAAGTATTTTTGAGAAGTAAAATGTCTATTTTAGAATGATATTATAAAGTAACAAATATGTATTTAAATAATGTTCAAATTAGTTAATATTATGATATTTTAGCAAAAATATAAAAAATAATTTATTATAATTTATTGTTAATATTTTAATAAATAATATTAATTTTAAATATTTCTAAATAATTAATATTAATTATTTATTAAATTTAATTAGAATATATAAATTATATTTAAATATAATAATTAAATATTTATAATTAGATATTGACACAATTGTATTATTTTAAAATTTTTTTTTATTTTAAACCTTAACCTTTTTTCCTCTCACGGAGGAGCCTGGTTGCTATTTTGCAGATTTTGAGCATGATGGACCCTTGGACTTTAATTACGGATGATGCATTAGGCGACTCTTTTATTGCACCACAATTGGTGATATTAAAAATGACCATCAATTAATTTGTAAGTTCTCTAATCTTGACAAAGAAGTGCTATCCCCTTTGCCATTCTTTTCAATAATTCTTAGTTGGCTCTTTTACGGAGAGAAAAAGCTAAAATTTTTGCCATCTCCATCTCTGAAAAAGTGCTTCTCCAACGTTGAAAAAATTCTCCTACTGGCCCTTGTTCTTTATTCCTCTTTAGTGAAAAGGACTTTTGAACCCAAAAGTCCATCTGTGATGGAATGAAGAAGCGGAGCTAAAGCGATGGCGTAGCCACCCCCAAAATGGAAAATATTGCATTTAGGTCATTAATTTTTTTAAAAATTTTAAATTAATAAAAGTAAAATTACGCTTTTGACTCTTCTTAAAAATGATAAAAATTTGATTTAATCATTTATAAATGGTAAAGATATAAACTATAAAAATGATGAAATTGTATTTTTCTATTGTAAAAATTATAATTTAATTTAGACCCTCTCTAAAAAAATTTTCTAGCTTCGACCATGCGTGTTTGCCTGCCTTTCATGATCATCATTATCGAGTTTTACTATTTTTTTACGTATTGAATTGCAGTTACATTAATTCTTTTTTTCTCATCGTGTAATGTAACATTGGATCATCACATTTGTAATTCAAGTAGGCTTAATCTTTGAACAAGCTTTTCATGTATTCTTACCATTCAAGCCAAATACTTGAATGCAATGAAACTTTGGTTCATGTCAATGTTTGAGTATTGATGAGTAGCGATGATATGTATGCATGCATCTATTCCTTCAATTAAATGATGATGATCATCATCATAGTAATCATCAATCTATGCTCATTGTGAGCAAAATTAAGGTGCAAGTGGAGCCATCTTAGAGAGTTTGCAAATGTAAACTCTAAAGCCGTTCAATATCAAAATTTTGAGATGATTTGGATATGAGTAAAAAAAAAAAAGTTAAATTTGATATTTAATTTATGTATTTAGAGAATTAAAAATATTTAATTCTTTTTATTTTTTAATAAGTTTTTTTCAAACTTTAGTTTGTACTATCTTCTTATGACATGGCAAATAAACATATAAATTGATAAGTTTTAATAGAAACTACTAACAAATTAAAATTTTTAAAATGAAAAAGTAAGAAGATTTACTTTGAATCTCAAACTCTATGTAACTATTAGGACCAACAACATAATTTAACCAAAAAAACAACCCATTGTATAGTGCTCATTCATCAAAATTTTGGGAGATTGGACATGATGCCTAAAAGGTTTTGGCTCATGTTTGTTGGGAGATTGGGACCCACTATGGCGGTTACCATAAATCTTCAAAATTTTAATGTACTTGTATCTGCGCTCATGCATGCATCCCAAAGGAGAGAAAGTTCATTAAGGGCGATGGCCAACAATAACACCTACGTGCCACAAATGCCTTCTCTTTTCTTGTGCCATATTAATATATCATCTTTACTAATAGTTTTTTTAATTTTAAAATAAACTATAAATTCAATTATATAGAAATTTTAATCTAGTATCTTAAATAATCATATTACATTTTACTATAATAATTAATCTCACGCTTTCGTTACTATGATTACATCTAACTAGGGGTGAACAAAATTCGATTCGATTCGAAAAAATAGATTTTTTTAATTTTGAGTTAATCGAATCAAGTTATTTTAATTATTTGAGTCAACTCGAATAACAAATTTTGGATTCGATTAAGTCGAGTTGAATTTTTACAATAAAAAATCAAATCATCAACTAAAAATACTTAGGCTCTGTTTGTTTCATTGAAATTGTAACGGAAAATTATTTTTAGAAAATGAAACTACTTTCATAAAAAAGTCAAATATTTTCTATTTTTGATAGATTTCTTACAAATATTTCATAAAACTTACATTTGAGATTTCATTATATTTTCATTTTCTAATTGTGTTTACTTTATATTTATAATTTTATATTTTACATTGTATTTGCCTATATTAAAAATATTTTGTTAAATTCATATTCATTACAACGTCATTTTTAATTATATGACTACTAAATGATTATTTTTATTTAAAAATGTGACATCAACAAAATTAACCAAAAGTTTTGAACAATATCAACAATTGGACTTAATTTTCAAATATGAAAAATAGAGGACTAAATCCTTGAAAATAAAAATCAGAGACTAAATTGCAAATTTGTGAAGAGTATATAGACTTATGATATATTTTAACCTTCATACTAAAAAATATTTATTATTAATATATTTGTAATTGTAATAAATATTTATTATTAAAATATTAATATTGAATATTTTCAATGATATGTGAAGAAAATTATTATTTTAAAATTAATTATTAAAATAGAATTGTATTAATAATTTATTATATCACTAAATATAAATAATTAAATGTGTATGTTAAATAATATTGTGAGATATAATATTTTTATTAATATTTTAATAATTTTAAAAATAAAAATAAAAATATTATCAATATAATAATATTAAAAGCTTGATTTAAGTTAATTTTTATATAAAAATAAAATTATCTATAGATAAACACTTTTTGAAAATTGATTTACGCTTTTTAAGAAGGTTTATTTTTAGTTAATTTATAAGTTATTTTCCTTTGAAATGAGTTGTTTTCTATAAAACAAATCTGAGAAAATCTGAGAAGATATTTCTTGTAGAACATTTTACATATAAATAAACCAAAAAATTAACCTAGAGACATTGCTTTCTTTCTGCCCCCCACAAGTTGTCTTCTTCTTCTTCTTCATCTTTTTTTTTTTAAACATATATATATATATATAAATGATCTCTCTTCTTGAAATTCATTGTTGTTTTATCTTCACGGTGAGAACACCCAAAACCCAACCCAACCTACCTCTGAAGTCAAGCTTTTCAATCGAAAATAGATCAGGATATAATTAATAAATTTCTAATTGTACTAAAATGTGATTATTATTTAAAATAAATACTGATTTAAAATATTTTATTAGTTAGAATATAATTATTGATTATTTATAAATTTATTTTAATATAGTTAATGATAATTTTTAATTATCATGCCTCTTTATTACTAAATTATTAGTAAATTTATGTTTTAGTTATTGAATTATTCAAAATTTTTATTTAAGTCACTAGGATATTAATTTTTTTAAAAGTTTAGCTAACTAGTTCCAAGCGGTGATTAGATGATCGGGATGGTGAATCGGTACCCATCAATTAGTAGAAAAACATACATTAGATTCAAGTAGATTTGATAGCTAGTGTGAAAGATCGGGTAAAAAAATTGTTTGAATTTTGATTAGACTATAAAAAATTAAAATTTCATTATTTTAAAAAATTGTGTTGGCACTTGCCTATCCATACTAAAAATTTGAAAACCAATAAACCTAACAAATGATATAATCTTAAAATTAGAGAAATAAATTTATTAAGTGATAAATAGATGTTATTAAAAATATTTTATAATTTTAAGTGATACCTATGTGATTTTGCTAGAAACGACAATATTTTGCCTCAATGATTACTATAGTGAGCAAGACATTAGAAGAAGCCCGACAATTAAGCATGAACACATGGAACCCAGTTATTTAAAGTAAACCTTTGAAACAAGCAATAATTGATATGCATGCATATACAAACCGTACATGCATGCAATGGACAATATGAAAATATAAAAAGCAGAACTGTATTGAGCAACGTCGCAATTCACAGAAATCTCACACCATAGAGTAAAGTACGATGGAGAACCATGATTACCTCAAAGTTCACTCTTACACCAAAACCGGCCAAAACCCGGTTCACTCGTTCACCCCACTCGCCGTTTCAACTCGGTGTCGACTCGAGTTCTACTCGCCGGGCCGGATTCTCGGAGTTACAAAAGAAGCGACCTGTTATAGAACACCTTACGTAGTGAAGCTCATGTCAAGGATGGTGCTTTGCGGTTGAAGATATGAGTGATAAAGGTAAAAAAATGGGTTAAAAAAAATAAGAAAGAAATTCGGTTTTATATAAATGATAAGATGAAAAGAAGGAATGATATGATATGAGACAAAATTTCTATTTTTACACAATAAATCGATAAACCAGGTGGTCTTTATTTCAATCTCAATCTAGTAGTGTCCAAGAAGCAAAGCTTATTATCGGAGAGAACCAGCGTTCTTAGGAAAATGGCTTGCCTCAATGCGAAGATCTCTATCAACCCTTTTTAGCGCGCCCTCATTTCTTCTTCTTCTGTCCTTCCCGTTCTCGCCTCCCGGTTGCTCTCCTCAACTCAACCCAGTTTTATCCCGAAGCAGCAAAATCGGACCGAACCAAGACATGCAGGTCAGGCTACTCGCCTTTGAGCGACCCATCTCTAAGCTGGATGTAACCGACCACCAACCGTTTATTATGTGAACATTGGCTTATCATTTTGGAATTCCCGAGCGCATGAGAACCTTTGGAAGAAGAAATGATCGATGTCTATGTTAAAACCCTAAACACACCATACTCGGCGGGTTTTAAATAATAATTATTCCTTCAAATTTCATTAATTTTGGGCTCTTTTTTCCCGGGAGTTTGAGAATTGGGCTTTACATTAAGTAAGGCAGTATGCGCGCAGCGTGGGAGGTTTTACATTCGCGGTGTGCAACAAAATAAACAATATGAAAGAAACCATTATCAAAATAGCGAAGGAAAAAAAAAAACATGTAATTCTGAGAGATTCTTAGCTTGTGGCATTTCCTTGCCCCCAAATAGAAAATGTTTCATTTAAGCCCTTAAATTTTTAAAATTTTAAATTAGTTAAGGTAAATTTTCACTTTTGACCCTCTAAAAATAATAAAAAGTTGATATTTTCAAAGGTATCTTTCAAAGTTTGTATAGTTATGCAAATGAAATATCTTATTTGGAATTGAAGTTCAACATAAAAATAAATTTCAAGATGTTTTTATAGTAAATATTAAATTTGCTACAAATTTAAACTTTTAATATAGGAATTAAATTGATCTATGAAATAATAGATGGACTAATTTGATTTAGTCCATATAATCTGAGGACATCCCACCTAGTTTAACCAAAAAAAATATTAACGAGAAAGAACAAGAAAACTGGTTTGGACCTAAACCTGAAATAGGTCCATTATAACCAATGGTGGGTTCTTTGGGTATTTTGTTTAACTTTACTAATTGTTTGGTGCCACAGCTGGAAACCTGACTCAAAAAGAACTTATGCAAAATAAATTAGGTGGTCTTGATTAAGCTTATGCAAGGCTAAAAAGACTCGAAAATCAACTTGAATCGAGGTTTTTGGACCATTTATAAAATGTAAGTTTAAAAATTGTGGTGGCTTGAAATTGAACCAATTTTTGTTTTTTTTATTTAATATTTAATTAATCTTGATTTTATATTCAAAATAATGAAAAAAGTAATGAAAAAGTTCTTTAAATTTTGTTTTTTTTAAGGAAATATTTATGAAAAAAAACTTTATATTTTGTCAAATAATATTCAAAAGCCATAAAACAAAGCTCATTTTATAAAAATAAGTCTAAAAATCAAAAGAAAAAAAGTCAATAGGAAAAAATAGAGAATTGAACTAAATTATGATGGACGGTTAAAAAATAATAAAAAATTGATTGAACCGAACTGATATCACTCCTAAACTTATACTATTGTGGTTGATTTACTAGGTTTATATTGTTGTTGTTTCAACAACCCGACATCACATGTTTGAACACATTTAAGTATCGCGTGTATTATATTCTATTTAATTTTTGACATAATGATAAATTTAGCCTTTAACGTTTATATTTTTTGTTAAATTGGCTTTCTTTTTTGTTGAGCTAAATTTGACAATCAACTTTTCAAAAAGAGTCAAATTACTTTTCTCTAATAAAAATACTCACTAAAATATTAAATTTTTAACAATATCGTCATGACAACATGCATGCATGGTAGCATTTCATGCTAACATAACACTAACAAATAATTTAAAAATTATAAAATATTCAAAAATAAAAGAAATTTAAATTCAAAAAATTATAAAAATTCATAAATAAAAACATGAAGTATACGTGGATTGTCATGCGAGCTTACATATTTAAAAAGCCTTTGCAATTAAGCATACTCAAACAAAGAACACGGGTTTTGATCAAAATTCACACTCCTCATCACAATCCATCATGCAACAAATCAACCAAGCTCATGAACATGATATATATGTATATATAACCCAGTGGATTTGATTCCAAATAACCCAAATTCTTTTATCTCAATTAGAAAAAAACTTAAGATATATACACGTAAATGTTTATCATATTTTATAATAAATGAATAATAAAAAAATTACTTATGGAGTTGAAAAAATTTAGAACATGATTACGGTGAACATTGTGTCAAATGCATGCTTAGTTTACACAACCAGACATTGCATGAGTATTACAATGAAAGTCTTTATCAACACATTGACCACTAATTTTTCTTCCTTTTTCATTGATATCCTTACTTGTTTTTTTTTAATTCTTTCTCTTTTACGTTCTTTTGTATTCTTAAATTTAAAATGATAATAAAATAATTAAGGTATCATTATCAAAACAATTTTTTTACTTTCCCATTTATTAATATCTTTTAAATTATTAAATATCATGAAATATTTACTTGAAAAGGACCCCTTGTTGCTCCTTCTTCACTGCAAGTATCTCTACAGGACAAGTCTTTGCTCCCTTCTTCACATAAGTAGCGCTTTCCTTTTCATCCTTGTTAGAACTATCTTGAAGAAACAATAATGAAGGAAATCTGAGAGATAGTATTTGCTTTGATATCTTAAATATCATTAGCTTTGGTGAACACATGCGAAATGATACTTATATACACTAGTGAGTGATAACAAACATTAACCACTTGATAACAATTCTTGACCACTTGACTAACCATATACCACATTATAACTCACTTTGTGATCAAAGGAATCAATGGAGATTACATAATAATAATAATAATAATTTCCACACCAAAAGAATTTCCACAGAGGACTATGAAACAATTTGGAAACGACATGAAATATTTACTTGAGAAGGCAAGTATCTTCAAGGACTGTTGAAGCGGACAATTCTTTGCTCCTACTTCACCTTTCTTCACCTATACTCACGTACCTTAATGCTCCTTTTCATTATTTTTCATTTTTATCGGATATTTGGGTTTTGAATCCTGTGATAATTGTGTGTTTGTAAGGGAGGAAGAAGTCTAAAGCGCGTGTCGTTAAGGCGAAGGAAAGTGGATGTGAAGATGTTACCCACATTAGATGGCGATGCGGCATGGGACCACAGTTCTTTGGAGATGTTTTATATCGTAGGATTCCACAGGCTACGATTGCGGTGCGGGTAAATTAGGCCTATTACAATAATAACGGCGTAACGGCGTGGAGATTAATTATAGTAAAAATGTAATATGATTATTTGAGATACTAGATTAAAATTTCTATATAATTGAATTTATAATTTATATTAAAATTAAAAAAAACTATTAGTAAAGATGATATATAAATATGGCAAAAAGAAAAAGAAAAGCGATTGTAGCACGTTGGTGTTATTGTTGGCTATTGGCCCATAATGAACCTTCTCTATCCCTTTGGTGTGACATGCATGGCGCGAGACACAAGTACATCAAAATTTTGAAGATTTGTGGTAATCGTCATAGTGGGTCCCAATCTCCCAACAAACATCGGCCAAAGCCTTTTAGGTATCATGCCCAATCTCTCAAAATTTTGGTGAATGAGCACTACACAAGGGGTTGTTTTTGGGGTTAAATTATCTTTGTTGGTCCTAATACTTACATAGAGTTTGAGATTTAAAGTCAATCTTTCTACTTTTTGAGTTTAAAATTTTTAATTTGTTAGTAGTTTCTATTAAAACTTATCAATTTATATGTTTATTTGCCATGTCATATATGAAGACAATATAACGAAAGTTTGAAAAAAATACTTATTAATGTCAGGAGTAAAGTTTTTAATTAAAAAATAAAAAGAATTAATTTTTTAATTCTCTAAACAATACATAAATTAAATATCAAATTTAGATTGATGATTACTATGATGGCGATCATCATCATCATTTAATTGAAGGAATAGATGCATGCATACATATATCATCGATTACTCATCAATACTCAAACATTGACATGAACGAGTTTCATTGCATTGAGTATTTGGCTTGAATGATAAGAATACATGAAAATCTTGTTTTCAAAGATTAACCCTACTTGAATTACAATTGCGATGATCTAATGTTACACTACGATGAAAACAATAGTTAACAGATTTGCAATTCAATACTGAGAAAAAATAGCAAAAACTCAATAATAATGATGATCATGAAGCAGTAGCGACTACACATGAGTCGAAGTTAGAAAATTTTTTTAGGTCCATATTAGAACTGTGCGTTTTGAAAGACAGGGAATATTTTCCCTTTTGGTCTCTCCCTTTTATTCGCGTATTACGATTAGGTTCTTCACCTTATTTTAATTTCTGATTCCTCTCCTAAAATTTTGTTTGGCTTTCAATTTCAGTCCTTATTTTTTTTAAATACTTTTGTATTTTTATTATTTAAATTTCTACTTTTAAGTTCAATTTAATCTTGATTTAATCCTTAATCTATTTTATTTCAACCATTCCACAAACTTTTTATTTTATTTTATTTATTTATTTATTATTATTTCTTCTTCCTAATTTTACATTAAAAAAATAGATTATTCATACACTTTTTTTAGTTGTGCGTTTTTATTATTGTTGTTATTATTTTAATTCTAATGTTTTTTTTAAAGCATATGAGATTTTAATTAAAATATTTTTAGGAATTAAAAAAGTCGTGTTCTTAACTTACGGAACATGGCTTCTTTCTAAAACCGAGATAATTGAATATTTTAAAAAAATAATTTTTTTCCATGTTTATTCTCGTTTTGAGAATTTAACGCATTATGTCCTAACTTCTTTGGATGTGATTCTTTTTCTCGATTAACTCAAAATAAAGCCATTTTAAGTATTTAAATAATAAAAGATCATATCTTAAATCTCTTCAAATTTTAAATTTTACGACACTAAAGGCGCTAAGTAATCAACTAGGTACCAATTTGGGGTGTATCGAGGTGCTAATACTTCCTAAATGCGTAACTAACTCGAACTCGTCTTCTGGATTTTGTAGATAAAAAATCATCATTTTAGAAAATTTAAACTTTTATTAAAATGATTGAATTATGAGGTGATCCAGTCACACCTAAATAAAAAAATATTGGTGGCAACTCCTATTTTTATTTTTAAAATATAAAGTCGACATTCAAAAAAGGGGTTTCGACAGTAAATATCATTTTTTTACATGGGTACCAAGCGAGTTTTTTTCTTTCTTTTAATTTCAAAATGTCAATTAGTAAATTTAATAGAAGAATTCTTAATGTAATAATTAGACCCGATTTTTTAAATTTAGAAAGTAAATAAATTAATTCTTAAAAATAAAAATAGGTAATTGATTTCCAAACATATAAAAAATATAACAACTTAGTAATTTTTTAACCGAATTAATGTCGGATTGACTCATGACACTAAATCAATCAAAAATTTAAATAATAATAATAATATATAATATTTTAAAATATATATACAAATCTGATAAAAACACTTTTATATGCAACACATGTAAATGAATATCATTGGGTTTTAAACTTTTTCTTTTTAAAGAAAAATCGAATCAATCGAATCGAAATGAGGGGAAAAATTGGTGTACCCTATTGGCATTCCTAATTATGTATGGGGCGTTTGTAAGTCTCAAATGTTTTGGTGTTCTTTACATATCCTTAACTTCATGGGCGATTAGGGACTACAACTTGGCGAGGTGGCCCGATTGATAGAGATTAGGTCGATTTTGGATGGTTAAGAGTCGGACCGTTATGCATTATTAAATTCTCAAAGTCCCACATTCAAATTTGTTGAGCTGAACATTTTAAATATAATATGAAATAAAATATATGATGGAGCACCAAAAAAAATTATAATAAGAAAATTCACTTATATAAATTAGAAAGTTTGTGGAAATAATGAAAAGATTAAAATATCTGCAAATAATATTTTTTACTTTAATTATGGAAGGATATTCTCATAATTTTCTAACCAAATTGATACTCAGTTGACTCATGACACTAAATTGATTAAAAATTTAATATATATACAAATACGTTCAAAACATTTCAATCTACAGCACATCTGAATATTGTCGAAACTATTTTTGTGTGAAAATGGGAATGAAACTTATTTTTAATAAAAATGAAAATGTAGCATACCACCAATCTTTTTTTTTTTTTTTGAGGTGTGATCTGGTCACCTCCTCGTAATTCAATCAATTCAATAATAGATTTGATTTATTAAAACAACGATTTTGGTCTCGAAATTGAGAAAAAGCGGGTTAGAGAGTCGATTCATACGAGAAAGGATTAGCACCATCATGCGCCCAAAATTGGTACCTAGTTGATTAATTAGTGTATTAGTGTGAAAATCAAAAAATTGAAGAGATTTTAAAAATACGATCATTTGTTAAAACATTGCTTAATAGACAATTTTTACGAGAAGAGGGTATATTTTACGTTAATCGAGAATAAAGAATTGTGTCCGTAAGTTAGGACACAACACCTTAAAACCAAAGCGAGAATAAATATCGAAAAATTTGTTTACTTTGAAAGACATTCGATTATCTCGGTTTTAGAAATAAATGCGTATTCCGTAAGTTAGAACACGATTTTCCTAATTCGAGAATGTTCAAAATTCATGCTTTAAAAATTCATTTACTCGAATTTATCGAGAAAATCGAAACACCGTAAGTTAGGGAATAATTTTTTGAATTTCTAAATCTGAAACCATGCTTACTTTTAAGAAAATCTTTTTCATGCGATTATGTGAAAATGAATATAACATTTGAAATATCGAGGATTTTATTCGGGACGTGATAGAACGGAAATTTAAACGGTTTGCGGTGTGAGTGATTACAATAATAATAAAATGATAATGCATGACACGACGATATAAGTAAAATAAGTAATGACATTAACTAATTAAACCTAATGTTAATTAAACAATAATAATAATAATAATAATAATAATAATAATAATAATAATAATAATAAAGAAAATGGAATATGCATGATATATAAAAAATAATATACATAAAAATATCAACAAAAAAAAAGAAATAAGTAAGCGATAAAGAAGAATTAAAATAATATAATGATGATAATAGTAAAATCTGGCATAAATAAGAAGTTATCATTAATTATACTTTTAAAAGAATATATAAATAAGTAAATGACTTAATAATAGATAAAATAGAATAATAAAAAATATGCATATAAAAATATAAAAATACGCCATAAAAAGGAGCCAAAGAATAAGTAAATAAATAATTACAAACTAATATAAATTCGATTAAAAAATTGAAATGAAATAGATAAATAAATAAAATATTAACTAAAACAATTTCTTTAAAAAAATAAAAAATAAAAAAATGAAGTTAAACTGATTTAGGATGAAAATGAAATCGAAATAAAATCCGGGTACAAATTAGAAATAAAATAATCTGGACTTTAAAAATAGAAAATGCGGAAGGACCAGAACCTAAATGCGTGAAAACTGTAGGGGCCATATGGGAAATATCCCAAACCCCTTTTATGCGCATTGTTTAGGACCAAAATAAAACAACAAAAAAATTGCAGGGTAAATTCAAAAGATAAAAGAAAACTAAAATATGGATCAAATTGAAAACATCCTCAAAAGTAAGGGTGAGGCGAAAATAGACCCTCAGTCCAAAAACACGCGGATCCTAGACGATTATGGGTCGGGTTTCGGGTCAGAGGCCAAAACGTCTTTTGGGCCTCTGAAATTAATCCTCAAAACAGCGTCGTTTCCTGTTGCTATATAAATCAAATTTTTTACAAAAAATTCATTCCAACCTTCAAAATAAAAAAAAAAAAATCCGAAAAAATTCTCCCCCCATTCTCTCAAAGCCTCGTGGCAGGCGCCGCCGTCCAAGGGTGGCCGGAAAAATAAAAAGTGCTATTTTTTATTTTTTTAAAACTTCCCAGAGCATATGGCGTTATTTTCATCGAAAAAATGAACCTCGACCATGGCGATCTGAAGCATAAAAAATGTGAGTTTTGGCTCCTTTTTTACTATTTGTTTATTTCTTTCAAGACTAAAAGCAAAAATCAAACGAAAAATATTACATCCGTTTTGATGGCTTTTTATAGCAAAAAAAAAAATACAACTGTTAGTTTCTTGTTTTGTTTGTTTCTATGGTACATCTGCTATTGCTTGTTTTACATTAAAATCTGCGGTATGGAGTAGTAGGGTCTTGGCATGGGAGGAGCGGTGGCGGCTCTAGCCCTAGGGTTTTTGTCTCTGTTTTGTTTTAAGTTTTGGGCCATCCGAGCCTTGTAAAATTGGGCCATAAATGAACTTATATTGCTTTTGGTTTGGGCCCGGACAAATTGGGCCTACTACAAATATTATTGGGTTATGAAATAATTAATATTTAATTGTCAAATATTTATTAATTTCATCTCTATTTTATGAAAAAATTATTATGATTTAATCATTATATTTTATAAAAATTTTAAAAAATTAATCCATTTGTTGATAAATACACAAAATCGATTTTTTCTGTATTTAAAAAAATTAACTATTTTTGTCCGTGAAGAACTCAATTTTTAGATCTTTTAATTCTAATTTTTCAAAACCCATATTTTACTCTAATGGTGTTTGGTTAATTTAAACGTTTTCGGAATATATTTAAATAAATTCATTTTTGAGGAAAGATGGAGTGAAAAGTTGATTATTCAACTTTGCTTATATTTGGAATTAATTTGGGAAAGCTCAAAAAATAAAAATTTAAATATATTAAATAAATCACTCACCGACTCTATCTCTTTTATGATTAAAAAGACCAGTTTAATTCATATATGTCGATACAACATAGACAACTACATATCACACAGTAGTGTTGAATGTCGTTTCGAAAAAATCCAAAAATTTGAGGAAAAAAATAAAGTTTTTGGTAGAGTTTGGAGACTTAATAGAATTTAATCAATTGAAAGGTTTTTATATATTTGAGTGAGTCTCATAATACATGTGTGTCAGTTTAATCAATAGTGGCTTCGAGGCCACAAATTCGACGAGTATGTTCATAAATATTATATATCAAATATGGTTTTAAGAAGATTTTTGATTTGGTAATCTATGTTATATAAATAATTAATTAAGTTCAAGTGATAAGATCGTAAAGTCAAATGGTTTTAGAAAATGTTATAAAATGAGCCGTAAATATTTATAAAAATATTTATAGGGTTTTATTAACGTTGTATTAAAGTTTAGTTAAAAATTTTAATGTTTAGATGGTTAATTAATTAAAAAGATTAAATCGTAAAGATGTAAAATTTTATCTCTATTTAATTAGAGTGATTAAATAGCTTAATAAATACAGGTAAAGAGACTTAAATGGTAATTAATTAAACCATTTAAGGAGTTAGTGAGCTGCATGGATTTGGTGTTTTATTTAATTATTAACCAATGTTAAATTGGTAATTTGATAATTTAATTGAACTAGCTAAAACTAAAAGCTTTTATCATCTTTTAATTTGTCTTCTTCACAAAATTGTTAAGGTAAGGAAGCCATTTTTATACCTTTAATTTTCAGCAAGCTTTGAAGCTAGCATGGTATGTGATTTTGGCCCCATTTCTTTTAATTTTTATGTTTTTGAGATTGTTGTCATTAGGTCCAGTCAGCTAGAATTTTCGTTTTTAAAATTGTTAAAGATACTGAATGTTTCCATTGATGAATCTATGTGATTTTAGATATTGAATGATGAATTTGAAGTATTAGTTGTTATTTATAAGGATTTTGTTAAGTAATTTTGATGAATTTACCAATTAGAGACTAAATTGTTGAAATAGTAAAAATACAAGGATTTATCGTGAAATCATTATAAATGTGGGCTGTATTGGATGCCATGAATATTCGGTTGGCATTAGAGGTGAGCATGGGTTGGGCCACCTGGCCTGCCGGAAATATGGGAAGGTTTGGGCAAAAATATAGGCAGGAAAAATGGGCCTAGATAAAAAAGTAAAGCCTGTTAAAAAAAGACCGGGCCTTGGGTAAGACATTTTTGGCCCGGGCCCTGCCTGAATTCACTAAAAGACAAAAATAATTTTTTAAATATTATTTTCTCCCTATTTTGATACCATTTTACTATTATGTTGCTACTATTTTATTGTTATTAGTTGGATATTGTATAAAACTTATTTTATTGTTAATTTTGTTATTATTTTAAAGACATTTGTTAATTTTGTTATTCTTTTAGAGACATTTGCTTGTTAAGTTGTATCTACCTTAATGTTATTTAAGCATACATATTTTTTAAATTTTATTTTCAATTTGTTGGGAAATATTTATTTTGATGTTTTTAATATTTTTGATGTATTATATAAATTTTAAAATTATATAAAAATAATATAAAAATTAATATGGGCGGACCAATTCGGACTCAGTTTTAGCATTTCTATTCAGTCGGGCTTGGGCAAAATTTTAGGCCCATTTTTAGTGAGAGCCTAGCCTAACAATCGGGCCTAAATTTTGATCGAACCAGGCTCTTGACCATTACTCACCTCTACTTTACCATATAAATTTTAGGTTTAAGATTTTTATTTGCAATAAAAAAATTTGTATGTGTCACAATTACATAATTTTTAAGATTTGAAACTATAATCTTACTATTAAATTAATTTTTGTTGACTCTTATGAGTCGATTTTTGTAAATTTTATTATCACAAATACGATATATTCACAAACATAAATATATACGAAGTAATTATAAGATAAAATCAAATCATCATAAAGCATAACAAATGAAAAACTAAAAAAAAACTCGGATAAACAAAATTAAAATTTACACATCACAAACACGATATCTCGTGGGGTTTTGAATAAGAAGAAAATAGACGAAAGGTCCTTTTACTAGCATTTATGGTGTAAGAAAAGTTACATTTTAGGTTACCTAAAACCTTTAAAAATTAAATGGTCTAAGATTAGTTAAATTCTTTTATATGTTATTTAATATATTTAGGGTTTTTATATTTTATTTGTCATAATTAATGTATTTGTATATAAATTTTAAGATATTTATATATCATTATAAATAACAAGATCGAAATTTTGGCCCAAAAAGAAAATAGCAAAAAGAGGGATTAAAAGAGAAAGCGAATATCTGAAAAGGCTAGGCAGGGGTTGCAAGCGAAAATTGGATGAAGTTATTCCCTTTAGGCATTATTCAACATCTTCCTTACTCTTATTCAGATCATTGTCCACTCTTGTTAAATACAAAAAATACTATTGCATTTATAGGTAGCAAAAGATTTCACTTTGAAGCATGGTGGACTATGGAAGAATCTTTTGAAGGAGTTGTTAAGGAATCTTGAGAGGCTGGTGCAAGACTATCGATGGAGAAACTTGAATGTTTCTGACTTTGCTTAACGAGAATGAGCACGTGCAAAAGTAAAAGAAAGGAGGGCCTAAAAAAGAGTTAACGAAGAAAATTTGGAATTGCTACTTGCGAAAGAAATCAATTATGACACTATGGCGAAATCATCGACACTAAAATCTATTTAAATTTGGAAATTGATAAAGATGAAATGTATTGGGAACAAGAGCGAGAGCTAATTGGCTAAACCTTGGTGACAAAAAAAACTTCGGCTTATTTTCATAATTGAAATTTTTTGCTAGGAGGCGGGCAAATACAATTTCAAAGTTAGAAAGCAGAGGAGGGTAGAGTACTTGAAGAGGAGGCGAGAAATCATGACTACGACAGATTTTTCAAAGATTTGTTCACATCAAGAGGTTTGGCTAATGTTAGCGGGGTGTTAGATGGCATCAAAGTAAAATTTCTTACGAGGATAATGAGTTTTTGGTTTCTCCTTTTACGGAGAAGACATATAAGGAAGCGTTGAAAGAGATGGGTCTACTAGAGCTCCGGGAGCGAGATGGTTTTCAGTGTTTTTCTTTCAAAAGTATTGGCCTATTGTGGGAAAAAAAGTCACGATTTTTGTTTAGGAGTGTTGAATGATAAAATGCCGGTGGAAGAGTTTAATAAGACAGATGTTGTGCTCATTCCAAAAATTCCAAGACCTACTAAGATGATTAACTTGAGCCCATCGGTTTATGCACGATTGTTTATAAGATTATTACTAAGGCTATAGTTCATTGTCTTGAGTGTTATTGATAGATGCATTGATAAAGTTCAAAAGCGCTTTCGTTTCGAGGCGTCTTATCTCAGATAATATGCGGTTAGCATATGAAATTCTACATACGCTCAAATCGAAAGCGTCTGGGAAAGAAAAGAATTATGGCGATTAAGCTTGACATGAGTAAAGCTTACGACAGAGTGGAATGAGGGTTTATTTAAGAGGTAATGACAAAGATGGGTTTTGCAAGAAAATGGGTGGAGCTTATAAGGAGATGTGTCTCATCAATGTCTTATCACGATTAACATTAATGGAAGGAGGAGAATCTATTCTTTCCTACGAGAGGTCTTCGACAAGGTAACCCACTAAGTCCATTTCTTTTTCTAATTTATAGCGAGGACTTTCATCTTTAATGAGAACATGAGGAGTGAAGGACTTTTACGAGTGCAAAAGCAAGTAGAAGTGGGCGGAGATTTTACGCATCATTGTTTGCTAATGAGTGTATTCTATTTGAGGAAGCATCTAGCAAAGGGCGAGAAATTCTAAGAACATTCTTCAAGAATATAGTATTATTCGGTCAATGCGTAAATTTTGCAAAGTCAATTGTTTTCTATAGCCCAAACACAAGCTGAAGTTGACAAAGATCTTTGTGTTAAAGCTGTTAGGAGTCAAAGCGCAACAAATCTAGAGAAATATTTAGGGTTACCTAATATGGTTGGGAGAAGAAAGAACAGTCGTTCGAGCCTTGTGGGCCAGAGCTTTAATGCGTATTGAAGGATGGAGTAACAAATTCCTATTTCGGGAGGTAAGGAAATTTTTATTAAGGCAGTCTTACAGGCTATACCAACCTACGCTATGTCGTGTTTTCTTCTTTTGAATTCATTATGCGGAAAAATGGAAAGCATTTTTGCAAAGTTTTAGTGGCAAAAAGGTAAAAGTAGAAAAGGGATACACTAGTGTTAATGGAATCGACTATGTCATCCAAAGAATGAAGGTGGATTGGGTTTTAGTGATTTGGCACAATTTAATATTGCTCTCTTGGCCAAGCGAGGTTGGAGGTTTCTTACAAATCCAGTTCATTAGTTGCGCGAGTTTTCAAAGCAAAGTATTTTTAGAGAGTTGATTTTATTAATTCACGGTTGGGTAATAAACATTCTTTTGTATGGCGCGACATTTGGGCTGCAAAAGTGTTTTGGAAAAAGCCTCATATGAAAAGTTGGAGCAGGTATAAATATCTCGATTCTGAGGATGTGTGGGTTTCAAGTTGTGGTAATTCCAGTTATTAAGTGCGGGTGATGATTTGAGTTTAGAAATCTTTGTTGCGGAGCTTATTGATAATCAATCCGGAGAATAGAATCGAGAGGTGATTAGACATACCTTTGCGGTGATGAGCGGACCCAATTCTCAAATTCCTTTAGCGAGGATTCCTCATGAGGACTTTCGTGCTTAGAGTGGTGAGCAGTCGGAGAGTTCTCGATGAAGCGCGCTATAAACTATTACAACGCTTTGATCCTAGAGCTTACATTTGTACAAAATGTCTACAATGAGTTTCTGAGAAAAATTATGGAATATTAAACTACCCACAAAAGTGAAAATCTTTGTTTGGAAAGTTTCTGGAATTATTTACCCACTCGAGGCAAATCTTTTCCATAAGAAGTTACTTGCAGATGCCTCTTGCCCTCAATGTGGGTAGCTCTGAAAACAATTGATCACCTGTTCAGAGAATACCCTCTATAAGTAGCAGTTTGGACACACATTAAAGATATTAATCATTCCCAGTTTAGCTCTTTGGCTTTCATATAGTGGCTTACCAAAACAATGGATATTCTTCTTAGGATGCATAGTGAATATTACGCGAATGCTATGGGCTATATGGGGATAAAAAGCGCTCGAATACATGAAAGAAACGAATAGAGCGAATTCGGGAGGTTGTAAATTTTGTGCTAAATTACATTCATGAACTTGATGGTGTGAAAAAGCAGAACAACAAAAAGTCATAAAGAGCGAAAAAGATGGCAAAACCCACCTCAACAAGTTGTTAAAATAAACTTTGGTGGTGCTTTTGATAAGGATGGGCATCGATCAAAACCGAGGATCGTGGCTAGAAATAGTGAAGGAAGGTTACGGTCTCGGCACATCGCTTCATGAGATGGTGGGCTCTGCTTTTTTGCGGTAAAGCCATTGCTTGCGGGAAGCGATTCAAATGGGGATAAACATGCAAAAAGAAGAAATGCAGGTTGAAGGTGATTCTTTAACGACAATCAAAAAGTGTAAAAATCCAAGATCCATCGATTAGAGCATATATTAAAGACATTCATCGGATCACGAGCAATATTTAAGTCAATCGGATCCGATTTCATCCTAGAAACAATGAGATAATCTAGCCCACACTTTAGCTCTGAGGCGTTAAAGAGGAAAGAGGAGTGTTACACGATCGGTGAGAGTACCATATTTTCTTGAATCTCGGATGAGAGATGAGAGCTTGCGGGAACAAAGCGAAATGTTGAGCGAAGGGAAGGAAAATGGGAAGGAAATGGAGAGGAGATGAGAATCGGATGAAATGGGAAGGGCCTCCTCGTTTTACACGCCATTAAAGGGAGTAATAAATGGAAATAATGTTTCTTGTGAGCGTGCGTTAGGCGATTAGGCGTAAATTTGGTGGCGATTTTGTTAAGTCTTTTCAATTTTTCCATTTAATTATTTTTGTTTTTAGAAGATATTTTCATTAGAGTGGTGGTACCAAAGACACGGTTTGGGCGTTTTTAAGACTTTTAGGATGTTTGTTTTTATTTTGAATAGTAATAATAAGCCCAATCTGTATTATTTCAAAAAAAAAAAAAAAAAAAATAATTTTTAAATAACGTAATAAAATTTATGCCATGATTAAAGGATCAACCCCAAGATTACGTGAGCTTAATTACTTGATTTGCACGCTATTAAATTTTTAATTAAATTCCTTCCAACTTTGATTTTAATTACATTTCTATAATATTTAATACGATTGAATAATAATTAATTATAAATAAATATTACAATCCTAAAATTTAAATTCGGGACTCTAAACTCTAAATTTTCAAATTTAATATACTAAATCTGAGTTATTAATATTTATTTATAATAGTTATGATTAATGTTTAGTTATGTTTAAATAAAAATATTAATATTTATTTACCAGTCTTCCATATTATTTGTTTAATTTAATGATGACGTATCGTATTATTATTCATTAAAGAGGTATAATATTTATGCATCGTCATTGCATTCTTAAAAATTAACATGTAAAATGATGACTTAATTATTTGATATTTATTAAAAGATAAAAGATATCATTAATAATAAGAAAATTATTAAATACAATCGTAATCGAATCATAATGAATATTGTGAAAATAGGAAAGTTTTTTTTTATAGTTTTAGTATTTAATGACATGATCTATCACAAATTGCAAAATTTAAAATGAATTAAAATGTATCTTTTTATAAATTTAATATATTTTATTTTATGATATTTTTAATTTTTATATATATATTTTTACAAATATGATTATACTTATAACTCATTGTATATTTTAGATTTTTTAAAATATTATTCTTCATTTTAAATTAATATATTTTATTTTATGACACGCCATTAGGGTTACCATGCTTTGAAGTCTTGATTACGATGTTCTCTGATGACAAAAAGTTTAGACATTAGTTGCGGATACTCATCGACTTGTGTGGCGGCATCGTGTATCTACATTACGATCGTCGACTTGCATGAAGCGACCCAAGTTACCATGTTTGAATCTTTGGTCACGAATGTCACATCGATGGTGAGGTCGAGTTAGTTGCGAATACTTATCGACTTGTGTTTGCGGCATCGTGTAGCTTACATTCCAACTATCGACATGCGGCGGACTCATTTATAGCTCGTATGAGCTACGACTATATGTTTAACACACTTTGTGTAAGCTTTCCTGCATATCAGATGTCATTCTAAGTGGTTCACCTAGCATGAAAATGGAAGGAGCGATAAGTATTCAAATGACTTATTTTATGAAAACTATGAAAAGGAAAGGTTAAATAAAAGTATGACTATGTTCATGGAATTGATGATATCTAGTGAGGTTATTCATGGTTAATGACTTATATTATGTTATTCATGTGAACTATGAATTGATGCATTAACATGTACTGTTGATGATGCTTAGGCATGTGCCAAGCTATTGGTTAGATTGTATTATATTAGTTTTAAAGAAATGTATTGAATGTTAAGTGACCAAATGGAAAGATGCTTATGTGCATGAAATAGTGGTAAGAATCAACGTATGTAATTTATCATGAAATGATTATTGTGTTGTTGATTCTAAAGAGTTATGCTATAATTAATGTTATGTTTATGTCTTGTATGTTATGCAAATGAAATGGGTGAGAATAGGTAATGAAATGATAAGTTCACGATTAAGATGTAATGTGATGAAATAAAAAGATTTGTTGAGTTAAAGGACTTACTTGTAAAGAAGAAATTTACTTATGCTATATGTGAGTTTACTTATGTCATGAATAAATACACACTAATTCGTAAGTTAATAATGTAATTAAGCTTATGTTGAGTAAATGAGATGGTACTACACCAAGATAGACTTTTAGCGGCGTTTTTAGTGGCGTTTTCAATAAAAACGCACGCAAATATTATACATTAGCGGCGTTTTAAGAAAAACGCATAAAAAAAAAAATAAGCGGCGTTTATATAAAAAAGCCGCTAAAAAGAATATATAGCGGCGTTTATTTCTAAAGCGCCGCTAAAAAATAAGCGGCGCTTTTGGGAAAAGCAGCTAAAGGACTATCTTAGTGTGGCACTTTTGGGAAAACACCGCTAAAGGCACATCTGCAAATGGCGGCGCTTTTGGGAAAAACGCACAAAATAATTTTAAAGTTTTTAGACATATATGAGTGATTATTTTTAAATTTATATATTAAATAATTTCTTATATAATTGTAAAAGAGATAACATTAATTTTAATACACTAAAATTATGATTCTAGTTTAAATTATTTAAGAGAAAAATTTTGTTAAAAATGAAAAAATATTAAATAATTTCTTATATAATCGTAAAAGAGATAGTATTAATTTTAAAATATTGAATATTAATTCTCATGATTATTTAGGGGTTATGGTTTAACATATATAGATTAGGGTGTAAGATTTAGGAGTTACTGTTTTAATGTTTAGGGATTATAGTTTATGATTTGCGGTTTAAGGTTGTCCTAGGGTTTTATGGGTTAAAAGTTAGGGTTAATGGGTTCAAAGGTAAATGGTTTAGGGTTTGGGGTTAATATTTTAAGGGTTAGGAGTTTGAGGTTTAGAGGGAAATTAATGGTTAATAGGTTAGGGTTTTAGGTTTATTGTTTATGGGTTTAGGGTTAGGGGTTTAAGGAAAGTGATTAATGTGTCAGGTTTTTGAGTTTAGGGTTTATGATTTAAGTGTAGAATTTTAGTGTTTAGGGTTTAGGGTTTAGGGTTAATATAGTTTAGGATTTTAGTTGTTTAGAGTTTTTGATTTAAGGTTTAGTTGTTCAGGCTTTATGATTTAAGTGTAGAATTTTAGGGTTCAAGGTTTAGGATTTAGGGTTTAGGGTTTAGGGTTTAGGGTTTAGGGTTAATATAGTTTAGGATTTTAGTTGTTTAGAGTTTTTGATTTAAGGTTTAGTATTTATGCTTTTAGGGTTTATATGTATATAAGGGTTTATGATTTAAGATTTTGTGGTTTATGGTATTTTAGGGATTAGAGTTTATAAAGGTTTATAGTTTAGGGTTTAGATTTTGGGGTTACGTGTTTAAGGTTTTATATGTTTTAGGGGTTTGAGGGCCGACTTAGAGTGCAGATTTAAACAAACATTACGATCCATCATCCAAGTGGTCATCATGTATTATTTTGAAAACTCATGCAATTAATACTCTTTCATCACGATCTTGATCTATTATTATTTATCTAATTTTTATATTGATTAATTAATATAAAATTTATTTGTAATTACTTTTTAAAATATTCAAGAAATTAATGTGAGGTAAAAAACATTAAAAAATAAATGAAAAAATGAAAAAAATAAAATACTATTATTTAAAATATATTTTAAATTTTTTGGGTATATATATATAAGTAATTGTTTTTAAATTTATATATTAAATAAATTTAAATTTTAAAAATTTCAAAATTTATATAATTGTTTTAAATATTACTTAAACTTTAAAATAAAGAAAATATTTGATTAAATCTTTGAAAATATATTATCATCAAGAATAGTAGTGGCGTTTTTAATTAAAAACGCCGCAAAGAAAAAGAAATAGCGGCGCTTTTTTAAAACGCCGCAAATAATCATTCTATTTTAAAAACGGCGCCGTATTATTAGCGTTTATCAAAAATCCCTTAACGCTTTCTGTTCCCCCATTTTTTGATTCCCCGAAATCCCTAACATCTCTTTCCTCTTCCTATTCTGATCTCTGTTTCCAACAGGTGTGATCTGCACCTTCAATTTTTGCTTTATTCCCCCGTGAAAGCCGAACATCCCTTTCCCTTCTCCTTTAGCTGTTCGCCGGCAAACTTTTATAAGCTATTTCTCGGCGCTTTCCGTTTTCACTGCTCATCCTACGCCACTAGATCCACCACCTCTTCCGTCGTGGTAATCACTCCCTCATAACAAATCCCGGCACCTCATCCACAAGGGAAGTCGTTTCCCCCCTTTTTAGTCCCTCATTTCCCTCCTAAGTAGTGTATAGAAACTTGCAGCTATGGAAAGCCTCCCCTTAACCTCTGTATATCTTTGATAATAGCCCCAATAACCGAATCATCTTCCCGTTCGCCGCACAACTTTTTCACAGTGTTTCCGTTTGGATTCTTATCTTGATTTGGGCTTTCCCTTTTTTTGGTAAGTTTTTATTCATTTTCTTGGCTTTTTGTTTGTTTTGGGTTTGAAGTTTATTTTATTTTGTAGTGAAGTTCATTTCTCTGCTGCCTGAATTTGCTTATTTCCATGTTTGTTAGAACGTAAAATGTTTGATCATTTGCCTCAATGGAAACTGAACATTGTTTAGCTATATATTTGTTTAGAATGTGGAAGTAGAGTCGGTTGGGGCTGTTAAATCCGATACAAATAAAGTGATCCTCGTACTTTCGACTGGAGGTATGTAAAATTCCAACTATGAAATCTGAAAGTTTCTTAATTTCCATGAGACCAAATTTATTGCTTTCGTAGTTGTGAAGCTGAGAACAAGAAATCCATTATTATCTTCTTTTCTACATGTTTTCTGGTTTCAGTAATATATTTGAGCATTTCGATAAAATCAAGTTGCATATGCATCTAAAAGTTTAAAAGTTATGCTTTTGCTTTTACTAATTTTACTTTCACTTTTATTAATCCTTTTCTGTATCCGTGAATGCCTATTTTCAATGTTGCTCCAAAATCTTATATCATCTGGACATGAGTACAAATATATGACCTTCGAAATGTATGGAAAACGTTGCAACAATTGGAGTGTACCCATGTCAGATGCTTGCCCGTATTTTGCAGTTTATAAATAAAGAACAGGAAGAAGCAGAAGAGTATTTGGATTTCAAGGCCCTTGACAACGGATTTGTAAGTTGACACATTTTAAAAATCCTTTCAATCTATCATTGCGTTATGGTGACTGACACAATTACTTAATTTGGTTGGGTATAAATAAGGCATATAGCATGAAATTACTAATATATATTTATGAAGCACGAATGATGTCACCAATTAAGTGCAATGTTGAATTTTGTTAGAATATTGTATGTGTTACACATTGTTATATTGAGTGGTACAAGTATTTGAGTACACCACAAAAGTTGTGATTATGTTGGTAATTTTATCTTATAATAATAATAATTTTCTATTTGAAGATTTAGTAGTAATTAATATAGAGATTATATTTGTATTAGAAATTAAATTATAAAGAGTGAATTCTTGAAATAGATAATTTGAAGGACATTGAACTAATAGAGAAATTTATGTCTGATACACCTTAGTTTGTAGTGGCTCGTGATGTGAAAATATTGATTCATAAACAATGAAAAATTAAGGTTAACAAGGAAGGTAATAGAGTTGCAGATGCATGGGCTAAACAAATTCTTGGTTGGGAGATATGATTATATAGTTTCCTACAACCATCAACCATTTGTGTCTTGTCTCTTGTTCATGTGATTTAGTTTAAGATGGCAAGAACAATATGACTTTGATGTAATAAATCAATTTACTTTATTTACCAAAATAAACATATAAGCACAACAAAAATTGGTGTATTTACTATGTAAATAATTTTAATGTGTTTGTGTTGTTTATGTTGCTTTCCCTAATGCTATACATTTTGTAGTAGTTCTATGCCTTATGCCATACATTTTGTAGTAGTTCTAAGTTAGAAGATTTAAAATAAGTTAGAAGATGAGTTGGTTGATTCCGTGACCTAAGTACATGTTTAAAATAAACTTCCAACATAAATAAACTTCCAAACAAGATAGCATAAGCTTCCAACATAAATAAATTGGCAGTGCCAATTTGCAACAGGCACCTAGCATCAACAAAGTCTCAATTTGCATTTTGAATCACTGCCTGAGCCCCAACTTATTTTTACTATACCCCTGCTAGCATCAACATTAAGCTTTAAAAATCCATGCCATGGCTTTTATCTATTTGCTCAGTTTGTTTTTTTTTTTTTTTTTTTTTTTTTGTAAATCATGACTTTTTATTTTCTATTTGCTTTTGTTTTCTAGCTAAATTTTTAAGAAGCAAAAAACCAAGTAATAAAAGTAACAAATAAGTGAAGCCGTATAAATCTTTTTCTGTAATGACGGCTCATTTGGACATATATCATCACATGTTTTTGCAGATTAAATTATAATAAAATTAGCCTAAACTCTCATAGTTTATCATGGTGGTCTGTTATACTCATTTTATACTCTCTTTTGTTGGTGCCCTTGTATGTATTAAACCAACACTTTAGGATTTTGTATGTCTTCTTCTTTGTGTTCTTTTATATGTATATATGTTGTGTGAGTGTACACACAGACATAATTATGTACACAGAGAGAGAGAGTTCACCGATTGATCTTTTGTCATGAAAAAAGGTGTAAAGCGTTTCCTGGCTAAATTTCATCCTTTAAATATTCTTTTTTTTTTTTTATTATGTACACAGATAGAGAGTTCACCGATTGATCTGTTGTCTATTCTTTTTCCCTCCTAAGCAGTGTATAGAAACTTGCAGCTATGAAATTTTTACTATTTAATTTTTAAAAATAAGATTAACAGTCAAATTATTTGAATAAAGTATTATGAACCTGTTAAATCAATGAATGTTTTAGAATTTAGAAACTGTTTTTGTTCATTTCTTTTTGTGTGCATGTGTATATTTGTTTGCTTATTTGTAGTGTGTACGGCTGTGAGGCACACTTGCTTTACTATAATCTATTTCTGTTCTTAAATTTTAAATAATTACTTGAAATTTATAAAGGAGCAACGGTAATTACCTTGCTACCTGGAAGCAGATTACAAGAGGTCACTAGAATGCTTCCCATCTTTTCAAACACAATGAAACTATTAAAAGACTCCTTCCCTGAGCTGGTAACAGTCATCCATGTGGCTCCCAATCAATCTGTTAAATATTGACTATTGAGTTTAATATAATCTTATCTTCAGATTGAGTTTGAGTCATTTCACCTATTATTAATTGATTTTAGGTTGGATGCTTAACAGCCCTCATAACTACTAGTGTCCTACAAAGTGACTTGTATATATAGAGAGAGGTGAAGTTCTTTAAAAAGCTGCCAGTATACGGCTGCATGATATTACTGATGTTTGGTTTTGAATCATTAAGCCAGCTCTTAAGAGTTAAGATTAAATGAAAGGGGATTTTTGTCCCCTCGATACATGGTCGACTGACTCCAAAACTTTGGTGGTTCTGCTGGATAAACTTTAAACAATCTAGATGAATATGCGTTCCATCTATTTGTGCTGGTTTGAAAATAATTTTAAACACTCTTGTGTATGTTATCTATTGGCATCTCTTCACCTTGTTTAATCTGTATTTATGCTTAACTTATTTGTCACATTTCAGATTGTATCAACTGGTCCTAATCCAGAGTGGGATGAAAGTTTTGCGTGGACTTTTGAGAGTCCTCCAAAAGGCCAGAAGCTGCACATATCTTGCAAGAACAAGAGCAAAATGGGAAGGTAAGTACATCATAAGAATTAAAATTATTTTTTTTTGTTTATCGATGGTTAGATTGGGTGTTTTACTAGTTTCTAAATTCCATTTGATTCTTCTTTGCAAAAACAGAGTTCCTTTGGAAAAGTTACAATCCAAATTGATCAAGTGGTAATGCTTGGATCGGTAGCTGGTGAGTACGTTATTGCCCCAAAGTAAGCGGGCCATCACGAATTTGGAAATCGAATTCCAGTGGTCTAACAAGTGAAGAAAATGAGAGAGATCATTATCATTATTATAATTATTATTAATTTTCCCGGAAATTTGATGATTGATCAAGTAGGGAACATACGTTTTGGTTTTTCCAATTTTATATCATAATATTACAGTGTACATAGTCTACCGGAGATTTTGACGTCTGTAGAAATGTTTTATTGTTTCAAAAATAGTGATTTGTGAAAGTATTCATTTAATTTGTAATCTGATTTTTCCTTTGCATTTATTTCTGTAGAGGACACAGGCTATTTTTGCTTTGTAATTCTTTGTTGGTGTGTGCTTTGTCAAATTTGAGAGCAAAATAAGGATATCTGTTATGTTTGTTGGTGCGTGCTTTGTCAAATTTTGCTATGCCTAAATTTTTGGCTGGTCAAGCATAAATTATTTTCTCGTTACATAGGTTGATGAAAGCAGTGAGTTCTTACCTTTGGCATATGATCCAGCTATCATCTCAGCATACTGGGGGAAACGGCCTCGTGCCGTTGCAACTCGTATCATACAGTTACTATCTGTTGCTGGGGGTTTCCTCTCACGCTTGGATATGGATGTGGTAAACAAGAAGGTCAAAGAGGTGAACACACAATTCTTTATCACCTTCTTTTCCTTTTAGCTTCTAATTTCTAAATATCCTACTAAGTGATATTATTTTTATAAATGATTCTACCTTTCGTTAAAGTTTTTAAGTTCCCTTGCTGTTTGTGTGTGTTTGTTAGCATCTAAATGCACATATAAATTTTCATGTTCAAATTTGTTTCTGTTTTATTAACAGAATGAAGTGGCTAGAGCTATTGAATTAAGGGAAATTGTCACCTCTTTGGGCCCTGCGTATATAAAGCTGGGGCAAGCATTGAGCAGTCGACCAGATATACTTTCTCCTGTTGCCATGATGGAGCTGCAAAAGCTTTGTGATAAGGTAGAATTACCACTTTGGCATTTCTGTGAGGCAATCAGAGTATAATTTATTATTTATTTGAAACGAAAAGTTCTACTGACTAAGCTAAGACCCCGCCATTGTAAACATAAGGCATAGATGCTTTGTAGTAAGGAAACTGTATAGGATATTGGAAGTTGTAATTAGTTGATACTTTTAGTTGTTGCTAAAGTTGGGATGTAAATATGATTTGTTTTAAAGTGCTACAATAATTTAACAACACTTGATGATGGCTCTGATTGTGCCAAATAAAGTTTGTCTCATGAATTTAGTTGTTGCTCCTTATATGTCATGTTCATGAATTCCCATTTTAATACATATTGTTCGTGATTTTTTATTTTAATACGTCTTCAAATTAAATTATATATTTTTAAATTGGATTTGTGGCGTTTTTATAATTTTTTTAATTTTTTAGGACTTTTAGCGGCGTTTTTGGTAAAAGCGCGCTAAAATATAATATTTTAATTTTTTAATTTTTAGGACTTTTAGCGACGTTTTTGGTCAAAGCGCGCTAAAGTATAATATTTTAATTTTCTTATTTTGTGATTTTTAGCGGCGATTTTGGACAAGCGGCGCTAAAAGTCATGACTTTTAGCGGCGTTTTTTGAAAAAGCGCCGCTAAAGACCGTGACTTTTAGCGGCGTTTTTGAGAAGCGCGCTAAAGACTCATGACTTTAAGCGGCGTTTTTATCACAAACGCGCTTATAGTCATGATCTTTAGCGGCGTTTTTAACATAAACGCGCCGCCAAATTTTCTTGGCGGTTGTATTAACGGCGTTTTTGTGGCGCTTAGCAAGCGCATAAACACACAGTGGCGCTTAAAAACGCCGCTAAAGGCCAAAGTGACAACACCATTTTTTTAAGGTGTCATCAATTAATAAGGAAATATAACTTACAAAGGAAATCTTTATATAGACCCAAAGTCTCATTTCTCTTGTTTTCTTGAGTAAAGTGGGATATGAGATATGTGTATTTATAGACTCATGAATAGTTTTGCAGCTTGTTCTTAAACAATGTGGGATTCCTTCCTCTTTTAACTAACAACATGAGATGACATGCTACACTATATTTGATTTTTTTCTACTAGGCCCAATTTCGGGATGTTATACTGTGGGTAGTGATCATGGTTATCTTAGTCGTTTTGTGGAGGGCCCTTGGTTCCGTATTTGGAAAAAGTCACCTGCTCCCGAAAATTAACTTCACTTGGCAATGTTTGAAGGGTTTTCTCTTACGCAAAGATCGTCTGAGATGACCAAAAGCGGCAAAAGCTTAGTGTTTAGCAGGTTTTGATATCGTAAACTCCACTATTTAGTTGTTTATTGAGTATCTTTTATCATTGCGTGAATAATACTATGGACAAAGGGCTTGCTATTATGTGGAGTTTGTGGTTCCACGAGAATACATTACGTTCTAAAGATAAGGATATATCTGCAAGAAATATTGTATACTTCGCTTTTAGGTTGCATTTGATAGGATAGAAGCTGATGACTTTTTGATATTTTTATATGCCATTAAATATTTTTAATCTTCAAGGAAACAAAAAAATCCATACCCATTTTTTTCCGATAAAAGCACTATGTGGATGATGGACAAAAGGTGAGAGCTCTGGTAAGCTGCAATTATTTTGGAAAAACTATTACCTGGTAATGAGTTGGAAAAATATTTTTATATGCCATTAGATACAACCATAGATGTTGTGGTAGAATGATAGTAGGGGATAATTTGATAAAAATTAATTGTTAATCTTTTAGGTTCGAATTTTCATGATTTTATTAATAGAATAAACTTTGTGTTGATTGTGAATTTGTTTCATTTTACGTTTTTAATTTGTCAAATACAATACGGTGAATGTGGTTTAATCCTGATTTTAAAGTTGTTTTGATGAAAGTTAATTGCTAATATTTTTATTATTATTTAATTATGAATTTTCATCAAATCAACTCTAAAATCTAAATTAAGCAATGAAAATATAATTTTGTTATCTTCAGATATCAAAACTTATAATTTTGTTATCTTTAATGACACTGTTTGGAAACTGAAAAAGATTTCGAATTTACTGAGGTTCATGCCATTTTGTACCACACCCATTTTATTTAATATAAGAATATAAAATATATGTTTTGTACTACACTAACATTGGCCACATGAATTCCCAAATTGGTCTTGAATTATGGTGCAAGGCTAGCGGTTTAGAGTTTAGGGTTCGGGTTTTATGTCTAGTATTAATGGGTTGGGGTCTAGGGTTTGGTGTTTGTGATTTTACGGTCTAGGATTAGTCTTGGACTTTTTAGAATATAAATCAAAAGAAGAGAAATATAAAATATTACTTTAAAAAAATATATATCAAAATGGGTTAAATCCCAAAAACATACATGAACTTTAATTTGATCTAGATATTGTAAAATATTAACACAATTATTGATATATTTACATAAAAATTTATATTTATTCAATATAAAAATATATTGATGTATTTATATTTTAAAATAATGTGTATGATTAAATCAAAATAAAAGTTTCAACTATACAATTAGAATTTCACATCAAACCCAAATTCATATATAATTCTGAAATGTTTCTATATCAGAATTTACATTACACCAAAACAGACTTTTAGCGGCATTTTTAGTGGCGTTTTAAAGGAAAACGCCACAAAAAAATAAGCAATAGCGGCGTTTATTTTGAAAACGCTGCTAAAAAGGATAAATAGCGGCGTTTTTTAGTAAAACGCCGCTAAAAGTCTGATCTTTAGCGGCGCTTTTGGTAAAACGCCGCTAAAAGTCTGAGCTTTAGCGCCGTTTTTAGAAAAACGCCGCAAATAATTTTAAAGTTTTTTTGGATATATATGAATGATTGTTTTTAAATTTATATATTACATAATTTCTTATATAATTGTAAAAGAGATAACATTAATTTTAATACATTAAAATTATGATTTTAGTTTAAATTATTTAAGAGAAAAATATTTGTTAAAAATATTTGTGGTTTAAGGTTTAAGGGGGGCGTGTTAGGGTTTAATGGGTTAAAAGTTAGGGTTAATGGGTTTAAATGTAAATGGTTAAGGGTTTGGGGTTTGGGATTATGGTTTTATAGTTTATGATTTAGGGTTTATGGGATAGAGATAGGAGGATTTAGGTTAAATTAGTGTATTTTAATTTATATATTAAATAATTTCTTATATAATCGTAAAATAGATAGTATTAATTTAAAAATATTGAATTAATTCTCATGATAATTTGGGGTTTATGGTTTAATTTAAGGCATATAGTTTATGGATTAATCTTTATAGTTTAGGGTCTATAGTTTATGTTTTAGGGTTTGAGGTTTAAGATTTAGAATTAAGGGTTATGGTAGGGTTTAGGGTGGGTTTGTAGTTTAGTTTTATTATTTTAGAGTTATAGGGTTTTGGATTTAGTGCTTAAACCATATCGAATAATAATTATTTATTTTCTTTATTGTAACTTCATATTGCTATAGTAAATGTATAACTAATTTGTATACCCATATGACATACAGGCTAATAGTGTTTGTCATTTTTTAATTAAGTAGCGTCTATGATTTAGCGGGCTTTTTCACAAGTGCTTAGGTAAAAGTTTTTCATATTTTGAGTTTAGTGTTTAGGTTTTATAGTTTTAGGGTTAAGGGTTTGGGGAAATAGTTAATGTGTTAGGTTTCTAAGTTTAGGGTTTATGGTTTAAGTTTAGAATTTGAGTTTAAGGTTTTTGTAACACCCCAAACCCGGCTAGAAGTTAAGCCCGAATGCGTGTGTCACATGGAAGTTTTTTTTTTTTTTTGTAAACCATCTTTGAGATTGTTAAGAACTTGTTGAGAGTTACAATTTCTTTGTTAAAACCTAAAACACTTAAGCAATTGTTATCTACTTGAAAACGTAATTATCTTTAAAGACCTTTTGGTTGTGAAAACATATTTGAAATAAACAATTTATGAAAATGGGATGTTTGGGAATAGAGTTGTAGAAGCATTTTGAAAGAAAATCTTAGGCCTTATTACAACATTTAACCCAAAATAGTAGAGTAATAAAATAAACAAGAAAGAAGTCCAAGTTCAAATAAACCATTTAAGTATGGTCTCCATCGAGTCATCCAAGGCCCAAGTCCACATCACCGAGCATTACACTAAAAGGTTAAGAGAAAGGGGGTGAGTTACAAGAACTCGATGTGTAATCCCTTACCATCATCTACTGGGTCGGAACACACATAGCAATATTTTGGGCCTAAGCCCATTTACAATTATAACATAATAACATGAACATAATATGCATGTGATATGCAATTCCCAACCAAGCCTAATTTCCATCCGCTACACACCACCCGTACCAACCATCACACCTGTGGGGATCAAGTCAACCCACCCCGCCAACACACCAATAGCAGGCATTAAGCCAATTAAAATTATGTTTGTGGCAGAGCCACCGAACTAGATTGTGACAGAGTCACCGAACTAGAGGCATTAAGCCATTTAAAATATTTGTGGCAGAGCCACCGAACTAGATTTTGGCAACAGGCCATTTAAAATATTTTGGCAACAGGCCATTTAAAATATTTGTGGCAGAGCCACCGAACTAGATTTTTGGCAACAGGCCATTTAAAATATTTTGGCAACAGGCCATTTAAAATAAATATTTGTGGCAGAGCCATCGAACTAGATTTTTGGCCACCGTACTAGATTTTTGGCAACAGGCCATTTAAAATATTTTGGCAACAGGCCATTTAAAATATTTGTGGCAGAGCCACCGAACTAGATTTTTGGCAACAGGCCATTTAAAATATTTTGGCAACAGGCCATTTAAAATATTTTTGGCAACAGGCCATTTAAAATATTTGTGGCGTGAGCCACCGAACTAGATTTTTGGCAATGTGCCATTTATAATATTTTGTATGCAATGAGCCATTTAAAATATTTGTGGTAGAGAGCCACCGAACTAGATTTTGGCAATGAGCCTTTCTTCTCTTCGTCATTTATCCCAACCCATGCAGTCATGTATGCATATACAAAGCATAACAATATTTATAGAATAATTTCAACATAAGGCCCATAACACAAGTTGGCCCATTAAGCAATCTAGCAAAATTTGGCCATTAAACGATCTAGCAAATTTGGCCCATTAATCGATCTAGCAAATTTGGCCATTAAACGAGCTAGCAAATTTGGCCCATTAATCGATCTAGCAAATTTGGTCCATTAATCGATCTAGCAAATTTTACATTTGGCCAATATAGCAAATATAACATTTTGCCCATATAGCAAATATCACATTTGGCCCATATAGCAAATATCACATTTGGCCCATAAAGGGTATTTTCGTAGTTTGGTCCTTAGGGACATTTCGTAATTCGGCCCATTAAGGGCATTTTCGTAACTCGGTCCATAGGGACATTTCGTAATTCAGCCCATAAGGGCATTTTCATAATTCGGTGTCGTACTCCACTAAGGGGTAATTCGGTAATTTACTCTCTAAGGGTAATTCATAAATTTTACCCACCAAGGGTAATTCGGTAATTTTCGCCACTCAAGGGTATTTCAGTAATTTACCCTCTAAAGGTATTTCGGTAATTTAGCAACCGATGGGTATTTCTGTAATTTACCCTTCACGGGTATCTCGATAATTTTGCAACCCAAAGGTATTTCGGTAACTTACCCTCCAAGGGTATTTCGGTAATTTACCCTCCACGAGTATCTCGATAATTTCGCAACCCAAAGGTATTTCGGTAACTTACCCTTCAAGGGTATTTCGGTAATTTCACAACCCAGGGGTATTTCGATAATTTACCCTCCAAGGGCATTTCAGTAATTTCGCAACCTAGGGAATTTCAGTAATTTACCCTCCACGGGTATTTTGGTAATTTACCCACCAAGGGTAATTCGGTAGTTTTACCCACCAAGGGTAATTCGGTAATTTTACCTTCTAAGGGTAATTCGGTAATTTCATATTTAACGGTGTTTCCGAATATTCACTATCGCCTCGAGTGATATAGAACTCTATTTGGGTCTTCTACAAAACTATTGGGTCAAAATTCATTTTAGGCCCAAACGGAATAATTTCGCAACTAAAACTTAACTAGTAATTTGGGGCATAGAAATTTAAACTGTCCATTTGCGTCATACTGACTAAATTGGCTATAACTCGAGTTAGAAAACTCAAAATCTAGATCCGTAAAATTTCCTTGAAACTAGACTCATGTATCTTCGTACTGTAATTTTTCCAGAATTTTTAGCCTAGCCATTTAGTACAGTTTATTCATTAAAGTTTTCCTTGTTTCACTGTCCAACGATTCTGACCTCTCTTAACTTAATTTCTAATATCTCACTGTACGGTTTTCATATACTGTTCCAACTTGTTTCTCTTGAAAATAGACTCACTAAGGAATCCATACATATAAATTATAACCCATAATTCATTTTGTACAATTTTATATGATTTTTCCAAAACAGATCAGTGAACCCCAGAAGTTAATCAGAACCAGTCTCACTAAAATCAAGATATCTCAAAATATAAAATTCCTTTTCCTTCTCCGTTTCTTCCATATTAAAATAGACACAGTAAGCTTTAATTTGATATCTTAATCATTTTCTAATTCCATTTATCCTATTTTTCATGATTTTTGGAAATCACGTCACTGTCATTGACCAAAACTGTTTTATTACAAAAACATGGTTACCACTATGAATCTCGCGCGGCGTCCGAGTGATCCCGGATGCCGATTTTCGGTTTTCTTTGGTATTTCACCAAATCACAGAACATTAATGCAAAATTTCAGAGAAGTGTGAGATTACACACCATTTCAAACATGTATTTGGAAGGGTATGAGATTACACACCTTATTCGAATCCGTGTACGCGATGCTCTCCAGCGACACCAAAAATCCGAGTCACCTATTACGAGGATAGGTTTTCGATTGAACCTTTGATAAAGTACCTCGAGACCTTGCAACCAGGATAAAATCTCTCATGGCAAGTCCCTAGACTCTCAACCATGTTACAAATTAGTACCCTCATTAGCTAGCTTAAGCTTTGGGGTTCCAAAATATAAAAATTATCAACTAAAGCCATCAAAATCACTTACTAATAAGGGAGATAGCTTGGCTGAAAGTTCAAACCCACAAAGCTCCATTTCTTCATCAATTTTCGGTGGAGAGAAGATAGATGAATAGTAAAAGATGATAGCATCTTTTACTCATCTTATTCTATTCATTTTATCACCTAATTCCCACCTATTTTGACTAAAATTAAAAAGTATTGTCCCCTATGTCACATGGCCGGCCTACTCACTTAAAACAAGGCCAAATTGCACAATTGGGGCCTCCAATTAATAGCCCATAGCTATTTGGCACCTTTAGCAATTAAAATTAAACTTTAGCACTTTATGCGATTTAGTCCTTTTTCAAATTAAGCCCTCAATCGCTAAAATTGAGACACCAAAATTTTCATGCATCCTTATAAACATGTTATAATACATAGAATAACATAAAAATAATTTTCTCTATTCTCGGTTTAGCGATTCCGAGATCAACTGTTCCGACTATCCCCAAATCGGGCTATTACACCTCCATGCATTTTTTTTTTCACCTACCTCATTCTTTTCAAATCTCATCATTATACTTTTTTTCAACAAATCACTCTCCATCATTCCTTTTTCCACAAATCACTCTCCATCATTCCTTTTTCTCCCATTTCTTTTTTTTATTCTTTTTCTTTAATTTCATCCTTTAATGATGTCATGGATGACACTTGGAAGAGCACATCAAAATAAATCTAAAATTTGCAAAAGATGAGATTTGAACCCCTTCCCTCCATTCTCTCCACTTGATGCCATAACCTCTTTACCAATAGTTCATTTATGATAACAATTTACTCACTTATTTCCATAAGTTTTGATGCCTCTTACTATTTCTCCTTAATAGGCTTAAACACTAACTTTCATTAAGGCCCATCTTGAACCCGAAACTTCATAGAACCCTGTAACTTTCTAAAATCATCTTCTTAATAAGTCCAACTTGAAATAATGTCATTCTCTTATTCTCAAAAATTTTAGACACTTCTACGCCCAAGGCCCAATGAGCCCAATCCTACTAGGCCCAATTTCGGGATGTTACAGGTTTAGAGTGTTAGCTATATGACCCAAAATTTTGAAACTGAAATCCTTCATGAGGGATTTATGGTTAATGTGTTAGCTATTAAAATATATGTTTTGTACTACACTAACATTGGCCACATGAATTCCCAAAAAGTTGGTCTCATATTATGGTTTAAGGTTTGCAGTTTAGAGTTTAAAGTTCGAGTTTTATGATCTAAGATTTATGGTTTGGGTTTTGAGTTTGAGGCTTAGGGTTTGATGTTTGTGGTTTAAGGTATAATATTCAGGGTCTAGGGTTTATGATTTAGGGATTAATCTTGGATTTTTTAGAATATAAATCAAAATAAGATAAATGTAAACTATTATTTTAAATATATATATATCAAAATGGGTTAAATCCCAAAAGCATACATGAAAAATGGTTTAGTGTGTAATTGCATACATGAACTTTAATTTGATCCAGATCTTGTAAAATATTAACACAATTATTGATATAATTAACATTATTTTTATTTATATATTGCATACATAAAAATTTATATTTATTCAATATAAAAATATATTGATGTATTTATATTTTAAAATAATATGTATGATTAAATAAAAATTAAAGTTTCAACTATACATTTAAACCACAATTAGAATTTCACCTATAGAATTACACATTAAACCAAAATTTATATATAATTCTGAGATGTATCTATATCAAAATTTAGGTGTATACATATAATTAAATGTCATTTATATAAAAAATTAAATAACTAATAAGATCATACTTAAAAGAATAATATTGATGTAAAAAGAACGAAAAAAGAAATTCTAAAAGAGTTGATAATAGTACTTAAATTTTTAAGATTTAATAATAAAAAATTAAAAAATTAAATATTAAATTAGTTGAAAAATTCAATACCCAAAATATAATAAAAATAAAAATTTTAAAAAATAATAATCTGAGTACAAAAATTTTAAAAGAAAAAATAGAAAAAATAGGTTACAAATAAAAAAAATTAAAATTATGTTATAGTGGCGTTTTATAAAAACGCCGTAAAAAATAAACTATACCGGCGTTTTATTTAAAAACGCATGCAAAAAATTTCCTATATATCAAAGCAACCCTAAATTTCTAAGTCCCAAAAATTTCCTTTAAGTCTCCTGATGCTCTCGTTTTACGAGAATGGTGGCTTTATTAAGAAGACGGTTTTTGGCACGAAAATATCCCCAAACAACCATCGGCATAAGCTTCAATGGAGCGTAAAGCGGGTTACCAAATCCAACTTCAGTGACTCACTCCAGGAGTTCAAGTCCCACCTCTCCGCTTCCGACTTCGTCGCGGTTTCTCTCCAGAACACCGGTTCTTTCTCCGCTCCTTGGAACTGAGTCTGTCAAAACTGGATCTGAGGATTATCGCTCTCTTGGGATCGAGATAGACTTATGTTTTTACAGATTTTGTTACTTTGAGTCTTAACCCATGGAAAGATGACAACATTGTTGTGTCTAAAGAAAGCTTCATTTTACCGAATCCTGGAAATATTTTGCAATGGTTTACTTGTACATATGGGTTATATCATGGCAGGCTTCCAAGCAAATGGGTTATGCAGAAAGTTGGTTAGCTTATGAGTTGAGTGATATAAGAGTTGGTGATGCTTCTATGAAACATAGAGTTTGGTGATTTGCTGTTACATATCTGACCTTTTTGATATTCAGTTTAAATTAATATGGTCCATTTCAGTAATTCAATGATATATTTTTTCAAGATTTTTTCAGTTTAAATTAATATGTTTTTAAGATTCTATGCTTCTATTTTTTTCATTATTTCAAGCCATATATTTTCTTTCAAGTTACACAATGAGTGCAGATATTCCAGCCACTATAGTTACTATATACTGATATATATTTTATCAATTTTCAATCATTACTACTTGAAGACTAAACATGTATAGTTTACAAAGTATTGTTTGATGAGTACTGCATTTTATAAATGTATATATATAAACTTAATCTCCTTTTGGTTTCATGAAACAGCTTCATTTTCATTTTCATAGATTATTGAACTAACATTTTATTTTAACCATTGCCGAATGCCATTCCCTTTTGGCCGATAGATTATCTTCAAGGAAGTATGTCTATTTTCTTACTTTTGGTTTCCATACTAAGTTTTTTTTAACTACCACTTAATATTTGTCAACCAAAAGACGAATACACTGCCAACAATCGACCTGAGTTATCCAACCCTATCCAAAACACACTTTATTCTGAGATAATATGTCTTTTACAGAATATAAGGAGCATATTATAAATTAAAATGTCTTTAAGATTCTATGCTTCTATTTTTTCTTTATTTCAAGCCATATATTTTCTTTTATTTTATTTGCTTCTGACGATTAAAATGTCTTTAATGATTGATCTATACTAGAGTCTTATTTTACTTAATTATTTTATTTAATTGTTGTTCATATCATCTCAAAAGTTTTTTCTTTTATTGAGAGTTATTGTAAGTAATTGTTATTTGTAGCTCTGTACTGATTTTTAGCAGTTGGTTGGCGCGATCAAATCGTCTCGAAATTCTTCCATCGGACTAAGTTCATACAACTAATGACTAGACGATTACAGTAATCGCTTTATATTCAACTCATTATATTCAACTGTTTAACCTAGAGAACTTTTGATTGCTATGGTTGAAACATGGTTGTAATTTAAATAAACCACGATATAATTATATATCATGTAACATTGGATTTAAATCGCAGATACGATTTGAGTCACTTTGAGACTAACACAGGTTTCTTGAATTGTGGATATCACTTCCTTACGGAAGAGATCTTAAGAAGTTCCTCTATGTATGTTGTTACTTTTTTTCTTGAATTGTTATGTGTTGATCAGTTTTTATTGATACGAGAGCTACGAATTATGTTATTTTGCATTTGAAAGTTATATCCGAATGGCATTACGATTATTCAGGTGATTTCTGCCTTGTGGATATTGTATATTATTTGAAGTTGGTGCAACTTTGTGACATTGTTTTACATAGGTACCGGAGATACTTCCAACTGCTTTGGTTTTTTATTAGAAACAGGTATGAGTTTGGTATTAAATTATTTAATGAGAATGAGATTTGATTCTTATTTGGTCTCTTCTTTTTGTTTAACATATTGACAGATAAAAAGTGTTACTGCTTCCTACTCCTCCTGCAACTGTTGGTTCAACTGAAGCTGCCATTTAATTTTCGAATTAATATTTGGTAGAGATATTGATAAAGTCATTATATTTGGTTCAACAAAATTAATATTTCGTGCTACTCTTATAATCTTACATCTGTTGTAGGTAATAACGACCACCTGAATTAAAATTTGGTGCAAATAATTACACCACAGCCATTGACATCTGGTCTGCTGGCTGTGTTTTGGTTGAAATATTGCTTGGGCAGGTACATGTTTCGATGCCAATTATTTTGGCTTATTTATATTAATTTTCCCTTTAAATTACTTAACAAATACTATTTTTCTGACTGCAGCTTCTGTTTCTTGGGGAGAGTGGAGTAGACCAGCTTCTTGAAATTATTAAAGTACGTTTTAGTTCAAAATTCTGATCAATAACAGTTATATCATGATGATTTTGTCCAAATTGCTTTATTTATTATATTTTTGAAGTGGTATATATATCTTGTTTATTATATTGCTGTCCAAAAAAAAAAAGATCAAGTATATAGGCTGGAAACCTGACGGGTTGCCTTATATCACATTGTAAGATATAATGGATCCTCCCTAGGTGTAACAATGCCACGTATGATGAATCTTAAGAAATTGCTGTCCAAATTGCTGTTTATTATCCTGCTTGGTTGGTATATATGCTGGCTGTTTATTATATTGCTGTCCAAAAAAACAAGATTCAAAGTATATAGGCTGGAAACCTGGCGGTTGCCTTTTATCTCATTGTAAGATATACTGGATCCTCCCTAGGTGTAACAATGCCACGTATGATGAATCTTAAAAAATTTGTGTCCAAATTGCTGTTTATTATCCTGCTTGGTTGGTATATATGCTAACTGTTTATTATATTACTGTCCAAAAAAAAAAGATTCAAAGTATATAGGCTGGAAACCTGACGGGTTGCCTTATCTCTCATTGTAAGACATAATGGATCCTCCCTAGGTGTAACAACGCCACGTATGATGAATCTTAAAAACTTCTGTCCAAATTGTTGTCCAAATTGCTGTTTATTATCCTACTTGGTTGGTATATATATCTTGGTCGTTTATTATATTGTCATCCAAAAAAAAAAAAGATTCAAAGTATATAGGCTGGAAACCTGACGGGTTGCCTTATCTCTCATTGCAAGATATAATGGATCCTCCCTAGGTGTAACAATGCCACGTATGATGAATCTTAAAAAATTGTTGTCCAAATTGCTGTCCAAATAGCTGTTTATTATCCTGCTTGGTTGGTATATATCTTTGCTTATTATATTGTCGTTTCAAAAAAAAAAAGATTCAAAATATAGAGGCTGGAAACCTGACGGGTTGCCTTATATCTCATTGTAAGATATAATGGATCCTCCCTATGTGTAACAATGCCATGTATGGTGAATCTTAAAAACTTTCGGTCCAAATTGCTGTTTATTATCCTGCTTGGTTGATATATCTTTGTCGCTTATTATATTCCCGCCCAAAAAAAAAGATTCAAAGTATATAGGTTTTGAAACTTTGACGGGTTGCCTTATCTCTCATTGCAAGATATAATGGATCCTCCCTAGGTGTAACAATGCCACGTATGATGAATCTTAAAAAATTGCTGTCCAAATTGCTGTTTATTATCCTGCTTAGTTGGCATATATGCTGGCTGTTTATTATATTGCTGTCCAAAAAAACAAGATTCAAAGTATATAGGCCGGAAACCTGACGGGTTGCCTTATATCTCATTGTAAGATATAATGGATCCTCTCTAGGTGTAACAATGCCACGTATGATGAATCTTATAAAATTTCTGTCCAAATTGCTGTTTATTATCCTGCTTGGTTGGTATATATGTTCGCTGTTTATTATATTGCTGTCCAAAAAAAAAAAGATTCAAAGTATATAGGCTGGAAACCTGACGGGTTGCCTTATCTCTCATTTTAAGATATAATGGATCCTCCCTAGGTGTAACAATGCCACGTATGATAAATCTTAAAAAATTGTTGTCCAAATTGCTGTCCAAATAGCTGTTTATTATCCTGCTTGGTTGGTATATATGCTGCCTGTTTATTATATTGCTGTCCAAAAGAAAAGATTCAAAGTATATAAGCTGGAAACCTGACGGGTTGCCTTATCTCTTATTGTAAGATATAATGGATCCTCCCTAGGTGTAACAATGCCACGTATTATGAATCTTAAAAAATTTCTGTCCAAGTTGTTGTCCAAATTGCTGTTTATTATCCTGCTTGGTTGGTATATATGTTGGCTGTTTACAATATTGCTGTCCAAAATAAAAAAAGATTTAAAGTATATAGGCTGGAAACCTGATGGGTTGCCTTATATCTCATTTTAAGATATAATAGATCCTCCCTAGGTGTAACAATGCCACGTATGATGAATCTTAAAAAATTTCTGTCCAAATTGCTGTCCAAATTACTGTTTATTATCCTACTTGGTTGATATATGCTGGTTGTTTATTATATTGTTGTCCAAAAAAAAAAATGATTCAAAGTATATAGGCTGGAAACTTGACGGGTTGCCTTATATCTCATTGTAAGGTATAATGGATCCTCCCTAGGTGTAAAAATGCCGCGTATGATGAATCTTAAAAATTGCTGTCCAAATTGCTGTTTATTATCCTGCTTGGTTGGTATATATGCTGGCTGTTTATTATATAGCTGTCCAAAAAAACAAGATTCAAACTATATAGGCCGAAAACCTGACGGGTTGCCTTATATCTCGTTGTAAGATATAATGGATCCTCCCTAGGGGTAACAATGCCACATATGGTGAATCTTAAAAAATTTCTATCCAAATTGCTGTCCAAATTGCTGTTTATTATCCTGCTTGGTTGGTATATATGCTGGCTGTTTATTATATTGCTGTCCAAAAGAAAAGATTCAAAGTATATAGGCTGGAAACTTGACAGGTTGCCCTATATCTCATTGTAAGTTATAATGAATCCTTTCTAGGTGTAACAATGCCACGTATGATGAATATTAAAACATTTCTGTCCAAATTGTTGTCCAAATTGCTGTTTATTATCCTGCTTGGTTGGTATATATGCTAACTGTTTATTATATTGCTGTCCAAAAAAAAAAGATTCAAAGTATATAGGCTGGAAACCTGACGGGTTGCCTTATCTCTCATTGTAAGACATAATGGATCCTCCCTAGGTGTAACAACGCCACGTATGATGAATCTTAAAAACTTCTGTCCAAATTGTTGTCCAAATTGTTTGCTTATTATCCTACTTGGTTGGTATATATGCTTGGTCGCTTATTATATTGTCATTCCAAAAAAAAGATTCAAAGTATATAGGCTGGAAACCTGACGGGTTGCCTTATCTCTCATTGTAAGATATAATGGATCCTCCCTAGGTGTAACAATGCCACGTATGATGAATCTTAAAAAATTGTTGTCCAAATTGCTGTCCAAATAGCTGTTTATTATCCTGCTTGGTTGGTATATATGCTGGCTGTTTATTATATTGCTATTCAAAAAAAAAAGATTCAAAATATAGAGGCTGGAAACCTGACGGGTTGCCTTATATCTCATTGTAAGATATAATGGATCCTCCCTATGTGTAACAATGCCATGTATGGTGAATCTTAAAAACTTTCGGTCCAAATTGCTGTTTATTATCCTGCTTGGTTGATATATGCTGGCTGTTTATTATATTCCTGTCCAAAAAAAAAAGATTCAAAGTATATAGGCTGGAAACCTGACGGGTTGCCTTATCTCTCATTGGAAGATATAATGGATCCTCCCTAGGTGTAACAATGCCACGTATGATGAATCTTAAAAAATTGCTGTCCAAATTGCTGTTTATTATCCTGCTTAGTTGGCATATATGCTGGCTGTTTATTATATTGCTGTCCAAAAAAACAAGATTCAAAGTATATAGGCCGGAAACCTGACGGGTTGCCTTATATCTCATTGTAAGATATAATGGATCCTCTCTAGGTGTAACAATGCCACGTATGGTGAATCTTAAAAATTCCAATTATTCGCATTATTATCTGCTTGGTTGATATATTGTTTGTTTATTATATTGTTTGTCCAAAAAAAAAAAGATTCAAAGTATATAGGTGGAAACTCGACGGGTTGCCTTATATCTCATTGTAAGATATAATGGATCCTCACCAAATTATCGTAACTTGGTGCCATGCCGTCGCTGCGTATGATGATATCTCAAAAATTGACGTTGTTTATTATATAATGGATCCTCCTGCGTTGATGAATATTGTTGTTTATTATTCTTTGGTTGGTATATATGCCGGGTCGCTTTATTATATTGCTATCCAAAAAAAAAAAAGATTCAAAGTATATAGGCTGAAAACCTGACGGGTTGCCTTATCTCTCATTGTAAAATATAATAGATCCTCCCTAGGTGTAACAATGCCACGTATGATGAATCTTAAAAATTTCTCCCAAATTGTTGTCCAAATTGTCGCTTATTATCCCGCTTGGTTGGTATATATGTTTGTCATTTATTATATTGCAGTCCAAAAAAAAATATTCAAAGTATATAGGCTGGAAACCTGACGGGTTGCCTTATATCTCATTGTAAGATATAATGGATCCTCCCTAGGTGTAACAATGCCACGTATGATGAATCTTAAAAAGTTGTTGTCCATATTGCTGTTTATTATCCTGCTTGGTTGGTATATATGCTGGCTATTTATTATATTGCCGTCCAAATGAACAAGATTCAAAGTATATAGGCCGGAGACCTGACGGGTTGCCTTATATCTCATTGTAAGATATGGATTCTTCCTAGGTGTAACAATGCCACGTATGATGAATCATAAAAAATTTCTGTCCAAATCGCTGTTTATTATCCTGCTTGGTTGATATATGCTGGCTGTTAATTATATTGCTATACAAAAAAACAAGATTCAAAATATATAGGCTGGAAACCTGACGGGTTGCCTTATAACTCATTATAAGATATAATGAATCTTCCTAGGTGTAACAATGCAACGTATGATAAATCTTAAAAAATTTCTCATCCAAATTATCGCTTTATTATCCTGCTTGGTTGATATATGTTTGGTTATTTATTATATTGCTGTCCAAAAAAAAAAAGATTCAAAGTATATAGGCTGGAAACTTGACGGGTTGCCTTATATCTTATTGTAAGGTATAATGGATCCTCCCTAGGTGTAACAATACCGCGTATGATGAATCTTAAAAATTTCATCCAAATTGCTTTGCTTATTATCCCGCTTGGATGATATATGCTTTGTCGCTTATTATATTGTCATTGTCAAAAAAACAGATTCAAAGTATATAGGCGGGAAACCTGACGGGTTGTCTTATCTCTCATTGTAAAATATAATGGATCCTCCTTAGGTGTAACAATGCCACGTATGATGAATCTTAAAAATTCTTGTCCAAATTGTTGTCCAAATTGCTGTTTATTATCTTGCTTGGTTGGTATATATGCTGGCTGTTTATTATATTGCTGTCTAAAAAAAAAATTCAAAGTATATAGGCTGGAAACCTGACATGTTGCCTTATATCTCATTGTAAGATATAATGGATCCTCCCTAGGTGTAACAATGCCACGTATGATGAATCTTAAAAAATTGCTGTCCAAATTGCTGTTTATTGTCCTGCTTGGTTGGTATATATGCTGGCTATTTATTATATTGCTGTCCAAAAAAACAAGATTCAAATTATATAGGCCGAAAACCTGACGGGTTGCCTTATATCTCATTGTAAGATATAATGGATCCTCCCTAGGTGTAAAAATGCCACGTATAATGAATCTGAAAAAATTTTTGTCCAAATCGTTGTTTATTATCCTGCTTGGTTGATGTATGCTGGCTGTTTATTATATTTCTGTCCAAAAAATCAAGATTCAAAGTATATAGGCTGGAAACCTGACGGGTTGCCTTATATCTCATTTTAAGATATAATGGATCCTCCTAGGTGTAACAATGCCACGTGATGATGAATCTTAAAAATTGCTGTCCAAATTACTGTTTATTATCCTGCTTGGTTGATATATACTGGTTGTTTATTATATTCTTGTCCAAAAAAAAAAAAAGATTATAGGCTGGAAACTTGACGGTTGCCTTATACCTCATTGTGAGGTATAATGGATCCTCCTTAGGTGTAACAATGCCGCGTATGATGAATTTTAAAAATTACTGTCCAAATTGCTGTTTATTATCCTGCTTGGATGATATATGCTGGCTGTTTATAATATTGCTGTCCAAAAAAAGATTTAAAGTATATAGGCTGGAAACTTGACGGGTTGCCTTATTATCTCAGTGTAAGGTATAATGGATCCTCCCTAGGTGTAACAATGCCACGTATGATGAAACTTAAAAAATTTCTGTCCCAATTGCTGTTTATTATCCTGCTTGCTTGGTATATATGCTGGCTGTTTATTATATTGCTATCCAAAAAAAAAAAAGATTTAAAGTATATAGGCGGAAACTCCGACGGATTGCCTTATCTCTCATTGTAATATATAATGGATCCTCCTAGGTGTAACAATGCCACGATGATGAATCTTAAAAATTTCTGTCCAAATTGTTGTCCAAATTGTCGCTTATTATCCCGCTTGGTTGGTATATATGTTTGGTCATTTATTATATTGTCAGTCCCAAAAAAAAATATTCAAAGTATATAAGCCGAAAACTCGACGGGTTGCCTTATATCTCATTATAAGATATAATGGATCCTCCTAGGTGTAACAATGCCACGTATGATGAATCTTAAAAATTGTCATCCAAATTGCTTTGCTTATTATCCCGCTTGGTTGGTATATATGTCGGCTATTTATTATATTAATGTCCAAAAACAAGATTCAAAGAATATAGGCTTGAAACTCGACGGGTTGCCTTATATCTCATTGTAAGATATAATGGATCCTCCTAGGTGTGACAATGCCACGTATAATGAATCTTAAAAATTTCTCGCCCAAATCGTTGTTTATTATCCTGGCTTGGTTGATATATGCGGCCGTTAATTATATTGCCTTTGTCCAAAAAACAAGATCCAAAGTATATAGGTGGAAACTGACGGGTTGCCTTATATCTCATTGTAAGATATAATGGATCCTCCCTAGGTGTAACAATGCCACGTATGATGAATCAAAAATTTTCATTCCAAATTGTCATTCCAAATTATCGCTTATTATCCTGCTTGGTTGATATATACTGGTTGTTTATTATATTCCTGTCCAAAAAAAAAGATTTAAAGTATATAGGCTGGAAACTTGACGGGTTGCCTTATATCTCATTGTGAGGTATAATGGATCCTCCCTAGGTGTAACAATGCCGCGTATGATGAATCTTAAAAAATTACTGTCCAAATTGTTGTTTATTATCCTGCTTGGATGATATATGCTGGTCGTTTATAGTATTGCTGCCCAAAAAAAAAGATTCAAAGTATATAGGCTGGAAAGTTGACGGGTTGCCTTATTATCTCAGTGTAAGGTATAATGGATCCTCCCTAGGTATAACAATGCCACGTATGATGAAACTTAAAAAATTTCTGTCCAAATTGCTGTTTATTATCCTGCTTGGTTGGTATATATGCTGGCTGTTTATTATATTGCTGTCCAAAAAACAAAAGGATTCAAAGTATATAGGCTGGAAACCTGACGGGTTGCTCATTGTAAGATGTAATGGATCCTCCCTAGGTGTAACATTGCCAAGTATGATGAATCTTAAAAAATTTTTGTCCAAGTAGCTGTTTATTATCCTGCTTGGTTGGTATATATGCTGGCTGTTTATTATATTGTTGTCCCCAAAAAAAAAGATTCAAAGTATATAGGCTGGAAACCTGACAGGTTGCCTTATATCTCATTTTAAGATATAATGGATCCTCTCTAGGTGTAACAATGCCACGTATGGTGAATCTTATAAAATTTCTCGCCCAAATTGTCATTCCAAATTGTTGTTTATTATCCCGCTTTGTTGGTATATATCTTTGTCGCTTTATTATATTGTCATTCCAAAAGAAAAGATTCAAAGTATATAAGTTGGAAACCTAACGGGTTGCCTTATATTTTATTGTAAGATATTTTATTGTAACAATGCCACGTATGGTGAATCTTAAAAATTTGTGTCCAAATTACTGTTTATTATCTTACTTGGTTGATATATGCTGGCTGTTTATTATATTGCTGTCCAAAAAAAAAAAAGATTCAAAGTATATAGGTTTGGAACTGACGGGTTGCCTTATATCTCATTGCAAGATATAATGGATCCTCCCTAGGTGTAACAATGCCACGTATGATGAATCTTAAAAAATTTTTGTCGAAGTAGCTGTTTATTATCCTGCTTGGTTGGTATATATGCTGGCTGTTTATTATATTGTTGTCCAAAAAAAAAAAGATTCAAAGTATATAGGCTGGAAACCTGACGGTTTGCCTTATATCTCATTTTAAGATATAATGGATCCTCCCTATGTGTAACAATGCCACGTATGGTGAATCTTAAAAATTTGTGTCCAAATTACTGTTTATTATCTTGCTTGGTTGATATATGCTGGCTGTTTATTATATTGCTGTCCAAAAAAAAAAAAAGATTCAAAGTATATAGGCTGGAAACTTGACGGGTTGCCTTATATCTCATTGCAAGATATAATGGATCCTCCCTAGGTGTAACAATGCCACGTATGATGAATCTTAAAAAATTGCTGTCCAAATTGCTGTTTATTATCCTGCTTGGTTGGTATATATGCTGGCTGTTTATTATATTGCTGTCCAAAAAAACAAGATTCAAAGTATATAGGCCGAAAACCTGACGGGTTGCCTTATATCTCATTGTAAGATATAATGGATCCTTTCTAGCTGTAACAATGCCACGTATGATGAATCTTGAAGTATTTCTGTCCAAATCGCTGTTTATTATCCTGCTTGGTTGATATATGCTGGCTGTTAATTATATTGCTGTCCAAAAAAACAAGATTCAAAGTATATAGGCTGGAAACCTGACGGGTTGTCTTATATCTCATTGTAAGATATAATGGATCCTCCCTAGGTGTAACAATGCCACGTATGATGAATCTTAAAAAATTGCTGTCCAAATTGCTATTTATTATCCTGCTTGGTTGGTATATATGCTGGCTGTTTATTATATTGCTGTCCAAAAAAACAAGATTTTAAGTATATAGGCCGGAAACCTGATGGGTTGCCTTATATCTCATTGTAAGATATAATGGATCCTCCGTAGGTGTAACAATGCGTTGTATGATGAATCTTAAAATATTGTTGTCCAAATTGCTGTCCAAATAGCTGTTTATTATCCTGCTTGGTTGGTATATATGCTGGTTGTTTGTGGCCATGAGATGTGGCTCATATTGATGTAGGTTATAAACCTTCTTATTTTGCATGCTTATGCTTAAATGTCCCATGAGATGTGTTGATATGGTTTATCATGGGTGGATGCTTAAAATGAGGCCTAACAACTTGGTAATAGTATATGGCGTAAATGGCCTAAGTATTAAAATGGGAAATATAATAATGATAACCCTAATGCAATGGGGTAACGTGATATGTGTTAACAAGGGATAGGAAGTTATATGCATGATCTTTGCCAAGAAAGATTTAAGTGTACATTTATGCCTTGATAAATGTCATTGAAACTTAGGAGTGTGTATGGATGTTAAGGGTGACCAAGGGCTTGGAAAATTGCCTCCAAATGGTCCACACACAGTAGAAACACGGCATGTGTCTAGGCCATGTGTGACACACGGTCAGCCACCATGGATATGTCGTCTGGCCATGTGTCCTCTGCACCATAATTTTCCAAGTCAATATGCATGGTAGTAAACACATGGGTTGAGACATGGGCGTGTATCTTAGCCGTGTGAGGGACACGACCTGGCGACATGGGTGTTACCCCTGGCCGTGAAAGTCTCGCACCTATTTTTCAAAAATCGTGATTTTTAATCGACCATTATTTGTCGCCACACGCGGCGCACACACACCGTGTGACCTTAATTGGGTGTTGACATCATAAACAGAGAGTTACATGGCCCGAGGACACGGGCGTGTGGATGGCACATAGGAGTGTCCCTGTGTCCACTCGGGCGTGTGACCCTATTTCATGAAATTTTTTTAAAGTTTTCCTGAAACTTTCCAAAGTTATCGGTTTAGTCCCGAATCATTTCTCGATGCATGTTCTGGGCTTTGTAGACCCACATAAGGGACGACGTGCATGTGTGTTTAGTTTTGACTCGAATAAAATTTTATGACTCGGGTTTATGCAAATGTCTACGATATGCTTGGTAATGCCTCGCACTCGCTCTCTGTCGACTCTGGTAAGGGTGTTACATTTACCAAAAAATAATTCAGCCCTTTGTTTTTAAAAACCTTAAAAACTCTCAAAAACACTCTACCCTTTCCGTAATTCTGTGGGGATTCCGCCGCGATCGCTATCGTCCATCGCCATCGACCACCGCGTACCTGTGAGTCCTGAGCTTAAAAGGTCACTGCTTTTTCTACGATTTGAACGAAAGGTAGTGACTTCCCTCTTTTATATGTGTTTTTGATATATACGTATAGGTTTAAAATAGATTTGGAAAGAGAAAAAAAGAAATATAAGGTAACCTTAGCACTTTTGAACTTCCACCGTGGTTGCTTTTGTGTTCGTTGTTGGTATTTTAATTCTTCTCTCTCAACTGTACGTTTTTTGTTTAAATCTCTGCTTTTTTTATGTTTGAATTTCGTTTGTATTCAATGATCTCCTGAAAAAAAATTACATTGAATTCTGAAGGCTTTTATAACCATCTGCAAGTTGCTTGCTAATGATTATTTATTCTCACTACAGTGAATGGGCGGTGTTGACATGGGCGGTGGAGCAAAGGTGGTGCAAGTGAGGTAGACCTGCAGAGGAAGACCTAGGTGCGACGCTTTAGAGTTTGTCGCTTTCTTGTTTTTTCTTATGGTTGTGGGCTAGGGGTAGATTGGGCTGCATTTTGGGCCTCATGTTTGGCTTGTTGGGTCTTGTTTGATTGGGTTTAAATTGGGCTGTCTAATAGTTTAGGTTTTGGTTTGACTTACTAATTTGGGCTGTTTGGGTTTAGGGTCTGTTGAGCTTGTAAAAATATTATTTAATTTATAATGTTTGTTGGGCCCTGGCTGAATTGGGATTGTACAACTCGGTTTAATGAAAAATGGTTCTCAGAAACTCGATAGTGCCTCGTACTTTATTCTGACGACAGATACGGATAGAGGGTATTACATTTTAATAATCCTAAAAACATCCATTTTATGGTGAAAATAATAGATAAATAATTATTTATACTAAGAATCTCTCTGCCACACCAAAAAATATATAGGGTTAATTGAAATAATTAATTAAGTAAAGAATTAGGTTTGATAGTTAAGTAGTTAATATATTCTTAGAGATCTTAAATGTTATATACTCTTCTCCCAGTTTTTTTTCTTTTTAATCTCAGTAAACTATAATAAAAACCACATTCAGATGTGCTGTAGATTGAAGTGCTTTGATCATATTTGTGTGTGTATATATATATATATTTATTTATTTATTTATTTAAAATTTTAATCAATTTAGTGTCATGAGTTAACCAAGTATCAATTCGGTTAGAAAATTATGAGAAAGTCCTTAAATAATTAAAGTAAATAATATTATTTGAAGATATTTTAATATTTTCACTTTAAATTTGTTATCTCCACACATACATATAAGATAAACTTTCTAATTTATATAGATGAATTTTCTTAGCATAAATTTTTCTGGTGCTCCATCATATATTTTATGTCATATTATATTCAAAATGTTTAGCTCAACAAATTTGAATGTGGGACTTTGAGAATTTAATAATGCATAATGGTCTGGCTCAAAACCATCCAAAATGGGCCTAATCTCTATCAATCGGGCCACCTTGCCAAGTTGTAATCCCTAGTCGCCCATGAAGTTAAGGATATATAAAGAACACCAAAACATTTGAGACTTACAAACGCCCCATGCATAATTAGGAATGCCAATAGGGTACACCAATTTCTTTTTCCTCATTTCGATTCGATTTTTCTTTAAAAAAAAATTTTAAACCCAATGTTTTTCATTTACATGTGTTGCATATTAAAGTGTTTTTATCGTTTTTGTATATATATTTTAAAATATTATATATTTATACTATTATTTAAATTTTTGATTGATTTAGTGTCATAAGTCAATCCGCATTAATTCGGTTAAAAATTACTAAGTTATTGTTTTTTTATATGTTTGGAAATCAATTACCTATTTTTATTTTTAAGAATTTAATTTCTTTACTTTCTAAATTTAAAAAATCAGGTCTAATTATTACAGTAAGAACTCTTCTATTAAATTTACTAATTGACATTTTGAAATTAAAAATAAAGAAAGAAAATCGGTTGGTATCCATGTGAAAAAAGATGATATTTACAATGGACTTAAATTTACAAAGAATTTTAATGATGTTAACAATTATTAAAATTCATATAAGCATTTTAATTAGAATAAAGTATTTAGACTAACTAATAACACTCAAATAATTAGTGCATCAAATTATGTAAAAATCAAGTATAGAGATTAAAATCTCAAATTTGAGCTTAGTATGAGGATCAAAATTGTAATTTGACCACTGTTATATAATCTTTAGAAAAAATGAGGGATAAGAATTGAAATTTAACCATTATGCTATAATGAGAGAGAGAGAGATGGACGTGTGTTATGTATCAAATTATATAAAAAGTTAAAAAGCATAGAGATTAAATATTAAACGTAGTATAGGGACCAAAATTACTATTTAACCGTTGTTATATAATTTGACTTATGATATTAGAAAAGGGTTCTTTTAAGAACAATTTATGTATGCATTTTAACCCAAATATTGGAAGATAATAACTATTTGAATTAACTAATGTCATTTAAAAACGTAGGGATCCAAATTATTATGTTAAATTAAAAATCAAAATATAAAGATTAAATCCTAAATGTGATTATAGTAGAGGGATGAAAACTGGAAATTTACCATTTAAACTTTTATCTCAAAATGATTGAAATGAAAAACTGTCCCCAACAGCTTCAAGAGTTTAATGGACTAAAGAAGGAATTTCACCTTTGCTTCTTAAGTGTGGCTATATATATGCTATACCGTTTCTCTCTTCTTCATCCATCCTTGTTTTTCTTTCTCTGATTATCACAGCCCCTGCTTTTCTTTCTCTTCTTCTCTTTCTTCTCTTGCAATGGGCAAGCCTTCTTTATTTCGTTTCACTTCACCCTCCTCTTTCAACAGCATTACTACAAAAGCTTTTGATATTTTTGAAACTTCAAACAAGATGGTTAAAAACCCATATCTTCACTTCACAACCCCTCAGTTCAATAAAGAATTAGCGGCATCTGCGAAGAAGCACCACTTTGCCACAGTTGTTTTTCTTTGTGGGAAAATGGAAAGTTGGGGCTTGAAGCCAAATATTGCTACTTTCAACATGTGGATTGACGCATACTGTAAGCTTCGTGAACTTGATTCTGGTTTATCTGCTTGGGGCAAACTGATAAAAACAGGATTTCAACCCACTGTTTTTACTTTTTCTACTTTGATGAATGGGTTTTGCATGGAAAGAAAAGTTGATGAGGCTGTTAAATTCTTTGCTGAAATGAAAGAAGCTGGTATAGTTCCCACTATATATACTTACAGTATCATAATAAAAGGATTTTGTATCATTGGGGATGTGGATGCAGCGGTTGAGATTCTTAAGGAGTTGGAAGAAAAAGGTCCTCATCCTAATCTCGTCACCTACAACACTGTCATGAATGCATTCTGTGAGCAAGGATTGTTAAAGGAAGGTCTCACTGTCTTCTAGAATGCTGAAGAAAGGCATCGAACCTAATCTTTATACCTACAACATACTGCTTGATGCATTTTGCAGGCGTGGGATGGTTTGCAGGGCTGAAGGTATGATCGATACGATGAAGAAGCAACGCGTCAAATTTAACGTTGTAACTCGTGATATATGTAACAAAATCGGAAAAAAAAGGAGTTAGATATTAAAACTTTTGTTTATGTTATGTAATCGGGAAAAAAAAAGGAGTTAGATATTAGAGTTTTTGTTTATGTTATGTAATCTCCATTAAAAGTTATTAGTATGTGAAATGTATTAAGCTCCGTTGATTACTTTGCCGTACTGTTCATCTAATGTGGGTAACATCTTCACATCCACTTTCCTCTGGTTCCTTAACAACGCTTAGACTTCTTCCTCCCCTTACAAACACACAACTATCACAAGGATTCAAAAACCCAAATTTCTGATATAAAATGGAAAAGGAATGAAAAGGAGCATTAAGGTACGTAACATAGGTGAAGAAAGGTGAAGTAGGGAGCAGCAATTGTCTGCTCAACAGGTCCTTGAAGATACTTGCCTTTTCAAGTAAATATTTCATGCTGTTTCCAAATTGTTTCTTAGTCCTCTGTGGAAATTCTTTTTGGCGTGGAAATTATTATTATTATTATTATTATATAATCTCCATTGATTCCTTTGATCACAGTGAGTTATAATGTGGTATATGGTTAGTCAAGTGGTCAGTATTTGTTATCAAGTTATTATCACTCACTAGTGTATATAAGTATCATTTCTCTACAGGTTCACCAAAGCTAATGATACTAAGATATTCAAAGAAATACTAATCTCTCATTTTCTTCATTATTGTTTCTTCAAGATAGTTCTAACAAGGATGTAAAGGAAAGAAGGGAGCAGCGCAGGGTACTTACAGCTACTTGCAGGTGAAGAAAGGAGCAGCACTTGTCCTTAGAGATACTTGCAGGTGAAGAAGGGAGCAACAAGGGGTCCTTTTCAAGTAAACATTTCATGATATTTAATAATTTAAAAGATATTAATAAATGGGAAAGTAAAAAAAAATTGTTTTGATAATGATACCTTATTTTATTATTATTTTAAATTTAAGAATACAAAAGAACGTAAAAGAGAAAGAATTAAAAAGAAAAAAACAAGTAAGGATATCAATGAAAAAGGAAGAAAAATTAGTGGTCAATGTGTTGATAAAGACTTTCATTGTAATACTCATGCAATGCTGGTTGTGTAAACTAAGCATGCATTTGACACAATGTTCACCGTAATCATGTTCTAAATTTTTTTTCAACTCCATAAGTAATTTTTTTATTATTCATTTATTATAAAATATGATAAACATTTACATATGTATATATCTTAAGTTTTTTTCTAATTGAGATAAAAGAATTTAGGTTATTTGTAATCAAATCCACTGGGTTATATATACATATATATCATGTTCATGAGCTTGGTTGATTTGTTGCATGATGGATTGTGATGAGGAGTGTGAATTTTGATCAAAACCCGTGTTCTTTGTTTGAGTATGGTTAATTGCACAGGCTTTTATTTATTCTCATTGCACGGAAAGGAGGAGGAAAATCAGCCCATAATCTAATTGCGCTTTTTACACATTTCAATATCCAGTGGTTGTGTAACACCACCCTAATAGGTTCAATTTGAAATGAAAATGCCTTTGTTTTCTATGCTTGCATCCCTTGATGTGAAGAGTAACAAGGATTTCAAGAAAGAGCCTTGAAGTTGAGGATGATTCTAATGATTGTCAGATGGACTATTTTTCTAAACTATAGCAAATCGTGAGATGGCTTGCAGGCAAATGAGTCGGACCTGATATTACTGAGGATTAGATGGAATATTATGTCCATATGTTATGGTCGCCCGTATCATTAATTGTACTGGAAATGTGTCTTCGTTGTTCCTTGCTTGGAAATTTTTACCCGTGTCAATCGCTCATCTAATTTGGGTAACATCTTGGCATTCACGCAGCTTATCAAGTAAGGCCACTTGGCAATACTTTTGAGAAGTGCTTTTGAAAATTTAAGTGTTTGACATTGTCACAAAAAGTATTTTTGAGAAGTAAAATGTCTATTTTAGAATGATATTATAAAGTAACAAATATGTATTTAAATAATGTTCAAATTAGTTAATATTATGATATTTTAGCAAAAATATAAAAATAATTTATTATAATTTATTGTTAATATTTTAATAAATAATATTAATTTTAAATATTTCTAAATAATTAATATTAATTATTTATTAAATTTAATTAGAATATATAAATTATATTTAAATATAATAATTAAATATTTATAATTAGATATTGACACAATTGTATTATTTTAAAATTTTTTTTATTTTAAACCTTAACCTTTTTTTCCTCTCACTGAGGAGCCCGGTTGCTATTTTGCGATTTTGAGCATGACAGACTTTTGACTTTAATTCGATGATGCATTAGTGACTTTTTATTGCACCAAAGAATTGGTGATATTAAAAATGACCATCAATTAATTTGTAAGTTCTCTAATCTTGACAAAGAAGTGCTATCCCTTTGCCATTCTTTTTTCAATAATTCTTAGTTGGCTCTTTACGGAGAGAAAAAGCTAAAATTTTTGCCATCTCCATCTCTCAAAAGTGCTTCTCCAACGTTGAAAAATTCTCCCATCGCCCTTGTTCTTTATTCCTCTTTAGTGAAAAGGACTTTTGAACTCAAAAGTCCATCTGTGATGGAATGAAGAACGGAGCCTAAGGCAAAGGCATGAGCCCCGCCCAAAATGGAAAATATTGCATTTAGGTCATTAATTTTTTAAAAATTTTAAATTAATAAAAGTAAAATTACGCTTTTGACTCTTCTTAAAAATGATAAAAATTTGATTTAATCATTTATAAATGGTAAAGATATAAACTATAAAAATGATGAAATTGTATTTTTCTATTGTAAAAATTATAATTTAATTTCGCCCTCTCTAAAAGAATTTTCTAGCTTCGACCATGCGTAGTCGCCTCGCTTCATGATCATCATTATCGAAGTTTTTACTATTTTTTCTCAGTATTGAATTGCAATTCATTAATTATCGCTTTTCTCATCGTAATGTAACATTGATCATCACATTTGTAATTCAAGTAGGCTTAATCTTTGAACAAGCTTTTCATGTATTCTTACCATTCAAGCCAAATACTTGAATGCAATGAAACTTTGGTTCATGTCAATGTTTGAGTATTGATGAGTAACTGATGATATGTATGCATGCATCTATTCCTTCAATTAAATGATGATGATCATCATCATAGTAATCATCAATCTATGCTCATTGTGAGCAAAATTAAGGTGCAAGTGGAGCCATCTTAGAGAGTTTGCAAATGTAAACTCTAAAGCCGTTTCAATATCAAAATTTTGAGATGATTTGGATAGTGAGTAAAAAAAAAAGTTAAATTTGATATTTAATTTATGTATTTAGAGAATTAAAAAATATTTAATTCTTTTTTATTTTTTAATAAGTTTTTTTTTCAAACTTTCGTTGTACTATCTTCTTATGACATGGCAAATAAACATATAAATTGATAAGTTTTAATAGAAACTACTAACAAATTAAAATTTTTAAAATGAAAAAGTAAGAAGATTTACTTTGAATCTCAAACTCTATGTAACTATTAGGACCAACAACATAATTTAATCCAAAAAAACAACCCATTGTATAGTGCTCATTCATCAAAATTTTGGGAGATTGGACATGATGCCTAAAAGGTTTTGGCTCATGTTTGTTGGGAGATTGGGACCCACTATGACGGTTACCATAAATCTTCAAAATTTTAATGTACTTGTATTTGCGCTCATGCATGCATCCCAAAGGAGAGAGAAAGTTCATTAAGGCCAAGAGCAACAATAACACCTACGTGCCACAAATGCCTTCTCTTTTCTTGTGCCATATTTATATATCATCTTTACTAATAGTTTTTTTTTAATTTTAAAATAAACTATAAATTCAATTATATAGAAATTTTAATCTAGTATCTTAAATAATCATATTACATTTTTACTATAATTAATCTCCACGCTCGTTACTATGATTACATCTAACTAGGGGTGAACAAAATTCGATTCGATTCAAAAAATAGATTTTTTTTAATTTTGAGTTAATCGAATCAAGTTATTTTAATTATTTGAGTCAACTCAATAACAAATTTTGATTCCAGCTGAGTCGAGTTGAATTTTTACAATAAAAAATCAAATCATCAACTAAAAATACTTAGGCTCTGCTTGTTTCATTGAAATTGGCAACCGAAAATTATTTTTAGAAAATGGCTTACTTTCATAAAAAAGTCAAATATTTTCTATTTTTTGATAGATTTCTTACAAATATTTCATAAAACTTACATTTGAGATTTCATTATATTTTCATTTTCTAATTGTGTTTACTTTATATTTATAATTTTATATTTTACATTGTATTTGCCTATATTAAAAATATTTTGTTAAATTCATATTCATTACAACGCTATTTTTAATTATATGACTACTAAATGATTATTTTTTTATTTAAAAATGTGACATCAACAAAATTAACCAAAAGTTTTGAACAATATCAACAATTGGACTTAATTTTCAAATATGAAAAATAGAGGGACTAAATCCTTGAAAATAAAAGTACAGAGACTAAATTGCAAATTTGTGAAGAGTATATAGACTTATGATATATTTTAACCTTCATACTAAAAAATATTTATTATTAATATATTTGTAATTGTAATAAATATTTATTATTAAAATATTAATATTGAATATTTTCAATGATATGTGAAGAAAATTATTATTTTTAAAATTAATTATTAAAATAGAATTGTATTAATAATTTATTATATCACTAAATATAAATAATTAAATGTGTATGTTAAATAATATTGATGATATAATATTTTTTATTAATATTTTAATAATTTTAAAATAAAAATAAAAATATTATCAATATAATAATATTAAGCTTGATTTAAGTTAATTTTTATATAAAAATAAAATTATCTATAGATAAACACTTTTTCTCAAAATTGATTTACGCTTTTTAAGAAGGTTTATTTTTCGTTAATTTATAAGTTATTTTCCTTTGAGCAAGTTGTTTTCTATAAAACAAATACAAGAAAATACGTAAGATATTTATCAGAGAACATTTTACATATAAATAAACCAAAAATTAACCCTAGAGACATTGCTTTCTTTCTGCCCCCACAAGTTGTCTTCTTCTTCTTCTTCATCTTTTTTTAAACATATATATATATATATAAATGATCTCTCTTCTTCAAATTCATTGTTGTTTTATCTTCACAGTGAGAACACCCAAAACCCAACCCAACCTACCTACGAAGTCAAGCTTTTCAATCAAAAATAGATCCTGGATATAATTAATAAATTTCTAATTGTACTAAAATGTGATTATTATTTAAAATAAATACAGATTTAAAATATTTTATTAGTTAGAATATAATTATTGATTATTTATAAATTTATTTTAATATCGTTAATGATAATTTTTAATTATCATGCCTCATGCACTAAATTATTAGTAAATTTATGTTTTAGTTATTGAATTATTCAAAATTTTTATTTAAGTCACTAGGATATTAATTTTTTTAAAAGTTTAGCTAACTAGTTCCAAGCGGTGATTAGATGATCGGGATGGTGAATCAAGACTCATCAATTAGTAGAAAAACATACATTAGATTCAAGTAGATTTGATAGCTAGTGTGAAAGATCGGTAAAAAATTGTTTGAATTTTGATTAGACTATAAAAATTAAAATTTCATTCGCCCCTAAAAATTGTGTTGGCACTTGCCTATCCATACTAAAAATTTGAAAACCAATAAACCTAACAAATGATATAATCTTAAAATTAGAGAAATAAATTTATTAAGTGATAAATAGATGTTATTAAAAATATTTTATAATTTTAAGTGATACCCTATGTGATTTTGCTAGAATAAAGAATATTTTGCCTCCAATGATTACTATAGTGAGCAAGACATTAGAAGAACTCGACAATTAAGCATGAACACATGGAACCCGCTTATTTAAAGTAAACCTTTGAAACAAGCAATATTGATATGCATGCATATACAAACCGTACATGCATGCAATGGACAATATGAAAATATAAAAAGCAGAATCAGATTGAGCAACGCCGCAATTCACGTAAATCTCACACCATAGAGTAAAGTACACGATGGAGAACCATGATTACCTCAAAGTTCACTCTACACCAAAACCACCAAAACCCGGGGCTTCACACTGCTCACCCCACTCGCTGCTTTCAACTCTGTCGACTCAGTTTCTACTCATCTGAACCGATTCTCAAAGTTGCAAAGAAGCCCGACCGTTATAGAACTCCGCTCAGAGTCAAGCTCATGTCAAGGATGGTGCTTTGCCGGCTGAAGATATGAGTGATAAAGGTAAAAAAATGGGTTAAAAAAATAAGAAAGGGAATTCGCTTTTTATATAAATGATAAGATGAAAAGAAGGAATGATATGATATGAGACAAAATTTCTATTTTTTTACACAATAAATCGGAAACCTATGGTCTTTATTTCAATCTCAATCTAGTAGTGTCCAAGAAGCAAAGCTTATTATCGAGAGAACCAAATATTGTTTAAAAATGGCTTGCCTCAATGCCCAAGATCTCTATCAACCCTTTTAAGCCGCGCTCTCACTTCTTCTTCTTCCCCGCCCTTCCTGCTTCGCCTCCCATTTGCTCTCCTCAACTCAACCCCGCTTTTTATCCCCAAGCAACCAAAATCCCGACTCAACCAAGACATCTGGGTCCGCCACTCGCTTTTTGAACGACTCCATCTCCTAACTGAGTAACCGACCACCAACCGCTTATTATGAACATTGGCTTATCATTTTGGAATTCCTAACGCCTGTAACCTTTGGAAGAAGAAATGATCGATGTCTATGTTAAAACCTCGCTCAGACTTCTGCAGTTTTTAAATAATAATTATTCCTTCAAATTTCATTAATTTTGGGCTCTTTTTTCCCGGAGTTTGAGAATTGGGCTTTACATTAAGTAAGACAGAGTATGCGCAAGCAAGGGGAGGGGTTTTACATTCATGTGCAACAAAATAAACAATATGAAAGAAACCATTATCAAAATAGCGAAGGGAAAAAAAAACATGTAATTACAGAGAGATTCTTAGCTTCAGGCATTTCCTTGCCCCCAAATAGAAAATGTTTCATTTAAGCCCTTAAATTTTTTAAAATTTTAAATTAGTTAAGGTAAATTTTCACTTTTGACCTCTAAAAATAATAAAAAGTTGATATTTTCAAAAGGTATCTTTCAAAGTTTGTATAGTTATGCAAATGAAATATCTTATTTGGAATTGAAGTTCAACATAAAAATAAATTTCAAGATGTTTTTATAGTAAATATTAAATTTGCTACAAATTTAAACTTTTAATATAGGAATTAAATTGATCTATGAAATAATAGATGGACTAATTTGATTTAGTCCATATAATACAGGACATCCCACCTAGTTTAACCAAAAAAATATTAACGAGAAAGAACAAGAAAACTGGTTTGGACCTAAACTCAAATAGGTCCATTATAACCAATGGTGGGTTCTTTGGGTATTTTGTTTAACTTTACTAATTGTTTGGTGCCACAAATGAAACCCGACTCAAAAAGAACTTATGCAAAATAAATTAGGTGGTCTTGATTAAGCTTATGCAAGGCTAAAAAGACTCAAAATCAACTTGAATCGAGGTTTTTGGACCATTTATAAAATGTAAGTTTAAAAATTGTGGTGGCTTGAAATTGAACCAATTTTTGTTTTTTTATTTAATATTTAATTAATCTTGATTTTATATTCAAAATAATGAAAAAGTAATGAAAAAGTTCTTTAAATTTTGTTTTTTTAAGGAAATATTTATGAAAAAAACTTTATATTTTGTCAAATAATATTCAAAAGCTATAAAACAAAGCTCATTTTATAAAAATAAGTCTAAAAATCAAAAGAAAAAAGTCAATAGGAAAAAATAGAGAATTGAACTAAATTATGATGGACGGTTAAAAATAATAAAAATTGATTGAACCGAATCGATATCACTCCTAAACTTATACTATTGTGGTTGATTTACTAGGTTTATATTGTTGTTGTTTCAACAACTTCGACATCACATGTTTGAACACATTTAAGTATGCGTGTATTATATTCTATTTCATTTTTGACATAATGATAAATTTAGCCTTTAACGCTTATATTTTTGTTAAATTGGCTTTCTTTTTGTTGAGCTAAATTTGACAATCAACTTTTCAAAAAGAGTCAAATTACTTTTCTAATAAAAATACTCACTAAAATATTAAATTTTTAACAATATCGCCATGACAACATGCATGCATGGTAGCATTTCATGCTAACATAACACTAACAAATAATTTAAAAATTATAAAATATTCAAAAATAAAAGAAATTTAAATTCAAAAATTATAAAAATTCATAAATAAAAACATGAAGTATACGTGGATTGTCATGCGAGCTTACATATTTAAAAAGCCTCAGTAATTAAGCATACTCAAACAAAGAACACGGGTTTTGATCAAAATTCACACTCTCATCACAATCCATCATGCAACAAATCAACCAAGCTCATGAACATGATATATATGTATATATAACCCAAAGGGATTTGATTCCAAATAACCCAAATTCTTTTATCTCAATTAGAAAAAACTTAAGATATATACACGTAAATGTTTATCATATTTTATAATAAATGAATAATAAAAAATTACTTATGGAGTTGAAAAAATTTAGAACATGATTACGTGAATATTGTGTCAAATGCATGCTTAGTTTACACAACCAAAGATTGCATGAGTATTACAATGAAAGTCTTTATCAACACATTGACCACTAATTTTTCTTCCTTTTCATTGATATCCTTACTTGTTTTTTTTTTTTTTTTTTTTCTTTCTCTTTTACGTTCTTTTGTATTCTTAAATTTAAAATGATAATAAAATAATTAAGGTATCATTATCAAAACAATTTTTTTTTACTTTCCCATTTATTAATATCTTTTAAATTATTAAATATCATGAAATATTTACTTGAAAAGGACCCTTGTTGCTCCCTTCTTCACCGCAAGTATCTCTAAGGACAAGTGTCGCCCCTTCTTCACTGCAAGTAGCGCTTTCCTTTTCATCCTTGTTAGAACTATACTGAAGAAACAATAATGAAGGAAATACAGAGATTAGTATTTGCTGAATATCTTAGTATCATTAGCTTTGGTGAACCTGTACAGAAATGATACTTATATACACTAGTGAGTGATAACAAACATTAACCACTTGATAACAATTACTGACCACTTGACTAACCATATACCACATTATAACTCACTGTGATCAAAGGAATCAATGGAGATTACATAATAATAATAATAATAATTTCCACACCAAAAAGAATTTCCACAGAGGACTATGAAACAATTTGGAAACAGCATGAAATATTTACTTGAGAAGGCAAGTATCTTCAAGGACCGCTGAGCGCATAATTGTCGCTCCCTACTTCACCTTTCTTCACCTATGCTACGACCTTAATGCTCCTTTTCATTATTTTTCATTTTTATCGATATTTGGGTTTTTGAATCCTCGTGATAATTGTGTGTTTGTAAGGAGGAAGAAGTCTAAGCGCAGCTGTCGTTATGAGCCAAGGAAAGTGGATGTGAAGATGTTACCCACATTAGATGAGCAAGACGGCATGGGACCACAGATTGTCGGGAGATGTTTTATATCAGAGGATTCCACCGACTGATTGCAAAGTCTGCAAATTAGGCCTATTACAATAATAACGAGCGTAACGAGCGTGGAGATTAATTATAGTAAAATGTAATATGATTATTTGAGATACTAGATTAAAATTTCTATATAATTGAATTTATAATTTATATTAAAATTAAAAAAAAACTATTAGTAAAGATGATATATAAATATGGCAAAAGAAAAAGAGAAGGCAGTTGTGGCACGTTGGTGTTATTGTTGGCTATTGGCCCCTTAATGAACCTTCTCTATCCCTTTGGTGTGACATGCATGGGCGCAGACACAAGTACATCAAAATTTTGAAGATTTGTGGTAATCGTCATAGTGGGTCCCAATCTCCCAACAAACATCGGCCAAAGCCTTTTAGGTATCATGCCCAATCTCTCAAAATTTTGGTGAATGAGCACTACACAAGGGGTTGTTTTTTGGGGTTAAATTATGTCATTGGTCCTAATACTTACATAGAGTTTGAGATTTAAAGTCAATCTTTCTACTTTTTCAGTTTAAAATTTTTAATTTGTTAGTAGTTTCTATTAAAACTTATCAATTTATATGTTTATTTGCCATGTCATATATGAAGACAATATAACGAAAGTTTGAAAAAAAATACTTATTAATGTCCTGAGTAAAGTTTTTAATTAAAAATAAAAAGAATTAATTTTTTTAATTTCTAAACAATACATAAATTAAATATCAAATTTAGATTGATGATTACTATGATGACGATCATCATCATCATTTAATTGAAGGAATAGATGCATGCATACATATATCATCAGTTACTCATCAATACTCAAACATTGACATGAACCGTAGTTTCATTGCATTCGAGTATTTGGCTTGAATGATAAGAATACATGAAAATCTTGTTTTCAAAGATTAACCCTACTTGAATTACAATTGCGATGATCTAATGTTACACTACACGATGAGAAAACAATAGTTAACAGATTTGCAATTCAATACAGAGAAAAATAGCAAAAACTCAATAATAATGATGATCATGAAACAAATGCAAATACACATGGTCGGTTAGAAAATTTTTTAGGTCCATATTAGAACTGGTATGCTTTTTGAAAGACAGAATATTTTCCTTTTGGTCTCTCCCTTTATTCACAGACACGATTAGGTTCTTCACCTTATTTTAATTTCTCGATTCCTCTCCTAAAATTTTGTTTGGCTTTCAATTTCAGTCCTTATTTTTTTAAATACTTTTGTATTTTTATTATTTAAATTTCTACTTTTAAGTTCAATTTAATCTTGATTTAATCTTAATCTATTTTATTTCAACCATTCCACAAACTTTTTATTTTATTTTATTTATTTATTTATTATTATTTCTTCTTCCTAATTTTACATTAAAAAATAGATTATTCATACACTTTTTTAGTTGTGCGTTTTTATTATTGTTGTTATTATTTTAATTCTAATGTTTTTTTAAAGCATATGAGATTTTAATTAAAATATTTTTAGGAATTAAAAAGTCGTGTTCTTAACTTACGGAACATGGCTTCTTTCTAAAACCGAGATAATTGAATATTTTAAAAATAATTTTTTCCATGTTTATTCTCGCTTTGAGAATTTAACGATTATGTCCTAACTTACCGGATGTGATTCTTTTCTCGATTAACTCAAAATAAAGCCATTTTCGTGTTAAATAATAAAAGATCATATCTTAAATCTCTTCAAATTTTAAATTTTCGACACTAAAGACGCTAAGTAATCAACTAGGTACCAATTTGGGGTGTATCGAGGGTGCTAATACTTCCTCGTGCGTAACTAACTCCCGAACTCGTCTTCTGGATTTTGTAGATAAAAAATCATCATTTTAGAAAATTTAAACTTTTATTAAAATGATTGAATTATGAGGTGATCCAAATACACCTAAATAAAAATATTGGTGGCAACTCCTATTTTTATTTTTAAAATATAAAGTCGATATTCAAAAAGGGGTTTCACAAAGAAATATCATTTTTTTACATGGGTACCAAGCGAGTTTTTTTCTTTCTTTTAATTTCAAAATGTCAATTAGTAAATTTAATAGAAGAATTCTTAATGTAATAATTAGACCCGATTTTTTAAATTTAGAAAGTAAATAAATTAATTCTTAAAAATAAAAATAGGTAATTGATTTCCAAACATATAAAAAATATAACAACTTAGTAATTTTTTAACCGAATTAATGTCGGATTGACTCATGACACTAAATCAATCAAAAATTTAAATAATAATAATAATATATAATATTTTAAAATATATATACAAATACGATAAAAACACTTTTATATGCAACACATGTAAATGAATATCATTGGGTTTTAAACTTTTTCTTTTTTAAAGAAAATCGAATCCAATCGAATCGAAATGAGGGGGAAAATTGGTGTACCCTATTGGCATTCCTAATTATGTATGGGGCGTTTGTAAGTCTCAAATGTTTTGGTGTTCTTTACATATCCTTAACTTCATGGGCGATTAGGGACTACAACTTGGCGAGGTGGCCTGATTGATAGAGATTAGGTCGATTTTGGATGGTTAAGAGTCGGACCGTTATGCATTATTAAATTCTCAAAGTCCCACATTCAAATTTGTTGAGCTGAACATTTTAAATATAATATGAAATAAAATATATGATGGAGCACCAAAAAAAATTATAATAAGAAAATTCACTTATATAAATTAGAAAGTTTGTGGAAATAATGAAAAGATTAAAATATCTGCAAATAATATTTTTTACTTTAATTATGGAAGGATATTCTCATAATTTTCTAACCAAATTGATACTCAGTTGACTCATGACACTAAATTGATTAAAAATTTAATATATATACAAATACGTTCAAAACATTTCAATCTACAGCACATCTGAATATTGTCGAAACTATTTTTTTGTGAAAATGGGGTCGACTTATTTTTAATAAAAATGAAAATGTAGCCGCCACCAATCTTTTTTTTTTTTGATGAGGTGTGATCTGGTCACCTCGTAATTCAATCAATTCAATAATAGATTTGATTTATTAAAACAACAGTTTTGGTCTACGAAATTCAGAAAAACGGGTTAGGGAGTCAGTTACGCACGAGAAAGGATTAGCACCATCGTAACGCCCAAAATTGGTACCTAGTTGATTAATTAGTGTATTAGTGTCGAAAATCAAAAAATTGAAGAGATTTTAAAAATACGATCATTTGTTAAAACATTGCTTAATAGACAATTTTTCTGAGAAGAGGGTATATTTTACGTTAATCGAGAATAAAGAATTGTGTCCCGTAAGTTAGGACACAACACCTTAAAACCCGAAACGAGAATAAATATCGAAAAATTTGTTTACTTTGAAAGACATTCGATTATCTCAGTTTTAGAAATAAATCGTATTCCGTAAGTTAGAACACGATTTTTCCTAATTCCCGAGAATGTTCAAAATTCATGCTTTAAAAAATTCATTTACTCGAATTTATCGAGAAAATCGAAACACCGTAAGTTAGGGAATAATTTTTTCGAATTTCTAAATACGAAACCATGCTTACTTTTAAGAAAATCTTTTCATGCGATTATGTGAAAATGAATATAACATTTGAAATATCGAGGATTTTATTCGGGACGTGATAGAACGGAAATTTAAACGGTTTGCGGTGTGAGTGATTACAATAATAATAAAATGATAATGCATGACACGACGATATAAGTAAAATAAGTAATGACATTAACTAATTAAACCTAATGTTAATTAAACAATAATAATAATAATAATAATAATAATAATAATAATAATAATAATAATAAAAAGAAAATGGAATATGCATGATATATAAAAATAATATACATAAAAATATCAACAAAAAAAGAAATAAGTAAGCGATAAAGAAGAATTAAAATAATATAATGATGATAATAGTAAAATCTGGCATAAATAAGAAGTTATCATTAATTATACTTTTAAAAGAATATATAAATAAGTAAATGACTTAATAATAGATAAAATAGAATAATAAAAATATGCATATAAAAATATAAAAATACGCCATAAAAGGAGCCAAAGAATAAGTAAATAAATAATTACAAACTAATATAAATTGATTAAAAATTGAAATGAAATAGATAAATAAATAAAATATTAACTAAAACAATTTCTTTAAAAAAATAAAAATAAAAAAATGAAGTTAAACTGATTTAGATGAAAATGAAATCAAATAAAATCCGGGTACAAATTAGAAATAAAATAACTGACTTTAAAAATAGAAAATGCGGAAGGACCGTAACCTAAATGCGTGAAAACCAGTAGGGGCCATATGGGAAATATCCCAAACCCCTTTTATGCGCATTGTTTAGACCAAAATAAAACAACAAAAAAAATTGCAGGTAAATTCAAAAGATAAAAGAAAACTAAAATATGGATCAAATTGAAAACATCCTCAAAAGAGTAAGGACTGAGAGCGAAAATAGACCCTCACTCCAAAAACACGCGGATCCTAGACGATTATGGGTCGGAGCCGGTCGTCGAGGCCAAAACGCCTTTTGGGCCTCTCAAATTAATCCTCAAAATAAATACAAGCTTCTCATATTATATAAATCAAATTTTTTACAAAAAATTCATTCCAACCTTCAAAATAAAAAAAAAAAATCCGAAAAAATTCTCCCCCCATTCTCTCAAAGCCTCGTGGCAGGCGCCGCCGTCCAAGGGTGGCCGGAAAAATAAAAAGTGCTATTTTTTATTTTTTTCCGGCTTCCCGAGCATATGACGTTATTTTTCATCGAAAAAAATGAACCTCGGCCATGGCAGTGCGAAACGCAAGAAAATGTGAGTTTTTGGCTCCTTTTTTACTATTTGTTTATTTCTTTCAAGACTAAAAGCAAAAATCAAACGAAAAATATTACATCCGTTTTGATGGCTTTTTATAGCAAAAAAATACAACCATAGTTTCTTGTTTTGTTTGTTTCTATGGTCTGTCCGCTATTGCTTGCTCTCGCTCCGCCTCGCAGTATGGAGGCCGTAGGGTGCTGGCATGGGAGGAGCGGTGGCAGCTCTAGCCCTAGGGTTTTTGTCTCTGTTTTGTTTTAAGTTTTGGGCCATCCGAGCCTTGTAAAATTGGGCCATAAATGAACTTATATTGCTTTTGGTTTGGGCCCGGACAAATTGGGCCTACTACAAATATTATTGGGTTATGAAATAATTAATATTTAATTGTCAAATATTTATTAATTTCATCTCTATTTTATGAAAAAATTATTATGATTTAATCATTATATTTTATAAAAATTTTAAAAAATTAATCCATTTGTTGATAAATACACAAAATCGATTTTTTCTGTATTTAAAAAAATTAACTATTTTTGTCCGTGAAGAACTCAATTTTTAGATCTTTTAATTCTAATTTTTCAAAACCCATATTTTACTCTAATGGTGTTTGGTTAATTTAAACGTTTTCGGAATATATTTAAATAAATTCATTTTTGAGGAAAGATGGAGTGAAAAGGATTGATTATTCAACTTTGCTTATATTTGGAATTAATTTGGGAAAGCTCAAAAAATAAAAATTTAAATATATTAAATAAATCACTCACCGACTCTATCTCTTTTATGATTAAAAAGACCAGTTTAATTCATATATGTCGATATAACATAGACAACTACATATCACACAAAAGAGTGTTGAATGTCGTTTCGAAAAAATCCAAAAATTTGAGGAAAAAAATAAAGTTTTTGGTAGAGTTTGGAGACTTAATAGAATTTAATCAATTGAAAGGTTTTTATATATTTGAGTGAGTCTCATAATACATGTGTGTCAGTTTAATCAATAGTGGCTTCGAGGCCACAAATTCGACGAGTATGTTCATAAATATTATATATCAAATATGGTTTTAAGAAGATTTTTGATTTGGTAATCTATGTTATATAAATAATTAATTAAGTTCAAGTGATAAGATCGTAAAGTCAAATGGTTTTAGAAAATGTTATAAAATGAGCCGTAAATATTTATAAAAATATTTATAGGGTTTTATTAACGTTGTATTAAAGTTTCGTTAAAAATTTTAATGTTTCGATGGTTAATTAATTAAAAAAGATTAAATCGTAAAAGATGTAAAATTTTATCTCTATTTAATTAGAGTGATTAAATAGCTTAATAAATACAGGTAAAGAGACTTAAATGGTAATTAATTAAACCATTTAAGGAGTTAGTGGGCTGCATGGATTTGGTGTTTTATTTAATTATTAACCAATGTTAAATTGGTAATTTGATAATTTAATTGAACTAGCTAAAACTAAAAGCTTTTATCATCTTTTAATTTGTCTTCTTCACAAAATTGTTAAGGTAAGGAAGCCATTTTTATACCTTTAATTTTCAGCAAGCTTTGAAGCTAGCATGGTATGTGATTTTGGCCCCATTTCTTTTAATTTTTATGTTTTTGAGATTGTTGTCATTAGGTCCAATACCTAGAATTTTCGCTTTTAAAATTGTTAAAGATAATCGAATGTTTCCATTGATGAATCTATGTGATTTTAGATATTGAATGATGAATTTGAAGTATTAGTTGTTATTTATAAGGATTTTGTTAAGTAATTTTGATGAATTTACCAATTAGAGACTAAATTGTTGAAATAGTAAAAATACAAGGATTTATCGTGAAATCATTATAAATGTGGGCTGTATTGATGCCATGAATATTCGGCTGGCATTAGAGGTGAGCATGGGTTGGGCCACCCGCCCACGGAAATATGGGAAGGTTTGGGCAAAAATATAGGCAGGAAAAAATGGGCCTAGATAAAAAGTAAAGCTCATAAAAAGACCGGCCTTGGGTAAGACATTTTTGGCCCGGCCCTCACTCGATTACTAAAAGACAAAAATAATTTTTAAATATTATTTTCTCCCTATTTTGATACCATTTTACTATTATGTTGCTACTATTTTATTGTTATTAGTTGGATATTGTATAAAACTTATTTTATTGTTAATTTTGTTATTATTTTAAAGACATTTGTTAATTTTGTTATTCTTTTAGAGACATTTGCTTGTTAAGTTGTATCTACCTTAATGTTATTTAAGCATACATATTTTTTAAATTTTATTTTCAATTTGTTGGGAAATATTTATTTTGATGTTTTTAATATTTTTGATGTATTATATAAATTTTAAAATTATATAAAAATAATATAAAAATTAATATGGGCGACCGGGTCGGACTCGGATTTTAGCATTTCTATTCAGGGTCGGGCTTGGGCAAAATTTTAGGCCCATTTTTCTGGCCGAGCCCTAGCCTAACAATCGGGCCTAAATTTTCAATAACCCACTCGCCTGCCCGTACTCACCTCTACTTTACCATATAAATTTTAGGTTTAAGATTTTTTATTTGCAATAAAAAAATTTGTATGTGTCACAATTACATAATTTTTTAAGATTTCGAAACTATAATCTTACTATTAAATTAATTTTTTGTTGACTCTTATGGTCGATTTTTGTAAATTTTATTATCACAAATACGATATATTCACAAACATAAATATATACCGAAGTAATTATAAGATAAAATCAAATCATCATAAAGCATAACAAATGAAAAACTAAAAAAAAACTCGGATAAACAAAATTAAAATTTACACATCACAAACACGATATCTCGTGGGGTTTTGAATAAGAAGAAAATAGACGAAAGGTCCTTTTACTAGCATTTATGGTGTAAGAAAAGTTACATTTTAGGTTACCTAAAACCTTTAAAAATTAAATGGTCTAAGATTAGTTAAATTCTTTTATATGTTATTTAATATATTTAGGGTTTTTTTATATTTTATTTGTCATAATTAATGTATTTGTATATAAATTTTAAGATATTTATATATCATTATAAATAACAAGATCGAGAATTTTGGCCCAAAAAAAGAAAATAGCAAAAAAGAGGGATTAAAAAGAGAAACGAATATACGCGAAAGGCTAGACAGGGGGTTGCAAACGAAAATTGGATGAAGTTATTCCCTTTAGGCATTATTCAACATCTTCCTTACTTTATTCAGATCATTGTCCACTCTTGTTAAATACAAAAATACTATTGCATTTATAGGTAGCAAAAGATTTCACTTTGAAGCATGGTGGACTATGGAAGAATCTTTTGAAGGAGTTGTTAAGGAATCTTGAGAGGCTGGTGCAAGACTATCGATGGAGAAACTTGAATGTTTACAGCTTTGCTTAACAGAATGGGCACGTGCAAAAGTAAAAGAAAAGGAGGGCCTAAAAAAAGAGTTAACGGTTTAGAAGTCGGAATTGCTACTTGCGTAAGAAATCAATTATGACACTATGGCGGAAATCATCGACACTAAAATCTATTTAAATTTGGAAATTGATAAAGATGAAATGTATTGGGAACAAAGAGCTTAGAGCTAATTGGCTAAACCTTGGTGACAAAAACTCGGCTTATTTTCATAATCAATGTCACATGCTGGGAGGCGGCAAATACAATTTCAAAGTTAGAAACAGAGGAGGGTAGAGTACTTGAAGAGGGAGCAGAAATCATGACTACGGCAATAGATTTTTTCAAAGATTTGTTCACATCAAGAGGTTTGGCTAATGTTAGCAGGGTGTTAGATGGCATCGAAAGTAAAATTTCTTCTGAGGATAATGAGTTTTTGGTTTCTCCTTTTACGGCAGAAGACATATAAGGAGCGTTGAAAGAGATGGGTCCTACTAGAGCTCCAGGAGCAGATGGTTTTCCAGTGTTTTTCTTTCAAAAGTATTGGCCTATTGTGGGAAAAAAAGTCACCGATTTTTGTTTAGGAGTGTTGAATGATAAAATGCCATGGGAAGAGTTTAATAAGACAGATGTCGTGCTCATTCCAAAAATTCCAAGACCTACTAAGATGATTAACTTCAGGCCCATCAGTTTATGCACGGTTGTTTATAAGATTATTACTAAGGCTATAGTTCATTGTCTTCAGAGTGTTATTGATAGATGCATTGATAAAGTTCAAAGCGCTTTCTGTATGCCTTTATCTCGTATAATATGCGGTTAGCATATGAAATTCTACATACGCTCCGTCAGAAACGTACCGGAAAGAAAAGAATTATGGCAGTTAAGCTTGACATGAGTAAAGCTTACGACAGGGTGGAATGGGGGTTTATTTAAGAGGTAATGACAAAGATGGGTTTTGCAAGAAAATGGGTGGAGCTTATAAGGAGATGTGTCTCATCAATGTCTTATGCAGTTAACATTAATGGAAGGAGGGGGAATCTATTCTTTCCTACGAGAGGTCTTCGACAAGGTAACCCACTAAGTCCATTTCTTTTTCTAATTTATAGCGAGGGACTTTCATCTTTAATGAGAACCGCGAGGAGTGAAGGACTTTTACGAGGTGCAAAAGCAAGTAGAAGTGGGCCAGAGATTTCGCATCTGTTGTTTGCTAATGACTGTATTCTATTTGGGGAAGCATCTAGCAAAGGGGCAGAAATTCTAAGGAACATTCTTCAAGAATATGAGCGCTGTTCAGGTCAATGCGTAAATTTTGCAAAGTCAATTGTTTTCTATAGCCCAAACACAACTGAAGTTGACAAAGATGCTGTGTTAAAACTGTTAGGAGTCAAAACTGCAACAAATCTAGAGAAATATTTAGGGTTACCTAATATGGTTGGGAGAAGAAAGAACGAGTCGTTCCAGAGCCTTGTGGACCGAGCTTTAATGCGTATTGAAGGATGGAGTAACAAATTCCTATTTCAGGGAGGTAAGGAAATTTTTATTAAGGCAAATTTTTACAGTGCTATACCAACCTACGCTTATGTCGTGTTTTTCTTCTTTTGAATTCATTATGCGAAAAATGGAAAGCATTTTTGCAAAGTTTTGGTGGCAAAAGGTAAAAGTAGAAAAGGGATACACTAGTGTTAATGGAATCACTATGTCATCCAAAGAATGAAGGTGGATTGGGTTTTGATTTGGCACAATTTAATATTGCTCTCTTGGCCAAGCAGGTTGGAGGTTTCTTACAAATCCAGATTCATTAGTTGCGCAGTTTTCAAAGCAAAGTATTTTTCGAGAGTTGATTTTATTAATTCACAGCTGGGTAATAAACATTCTTTTGTATGGCGCAAAGATTTGGGCCGCAAAAGGTGTTTTGGAAAAGGCCTCATATGAAAAGTTGGAACGGGTATAAATATCTCGATTTACAGTGGATGTGGGTTTCAAGTTGTGGTAATTCCGCATTATTAAGTGCGGGTGATGATTTGAGTTTAAGTATCATATGAGCTTATTGATAATCAATCCAGAGAATAGAATCGAGAGGTGATTAGACATACCTTTGCAAATGATGAGGCACTAAATTCTCCGAATTCCTTTAGCGAGGATTCCTCATGAGGACTTTCGTGCTTAGAGTGGTGAATAAATGAGAGAGTTCTCAAGAAGAGCGCCTATAAACTATTACAACGCTTTGATCCTAGAGCTTACGCTGCATAAAATGTCTACAATGAGTTTTACAGTAAAATTATGGAATATTAAACTACCCACAAAAGTGAAAATCTTTGTTTGGAAAGTTTCTCGAATTATTTACCCACTCAGCAAATCTTTTCCATAAGAAGTTACTTGCAGATGCCTCTTGCCCTCAATGTGGATCAAGCTACGTAAAACAATTGATCACCTGCTCGCAGAATACCCTCTATAAGTAGCGCTTGGACACACATTAAAGATATTAATCATTCCCGCTTTAGCTCTTTTGGCTTTCATATAGTGGCTTACCAAAACAATGGATATTCTTCTTCCTGATTCGTGTCGAAATATTCTCGCGAATGCTATGGGCTATATGGGGGATAGAAACGCTCAATACATGAAAGAACGAATAGAACGGGTCGTGAGGTTGTAAATTTTGTGCTAAATTACATTCATGAACTTGATGGTGTGAAAATGTAACAACAAAAGTCATAAAGAACGAAAAGATGGCAAACCCACCTCAACAAGTTGTTAAAATAAACTTTGGTGGCGCTTTTGATAAGGATGGGCATCACCCGCTTTCGTGGATCGTGGCTAGAAATAGTGAAGGGAAGGTTCTCGCTCTCGCACATCGCTTCATGAGATGGTGGGCTCGCTTTTGCAAAACCAAAGCCATTGCTTGCCGGAAGCGCTTCAAATGGGGATAAACATGCAAAAGAAGAAATCTGGGTCAAAGGTGATTCTTTAACAAAGAATCAAGAAGTGTAAAATCCAAGATCCGATCTCGACAGAGCATATATTAAAGACATTCATCGACATGCAGTAATATTTAAGTCAATCGATCCGATTTCATCCCTAGAATAAAGAGATAATCTAGCCCACACTTTAGCTACAGAGGCGTTAAAGAGGAAAGAGGAGTGTTACCTGATCGGTAGAGTACCATATTTTGCTGAATCTCAGATGAGAGATGAGAGCTTGCGGGAACCAAACTGAAATGTTGAACGAAGGGAAGGAAAATGGGGAAGGAAATGGAGAGGAGATGAGGGAATCAGATGAAATGGGGAAGGGAGCCTCGGTTTTTACACGCCATTAAAGGGAGTAATAAATGGAAATAATGTTTACTGACAGGCGTGCGTTAGCTGATTAGGCGTAAATTTCGGTGGCAGTTTTGTTAAGTCTTTTCAATTTTTCCATTTAATTATTTTTTGTTTTTTAGAAGATATTTTCATTAGAGCTGGTACCAAAGACACGGATTTGGGCCCGTTTTTAAGACTTTTTTAGGATGTTTGTTTTTATTTTGAATAGTAATAATAAGCCCAATCTGTATTATTTCAAAAAAAAAAAGAGAAAATAATTTTTCGATAACGTAATAAAATTTATGCCATGATTAAAGGGATCAACCCCAAGATTACGTGAGCTTAATTACTTGATTTGCACGCTATTAAATTTTTAATTAAATTCCTTCCAACTTTGATTTTAATTACCTGTTCTATAATATTTAATACACGATTGAATAATAATTAATTATAAATAAATATTACAATCCTAAAATTTAAATTCGGGACTCTAAACTCTAAATTTTCAAATTTAATATACTAAATCTGAGAGTTATTAATATTTATTTATAATAGTTATGATTAATGTTTAGTTATGTTTAAATAAAAATATTAATATTTATTTACCATTTTCCATATTATTTGTTTAATTTAATGATGACGTATCGTATTATTATTCATTAAAGAGGTATAATATTTATGCATCGTCATTGCATTCTTAAAAATTAACATGTAAAATGATGACTTAATTATTTGATATTTATTAAAAAGATAAAAGATATCAAGAATAATAAGAAAATTATTAAATACAATCGTAATCGAATCATAATGAATATTGTGAAAATAGGAAAGTTTTTTTTATAGTTTTAGTATTTAATGACATGATCTATCACAAATTGCAAAATTTAAAATGAATTAAAATGTATCTTTTATAAATTTAATATATTTTATTTTATGATATTTTTAATTTTTATATATATATTTTTTACAAATATGATTATACTTATAACTCATTGTATATTTTAGATTTTTTAAAATATTATTCTTCATTTTAAATTAATATATTTTATTTTATGACACGCCATTAGGGTTACCATGCTTTAGGTGCCGATTCAAATGTTCTACCGATGACAAAGTTTCGACATTAGTTGCGGATACTCATCACTCAGTGTGAGCGCATCGTATCTACATTCCGATCGCCACCTTGCATGAGCGCACCCAAGTTACCATGTTTCAATGTCATCCCGAATGTCCCGCCGATGGTCGAGGTCCGTAATTAGTTGCGATACTTATCGCCTTGTGTTTGCAAAGATCGCAGCTTACATTCCAACTATCGCCCAGCGAAAGCAGACTCATTTTATAGCTCGTATGAGCTACTTACTATATGTTTAACACACTTTGTGTAAGCTTTCCTGCAGATATCCGATGTCATTCTAAGTGGTTCACCTAGCATGAAAATGGAAGGAAATAAGTAGTATTCAAATGACTTATTTTATGAAAACTATGAAAAGGAAAGGTTAAATAAAAGTATGACTATGTTCATGGAATTGATGATATCTAGTGAGGTTATTCATGGTTAATGACTTATATTATGTTATTCATGTGAACTATGAATTGATGCATTAACATGTACTGTTGATGATGCTTAGGCATGTGCCAAGCTATTGGTTAGATTGTATTATATTAGTTTTAAAGAAATGTATTGAATGTTAAGTGACCAAATGGAAAGATGCTTATGTGCATGAAATAGTGGTAAGAATCAACGTATGTAATTTATCATGAAATGATTATTGTGTTGTTGATTCTAAAAGAGTTATGCTATAATTAATGTTATGTTTATGTCTTGTATGTTATGCAAATGAAATGGGTGAGAATAGGTAATGAAATGATAAGTTCACAGTTAAGATGTAATGTGATGAAATAAAAAGATTTGTTGAGTTAAAGGACTTACTTGTAAAGAAGAAATTTACTTATGCTATATGTGAGTTTACTTATGTCATGAATAAATACACTAATTCGTAAGTTAATAATGTAATTAAGCTTATGTTGAGTAAATGAGATGGTACTACACCAAGATAGACTTTTAGCGGCGTTTTTAGTGGCGTTTTCAATAAAAACGCCGCAAATATTATACATTAGCGGCGTTTTAAGAAGAACGCCGCAAAAAAAAGAGAAATAGCGGCGTTTATATAAAAAAAGCCGCTAAAAAGAATATATAGCGGCGTTTATTTCTAAAACGCCGCTAAAAAAAGAGAAATAGCGCGCTTTGGGAAAAACGCCGCTAAAGGATCGTACTGTAGCGCGCACTTTTTGGAAAAACACCGCTAAAGGCTCAGATCTGTAGCGCGCTGGGAAAACGCCGCAAATAATTTTAAAGTTTTTTAGACATATATGAGTGATTGTTTTTAAATTTATATATTAAATAATTTCTTATATAATTGTAAAAGAGATAACATTAATTTTAATACACTAAAATTATGATTCTAGTTTAAATTATTTAAGAGAAAAATATTTGTTAAAAATGAAAAAATATTAAATAATTTCTTATATAATCGTAAAAGAGATAGTATTAATTTTAAAATATTGAATATTAATTCTCATGATTATTTAGGGGTTATGGTTTAACATATATAGATTAGGGTGTAAGATTTAGGAGTTAATGCTTTAATGTTTAGGATTATAGTTTATGATTTGCGGTTTAAGGTTGTCCTAGGGTTTTATGGGTTAAAAGTTAGGTTAATGGGTTCAAAGGTAAATGGTTTAGGGTTTGGGGTTAATATTTTAAGGGGTTAGGAGTTTGAGGTTTAGAGGAAATTAATGGTTAATAGGTTAGGGTTTTAGGTTTATTGTTTATGGGTTTAGGTTGGGGTTTAAGGAAAGTGATTAATGTGTCGGTTTTTGAGTTTAGGGTTTATGATTTAAGTGTAGAATTTTAGTGTTTAGGGTTTAGGGTTTAGGGGTTAATATAGTTTAGATTTTAGTTGTTTAGAGTTTTTGATTTAAGGTTTAGTTGTTCAGGCTTTATGATTTAAGTGTAGAATTTTAGGGTTCAAGGTTTAGGATTTAGGGTTTAGGGTTTAGGGTTTAGGGTTTAGGGTTAATATAGTTTAGGATTTTAGTTGTTTAGAGTTTTTGATTTAAGGTTTAGTATTTATGCTTTTAGGGTTTATATGTATATAAGGGTTTATGATTTAAGATTTTGTGGTTTATGGTATTTTAGGGATTAGAGTTTATAAAGGTTTATAGTTTAGGGTTTAGATTTTGGGGTTACGTGTTTAAGGTTTTATATGTTTTAGGGGTTTAGGGGCCGACTTAGAGTCTGGATTTAAACAAACATTCTGATCCATCATCCAAGTGGTCATCATGTATTATTTTCGAAAACTCATGCAATTAATACTCTTTCATCCTGATCTTCGATCTATTATTATTTATCTAATTTTTTATATTGATTAATTAATATAAAATTTATTTGTAATTTACTTTTTAAAATATTCAAGAAATTAATGACAGGTAAAAAAACATTAAAAAATAAATGAAAAAAATGAAAAAAAATAAAATACTATTATTTAAAATATATTTTAAATTTTTTTGGGTATATATATATAAGTAATTGTTTTTAAATTTATATATTAAATAAATTTAAATTTTAAAAATTTCAAAATTTATATAATTGTTTTAAATATTACTTAAACTTTAAAATAAAGAAAATATTTGATTAAATCTTTGAAAATATATTATCATCAAGAATAGTAGTGGCGTTTTAATTAAAAACGCCGCAAAAAAAGAAAAAGAAATAGCGCGCTTTTTAAAAACGCCGCAAATAATCATTCTATTTTAAAAACGGCGCCGTATTATTAGCGTTTATCAAAAATCCCTTAACGCTTTCTGTTCCCCCATTTTTTGATTCCCCGAAATCCCTAACATCTCTTTCCTCTTCCTATTCTGATCTCTGTTTCCAACAGGTGTGATCTGCACCTTCAATTTTTGCTTTATTCCCCCGTGAAAGCCGAACATCCCTTTCCCTTCTCCTTTAGCTGTTCGCCGGCAAACTTTTATAAGCTATTTCTCGGCGCTTTCCGTTTTCACTGCTCATCCTACGCCACTAGATCCACCACCTCTTCCGTCGTGGTAATCACTCCTCATAACAAATCCCGGCACCTCATCCACAAGGGAAGTCGTTTCCTTTTAGTCCCTCATTTCCTCCTAAGTAGTGTATAGAAACTTGCAGCTATGGAAAGCCTCCCTTAACCTCTGTATATCTTTGATAATAGCCCCAATAACCGAATCATCTTCCCGTTCGCCGCACAACTTTTTCACAGTGTTTCCGTTTGGATTCTTATCTTGATTTGGGCTTTCCTTTTTTTGGTAAGTTTTTATTCATTTTTCTTGGCTTTTTTGTTTGTTTTGGGTTTGAAGTTTATTTTATTTTGTAGTGAAGTTCATTTCTCTGCTGCCTGAATTTGCTTATTTCCATGTTTGTTAGAACGTAAAATGTTTGATCATTTGCCTCAATGGAAACTGAACATTGTTTAGCTATATATTTGTTTAGAATGTGGAAGTAGAGTCGGTTGGGGCTGTTAAATCCGATACAAATAAAGTGATCCTCGTACTTTCGACTGGAGGTATGTAAAATTCCAACTATGAAATCTGAAAGTTTCTTAATTTCCATGAGACCAAATTTATTGCTTTCGTAGTTGTGAAGCTGAGAACAAGAAATCCATTATTATCTTCTTTTCTACATGTTTTCTGGTTTCAGTAATATATTTGAGCATTTCGATAAAATCAAGTTGCATATGCATCTAAAAAGTTTAAAAGTTATGCTTTTGCTTTTACTAATTTTTACTTTCACTTTTATTAATCCTTTTCTGTATCCGTGAATGCCTATTTTCAATGTTGCTCCAAAATCTTATATCATCTGGACATGAGTACAAATATATGACCTTCGAAATGTATGGAAAACGTTGCAACAATTGGAGTGTACCCATGTCAGATGCTTGCCCGTATTTTGCAGTTTATAAATAAAGAACAGGAAGAAGCAGAAGAGTATTTGGATTTCAAGGCCCTTGACAACGGATTTGTAAGTTGACACATTTTAAAAATCCTTTCAATCTATCATTGCGTTATGGTGACTGACACAATTACTTAATTTGGTTGGGTATAAATAAGGCATATAGCATGAAATTACTAATATATATTTATGAAGCACGAATGATGTCACCAATTAAGTGCAATGTTGAATTTTGTTAGAATATTGTATGTGTTACACATTGTTATATTGAGTGGTACAAGTATTTGAGTACACCACAAAAGTTGTGATTATGTTGGTAATTTTATCTTATAATAATAATAATTTTCTATTTGAAGATTTAGTAGTAATTAATATAGAGATTATATTTGTATTAGAAATTAAATTATAAAGAGTGAATTCTTGAAATAGATAATTTGAAGGACATTGAACTAATAGAGAAATTTATGTCTGATACACCTTAGTTTGTAGTGGCTCGTGATGTGAAAATATTGATTCATAAACAATGAAAAATTAAGGTTAACAAGGAAGGTAATAGAGTTGCAGATGCATGGGCTAAACAAATTCTTGGTTGGGAGATATGATTATATAGTTTCCTACAACCATCAACCATTTGTGTCTTGTCTCTTGTTCATGACGATTTAGTTTAAGATGGCAAGAACAATATGACTTTGATGTAATAAATCAATTTACTTTATTTACCAAAATAAACATATAAGCACAACAAAAATTGGTGTATTTACTATGTAAATAATTTTAATGTGTTTGTGTTGTTTATGTTGCTTTCCCTAATGCTATACATTTTGTAGTAGTTCTATGCCTTATGCCATACATTTTGTAGTAGTTCTAAGTTAGAAGATTTAAAATAAGTTAGAAGATGAGTTGGTTGATTCCGTGACCTAAGTACATGTTTAAAATAAACTTCCAACATAAATAAACTTCCAAACAAGATAGCATAAGCTTCCAACATAAATAAATTGGCAGTGCCAATTTGCAACAGGCACCTAGCATCAACAAAGTCTCAATTTGCATTTTGAATCACTGCCTGAGCCCCAACTTATTTTTACTATACCCTGCTAGCATCAACATTAAGCTTTAAAAATCCATGCCATGGCTTTTATCTATTTGCTCAGTTTGTTTTTTTTTTTTTTTTTTTTTTTTTTTTTTTTGTAAATCATGACTTTTATTTTCTATTTGCTTTTGTTTTCTAGCTAAATTTTTAAGAAGCAAAAAACCAAGTAATAAAAGTAACAAATAAGTGAAGCCGTATAAATCTTTTTCTGTAATGACGGCTCATTTGGACATATATCATCACATGTTTTTGCAGATTAAATTATAATAAAATTAGCCTAAACTCTCATAGTTTATCATGGTGGTCTGTTATACTCATTTTATACTCTCTTTGTTGGTGCCCTTGTATGTATTAAACCAACACTTTAGGATTTTGTATGTCTTCTTCTTTGTGTTCTTTTATATGTATATATGTTGTGTGAGTGTACACACAGACATAATTATGTACACAGAGAGAGAGAGTTCACCGATTGATCTTTTGTCATGAAAAAGGTGTAAAGCGTTTCCTGGCTAAATTTCATCCTTTAAATATTCTTTTTTTTTTTTTTTGCGTACACAGATAGAGAGTTCACCGATTGATCTGTTGTCTATTCTTTTTTCCCTCCTAAGCAGTGTATAGAAACTTGCAGCTATGAAATTTTTACTATTTAATTTTTAAAAATAAGATTAACAGTCAAATTATTTGAATAAAGTATTATGAACCTGTTAAATCAATGAATGTTTTAGAATTTAGAAACTGTTTTTGTTCATTTCTTTTTGTGTGCATGTGTATATTTGTTTGCTTATTTGTAGTGTGTACGGCTGTGAGGCACACTTGCTTTACTATAATCTATTTCTGTTCTTAAATTTTAAATAATTACTTGAAATTTATAAAGGAGCAACGGTAATTACCTTGCTACCTGGAAGCAGATTACAAGAGGTCACTAGAATGCTTCCCATCTTTTCAAACACAATGAAACTATTAAAAGACTCCTTCCCTGAGCTGGTAACAGTCATCCATGTGGCTCCCAATCAATCTGTTAAATATTGACTATTGAGTTTAATATAATCTTATCTTCAGATTGAGTTTGAGTCATTTCACCTATTATTAATTGATTTTAGGTTGGATGCTTAACAGCCCTCATAACTACTAGTGTCCTACAAAGTGACTTGTATATATAGAGAGAGGTGAAGTTCTTTAAAAGCTGCCAGTATACGGCTGCATGATATTACTGATGTTTGGTTTTGAATCATTAAGCCAGCTCTTAAGAGTTAAGATTAAATGAAAGGGGATTTTTGTCCCCTCGATACATGGTCGACTGACTCCAAAACTTTGGTGGTTCTGCTGGATAAACTTTAAACAATCTAGATGAATATGCGTTCCATCTATTTGTGCTGGTTTGAAAATAATTTTAAACACTCTTGTGTATGTTATCTATTGGCATCTCTTCACCTTGTTTAATCTGTATTTATGCTTAACTTATTTGTCACATTTCAGATTGTATCAACTGGTCCTAATCCAGAGTGGGATGAAAGTTTTGCGTGGACTTTTGAGAGTCCTCCAAAAGGCCAGAAGCTGCACATATCTTGCAAGAACAAGAGCAAAATGGGGAAGGTAAGTACATCATAAGAATTAAGAATTATTTTTTTTTTTTTATCGATGGTTAGATTGGGTGTTTTACTAGTTTCTAAATTCCATTTGATTCTTCTTTGCAAAAACAGAGTTCCTTTGGAAAAGTTACAATCCAAATTGATCAAGTGGTAATGCTTGGATCGGTAGCTGGTGAGTACACGTTATTGCCCCAAAGTAAAAGCGGGCCATCACGGAATTTGGAAATCGAATTCCAGTGGTCTAACAAGTGAAGAAAATGAGAGAGATCATTATCATTATTATAATTATTATTAATTTTCCCGGAAATTTGATGATTGATCAAGTAGGGAACATACGTTTTGGTTTTTCCAATTTTATATCATAATATTACAGTGTACATAGTCTACCGGAGATTTTGACGTCTGTAGAAATGTTTTATTGTTTCAAAAATAGTGATTTGTGAAAGTATTCATTTAATTTGTAATCTGATTTTTCCTTTGCATTTATTTCTGTAGAGGACACAGGCTATTTTTGCTTTGTAATTCTTTGTTGGTGTGTGCTTTGTCAAATTTGAGAGCAAAATAAGGATATCTGTTATGTTTGTTGGTGCGTGCTTTGTCAAATTTTGCTATGCCTAAATTTTTGGCTGGTCAAGCATAAATTATTTTCTCATATAGGTTGATGAAAGCAGTGAGTTCTTACCTTTGGCATATGATCCAGCTATCATCTCAGCATACTGGGGGAAACGGCCTCGTGCCGTTGCAACTCGTATCATACAGTTACTATCTGTTGCTGGGGGTTTCCTCTCACGCTTGGATATGGATGTGGTAAACAAGAAGGTCAAAGAGGTGAACACACAATTCTTTATCACCTTCTTTTCCTTTTAGCTTCTAATTTCTAAATATCCTACTAAGTGATATTATTTTTATAAATGATTCTACCTTTCGTTAAAGTTTTTAAGTTCCCTTGCTGTTTGTGTGTGTTTGTTAGCATCTAAATGCACGCATAAATTTTCATGTTCAAATTTGTTTCTGTTTTATTAACAGAATGAAGTGGCTAGAGCTATTGAATTAAGGGAAATTGTCACCTCTTTGGGCCCTGCGTATATAAAGCTGGGGCAAGCATTGAGCAGTCGACCAGATATACTTTCTCCTGTTGCCATGATGGAGCTGCAAAAGCTTTGTGATAAGGTAGAATTACCACTTTGGCATTTCTGTGAGGCAATCAGAGTATAATTTATTATTTATTTGAAACGAAAAGTTCTACTGACTAAGCTAAGACCCCGCCATTGTAAACATAAGGCATAGATGCTTTGTAGTAAGGAAACTGTATAGGATATTGGAAGTTGTAATTAGTTGATACTTTTAGTTGTTGCTAAAGTTGGGATGTAAATATGATTTGTTTTAAAGTGCTACAATAATTTAACAACACTTGATGATGGCTCTGATTGTGCCAAATAAAGTTTGTCTCATGAATTTAGTTGTTGCTCCTTATATGTCATGTTCATGAATTCCCATTTTAATACATATTGTTCGTGATTTTTTATTTTAATACGTCTTCAAATTAAATTATATATTTTTAAATTGGATTTGTATGCTTTTATAATTTTTTTTTTTTTTATTTTTAGGACTTTTAGCGGCGTTTTTGGTAAAAGCGCCGCTTAAAAGTATAATATTTTAATTTTTTTAATTTTTAGGACTTTTAGCGACGTTTTTGGTCAAAGCGCGCTAAAAGTATAATATTTTAATTTTTCTTATTTTGTGATTTTTAGCGCGATTTTGGACAAGCGACGCTAAAAGTCATGACTTTTAGCGTTTTTTTGAAAAGCGCCGCTAAAGACCGTGACTTTTAGCGGCGTTTTTGGGAAGCGCCGCTAAAGACCATGACTTTTAGCGGCGTTTTTATCACAAACGCCGCTTATAGTCATGATCTTTAGCGGCGTTTTTTCATAAAAGCCGCAAAAATTTTGCGCGGTTGTATTATTATGCGTTTTTGTGGCGCTAGCAAAGCGCGAACACTTTTAGTGGCGCTTAAAAACGCCGCTAAAGGCCAAAGTGACAACACCATTTTTTTAAGGTGTCATCAATTAATAAGGAAATATAACTTACAAAGGAAATCTTTATATAGACCCAAAGTCTCATTTCTCTTGTTTTCTTGAGTAAAGTGGGATATGAGATATGTGTATTTATAGACTCATGAATAGTTTTGCAGCTTGTTCTTAAACAATGTGGGATTCCTTCCTCTTTTAACTAACAACATGAGATGACATGCTACACTATATTTGATTTTTTTCTACTAGGCCCAATTTCGGGATGTTATACCGTGGGTAGTGATCATGGTTATCTTAGTCGTTTTGTGGAGGGCCCTTGGTTCCGTATTTGGAAAAAGTCACCTGCTCCCGAAAATTAACTTCACTTGGCAATGTTTGAAGGGTTTTCTCTTACGCAAAGATCGTCTGAGATGACCAAAAGCGGCAAAAGCTTAGTGTTTAGCAGGTTTTGATATCGTAAACTCCACTATTTCGTTGTTTATTGAGTATCTTTTTATCATTGCAGAATAATACTATGGACAAAGGGCTTGCTATTATGTGGAGTTTGTGGTTCCACAGAAATCTGTTCTGTTCTAAAGATAAGGATATATCTGCAAGAAATATTGTATACTTCGCTTTTAGGTTGCATTTGATAGGATAGAAGCTGATGACTTTTTGATATTTTTATATGCCATTAAATATTTTTAATCTTCAAGGAAACAAAAAAATCCATACCCATTTTTTTCCGATAAAAGCACTATGTGGATGATGGACAAAAGGTGAGCTCTCAGTAAGTCGCAATTATTTTGGAAAAACTATTACCTGGTAATGAGTTGGAAAAATATTTTTATATGCCATTAGATACAACCATAGATGTTGTGGTAGAATGATAGTAGGGGATAATTTGATAAAAATTAATTGTTAATCTTTTTAGGTTCGAATTTTTCATGATTTTATTAATAGAATAAACTTTGTGTTGATTGTGAATTTGTTTCATTTTCTGTTTAATTTGTCAAATACAATACGGTGAATGTGGTTTAATCCTGATTTTAAAGTTGTTTTGATGAAAGTTAATTGCTAATATTTTTATTATTATTTAATTATGAATTTTCATCAAATCAACTCTAAAATCTAAATTAAGCAATGAAAATATAATTTTGTTATCTTCAGATATCAAAACTTATAATTTTGTTATCTTTAATGACACTGTTTGGAAACTGAAAAAGATTTCGAATTTACTGAGGTTCATGCCATTTTGTACCACACCCATTTTATTTAATATAAGAATATAAAATATATGTTTTGTACTACACTAACATTGGCCACATGAATTCCCAAATTGGTCTTGAATTATGGTGCAAGGCTAGCGGTTTAGAGTTTTAGGGTTCGGTTTTATGTCTAGTATTAATGGGTTTAGGGTCTAGGGTTTGGTGTTTGTGATTTTACTGGTCCTAGGATTAGTCTTGGACTTTTTAGAATATAAATCAAAAGAAGAGAAATATAAAATATTACTTTAAAAAAATATATATCAAAATGGGTTAAATCCCAAAAACATACATGAACTTTAATTTGATCTAGATATTGTAAAATATTAACACAATTATTGATATATTTACATAAAAATTTATATTTATTCAATATAAAAATATATTGATGTATTTATATTTTAAAATAATGTGTATGATTAAATCAAAATAAAAGTTTCAACTATACAATTAGAATTTCACATCAAACCCAAATTCATATATAATTACAAATGTTTCTATATCGTAATTTACATTACACCAAAATGAGACTTTTAATGGCATTTTTAGTGGCGTTTTAAAGGAAAACGCCACAAAAAAATAAGCAATAGCGCGTTTATTTTGAAAAAACGCTGCTAAAAAGGATAAATAGCGGCGAGTAAACGCCGCTAAAAAAATCGATCTTTAGCGCGCTTTTGGTAAAACGCCGCTAAAAGTCTGAGCTTTAAGCGCCGCTTTTAGAAAAACGCCATAAATAATTTTAAAGTTTTTTGGATATATATGAATGATTGTTTTTAAATTTATATATTACATAATTTCTTATATAATTGTAAAGAGATAACATTAATTTTAATACATTAAAATTATGATTTTAGTTTAAATTATTTAAGAGAAAAATATTTGTTAAAAATATTTGTGGTTTAAGGTTTAAGGGGGGCGTGTTAGGGTTTAATGGGTTAAAAGTTAGGGTTAATGGGTTTAAATGTAAATGGTTAAGGGTTTGGGGTTTGGGATTATGGTTTTATAGTTTATGATTTAGGGTTTATGGGATAGAGATAGGAGGATTTAGGTTAAATTAGTGTATTTTAATTTATATATTAAATAATTTCTTATATAATCGTAAAATAGATAGTATTAATTTAAAAATATTGAATTAATTCTCATGATAATTTGGGGTTTATGGTTTAATTTAAGGCATATAGTTTATGGATTAATCTTTATAGTTTAGGGTCTATAGTTTATGTTTTAGGGTTTGAGGTTTAAGATTTAGAATTAAGGGTTATGGTAGGGTTTAGAAATTGGGTTTGTAGTTTAGTTTTTATTATTTTAGAGTTATAGGGTTTTGGATTTAGTGCTTAAACCATATCGAATAATAATTATTTATTTTCTTTATTGTAACTTCATATTGCTATAGTAAATGTATAACTAATTTGTATACCCATATGACATACAGGCTAATAGTGTTTGTCATTTTTTAATTAAGTAGCGTCTATGATTTAGCGGGCTTTTTTCACAAGTGCCGGTAAAAGTTTTTCATATTTTGAGTTTAGTGCTTAGGTTTTATAGTTTTAGGGTTAAGGGTTTGGGGAAATAGTTAATGTGTTAGGTTTCTAAGTTTAGGGTTTATGGTTTAAGTTTAGAATTTCAGAGTTTAAGGTTTTGTAACACCCCAAACCCGGCCTAGAAGTTAAGCCCGAATCTGGTGTGTCACATGGAAGTTTTTTTTTTTTTTTTTGTAAACCATCTTTGAGATTGTTAAGAACTTGTTGAGAGTTACAATTTCTTTGTTAAAACCTAAAACACTTAAGCAATTGTTATCTACTTGAAAACGTAATTATCTTTAAAGACCTTTTGGTTGTGAAAACATATTTGAAATAAACAATTTATGAAAATGGGATGTTTGGGAATAGAGTTGTAGAAGCATTTTGAAAGAAAATCTTAGGCCTTATTACAACATTTAACCCAAAATAGTAGAGTAATAAAATAAACAAGAAAGAAGTCTGAAGTTCAAATAAACCATTTCTGAAGTATGGTCTCCATCGAGTCATCCAAGGCCCAAGTCCACATCACCGAGCATTACACTAAAGGTTAAGAGAAAGGGGGTGAGTTACAAGAACTTCGATGTGTAATCCTTACCATCATCTCTTTGGTCGGAACACACATAGCAATATTTTGGGCCTAAGCCCATTTACAATTATAACATAATAACATGAACATAATATGCATGTGATATGCAATTCCCAACCAAGCCTAATTTCCATCCGCTACACACCACCCGTACCAACCATCACACCTGTGGGATCAAGTCAACCCACCCGCCAACACACCAATAGCGGGCATTAAGCCAATTAAAATTATGTTTGTGGCGAGCCACCGAACTAGATTGTGACAGTCACCAGAACTAGAGGCATTAAGCCATTTAAAATATTTGTGGCAGAGCCACCGAACTAGATTTTGGCAACAGGCCATTTAAAATATTTTGGCAACAGGCCATTTAAAATATTTGTGGCAAAGCCACCGAACTAGATTTTTGGCAACAAAGCCATTTAAAATATTTTGGCAGCAGCCATTTAAAATAAATATTTGTGGCGAGCCATCGAACTAGATTTTTGGCCACCGTACTAGATTTTTGGCAGAGCCATTTAAAATATTTTGGCAACGAGCCATTTAAAATATTTGTGGCAGAGCCATAGAACTAGATTTTGGCAGCGAGCCATTTAAAATATTTTGGCAGCAGGCCATTTAAAATATTTTTGGCAGCAGCCCATTTAAAATATTTGTGGCGAGCCACCGAACTAGATTTTTGCAACAGGCCATTTATAATATTTTGGCAACGAGCCATTTAAAATATTTGTGGTAGAGCCACGAACTAGATTTTAACCAACGAGCCTTTCTTCTCTTCGTCATTTATCCCAACCCATGCGATCATGTATGCATATACAAAGCATAACAATATTTATAGAATAATTTCAACATAAGGCCCATAACACAAGTTGGCCCATTAAGCAATCTAGCAAAATTTGGCCATTAAACGATCTAGCAAATTTGGCCCATTAATCGATCTAGCAAATTTGGCCATTAAGCGAGCTAGCAAATTTGGCCCATTGTCGATCTAGCAAATTTGGTCCATTAATCGATCTAGCAAATTTTACATTTGGCCAATATAGCAAATATAACATTTTGCCCATATAGCAAATATCACATTTGGCCCATATAGCAAATATCACATTTGGCCCATAAAGGGTATTTTAGTAGTTTGGTCCTTAGGGACATTTCGTAATTCGGCCCATTAAGGGCATTTTAGTAACTTTCGGTCCATAGGGACATTTAAGTAGTCGACCCATAAGGGCATTTTCATAATCGATGTCGTACCCACTAAGGGTAATTCGGTAATTTACTCTCTAAGGGTAATTCATAAATTTTACCCACCAAGGGTAATTCGGTAATTTTAAGCCACTCAAGGGTATTTCAATAATTTACCCTCTAAAGGTATTTCGGTAATTTAACAAATAGATGGGTATTTCTGTAATTTACCCTTCACGGGTATCTCGATAATTTTGCAACCCAAAGGTATTTGGTAACTTACCCTCCAAGGGTATTTGATAATTACCCTCCACGAGTATCTCGATAATTTACGCAACCCAAAGGTATTTTTGTAACTTACCCTTCAAAGGGTATTTCTGTAATTTCACAACCTGAGGGTATTTCGATAATTTACCCTCCAAGGGCATTTGGTAATTTAGCAACCTAGGAATTTGAGTAATTTACCCTCCACGGGTATTTTGGTAATTTACCCACCAAGGGTAATTCGGTAGTTTTACCCACCAAGGGTAATTCGGTAATTTTACCTTCTAAGGGTAATTCGGTAATTTCATATTTAACGGTGTTTCCGAATATTCACTATCGCCTCGAGTGATATAGAACTCTATTTGGGTCTTCTACAAAACTATTGGGTCAAAATTCATTTTAGGCCCAAACGGGAATAATTCGCAACTAAAACTTAACTAGTAATTTGGGGCATAGAAATTTAAACTGTCCATTTGCGTCATACTGACTAAATTGGCTATAACTCGAGTTAGAAAACTCGAAATCTAGATCCGTAAAATTTCCTTGAAACTAGACTCATGTATCTTCGTACTGTAATTTTTCCAGAATTTTTAGCCTAGCCATTTAGTACAGTTTATTCATTAAAGTTTTCCTTGTTTCACTGTCAACGATTCTGACCTCTCTTAACTTAATTTCTAATATCTCACTGTACGGTTTTCATATACTGTTCCAACTTGTTTCTCTTGAAAATAGACTCACTAAGGAATCCATACATATAAATTATAACCCATAATTCATTTTGTACAATTTTATATGATTTTTCCAAAACAGATCAGTGAACCCCGAAGTTAATCAGAACCAGTCTCACTAAAATCAAGATATCTCAAAATATAAAATTCCTTTTCCTTCTCCGTTTCTTCCATATTAAAATAGACACAGTAAGCTTTAATTTGATATCTTAATCATTTTCTAATTCCATTTATCCTATTTTTCATGATTTTTGGAAATCACGTCACTGTCATTGACCAAAACTGTTTTATTACAAAAACATGGTTACCACTATGAATCTCTGCGTCCGAGTGATCCCGGATGCCGATTTTGATTTTCTTTGGTATTTCGACCAAATCACAGAACATTAATGCAAAATTTCAGAGAAGTGTGAGATTACACACCATTTCAAACATGTATTTGGAAGAGTATGAGATTACACACCTTATTCGGGAATCCGTGCTTGCGATGCTCTCCATGACACCAAAAATCCGAGTCACCTATTACGAGGGATAGGTTTTCGATTGAACCTTTGATAAAGTACCTCGAGACCTTGCAACCAGGATAAAATCTCTCATGGCAAGTCCCTAGACTCTCAACCATGTTACAAATTAGTACCCTCATTAGCTAGCTTAAGCTTTGGGGGTTCCAAAAATATAAAAATTATCAACTAAAGCCATCAAAATCACTTACTAATAAGGGAGATAGCTTGGCTGAAAGTTCAAACCCACAAAGCTCCATTTCTTCATCAATTTTCGGTGGAGAGAAGATAGATGAATAGTAAAGATGATAGCATCTTTTACTCATCTTATTCTATTCATTTTATCACCTAATTCCCACCTATTTTGACTAAAATTAAAAAGTATTGTCCCCTATGTCACATGGCGGCCTACTCACTTAAAACAAGGCCAAATTGCACAATTAGGGCCTCCAATTAATAGCCCATAGCTATTTGGCACCTTTAGCAATTAAAATTAAACTTTGCACTTTATGCGATTTAGTCCTTTTTTCGTAAATTAAGCCCTCAATCGCTAAAATTGAGACACCAAAATTTTCATGCATCCTTATAAACATGTTATAATACATAGAATAACATAAAAAATAATTTTCTCTATTCTCGGTTTAGCGATTCGAGATCAGCTGTTAAGACTATCCCTAAATCGGGCTATTACACCCTCCATGCATTTTTTTCACCTACCTCATTCTTTTCAAATCTCATCATTATACTTTTTTTCAACAAATCACTCTCCATCATTCCTTTTTCCACAAATCACTCTCCATCATTCCTTTTTTCTCCCATTTCTTTTTTTCTTCTTTTCTTTAATTTCATCCTTTAATGATGTCATGGATGACACTTGGAAGAGCACATCAAAATAAATCTAAAATTTGCAAAAGATGAGATTTGAACCCCTTCCTCCATTCTCTCCACTTGATGCCATAACCTCTTTACCAATAGTTCATTTATGATAACAATTTACTCACTTATTTCCATAAGTTTTGATGCCTCTTACTATTTCTCCTTAATAAGCTTAAACACTAACTTTCATTAAGGCCCATCTTGAACCGAAACTTCATAGAACCACTGTAACTTTCTAAAATCATCTTCTTAATAAGTCCAACTTGAAATAATGTCATTCTCTTATTCTCAAAAATTTTAGACACTTCTCGCCCAAGGCCCAGTGAGGCCCAATCCTACTAGGCCCAATTTCGGGATATTCTGGGTTTAGAGTGTTAGCTATATGACCCAAAATTTTGAAAGCTGAAATCCTTCATGAGGGATTTATGGTTAATGTGTTAGCTATTAAAATATATGTTTTGTACTACACTAACATTGGCCACATGAATTCCCAAAAGTTGGTCTCATATTATGGTTTAAGGTTTGCGATTTAGAGTTTAAAGTTCGAGTTTTATGATCTAAGATTTATGGTTTGGGTTTTGAGTTTGAGAGCTTAGGGTTTGATGTTTGTGGTTTAAGGTATAATATTCAGGTCTAGGGTTTATGATTTAGGGATTAATCTTGGATTTTTAGAATATAAATCAAAATAAGATAAATGTAAACTATTATTTTAAATATATATATATCAAAATGGGTTAAATCCCAAAAGCATACATGAAAAATGGTTTAGTGTGTAATTGCATACATGAACTTTAATTTGATCCAGATCTTGTAAAATATTAACACAATTATTGATATAATTAACATTATTTTTATTTATATATTGCATACATAAAAATTTATATTTATTCAATATAAAAATATATTGATGTATTTATATTTTAAAATAATATGTATGATTAAATAAAAATTAAAGTTTCAACTATACATTTAAACCACAATTAGAATTTCACCTATAGAATTACACATTAAACCAAAATTTATATATAATTCAGATGTATCTATATATCAAAATTTAGGTGTATACATATAATTAAATGTCATTTATATAAAAAATTAAATAACTAATAAGATCATACTTAAAAGAATAATATTGATGTAAAAAGAACTTAAAAAGAAATTCTAAAAGAGTTGATAATAGTACTTAAATTTTTAAGATTTAATAATAAAAAATTAAAAAATTAAATATTAAATTAGTTGAAAAAATTCAATACCCAAAATATAATAAAAATAAAAATTTTAAAAATAATAATCTGAGTACAAAATTTTAAAAGAAAAATAGAAAAAATAGGTTACAAATAAAAAAATTAAAATTATATAGTTTATAGTGGCGTTTATAAAAACGCATGTAAAAATAACTATAACATGCGTTTTATTTAAAAACGCGCAAAATTTTCTATATCAAAAGCAACCCTAAATTTCTAAGTCCCAAAATTTCTTTAAGTCTCACGGATGCTCCGTTTTTTCGAGAATGGTGGCTTTATTAAGAAGACGGTTTTTGGCACGAAAATATCCCAAAACAGCCATCATCGGCATAAGCTTCAATGGAGCGTAAAGCAGGTTACCAAATCCAACTTCCGGTGACTCACTCCAGAGTTCAAGTCCCACCTCTCCGCTTCCTGACTTTTTGTCGCGGTTTCTCTCCAGTGAACACCGCTCTTTCTCCGCCCCTTGAACTGAAGTCCTCCTTCTGACTCGCCGGAAACCATTTCACTCTGAAGGTCCGTCGCGCCAGCTGAACGCTCTCCAGAAGTTTCTCCAGTTCGCCATCTGCCCCTTTTTACCATATTCTGCTCCAAAGTCACCGCCCACCCGGTCAGTTCTCTCAACCTTTATTTTATATAATGATTCATTTTATCTTTTGGAAAAAATAATAATATTCAGTTTTAGGGATGTAAATTTCAAGAAAATTTGAAAATATTTAAGTTAATTTGAATTTTTTTCAGGATTGTCATTTGTAAATTAAAGGTAATTTGGAAAAATTAGAAGTTAAAATTTTAGGCCTCTGAGGAATTTCAGGATTAAATTAGACGGGTGAAATTTTAGGTTGAAAGAATATGGATGTGGTAAATAAGAAGGTACCAAAGAGGTGAAATGGCACAATTCTTATCACCTCTTTTCCTGTTAGCTTCTAATTTCTAAATATCCTACTAAGTGATATTATTTTTATAAAATGATTCTACCTTCTCAGCTAAAGTTTCTTAAGTTCCCTGCTGTTTGTGTTTGTTTGTTAGCACTCTAAATGCACGCATAAATAAGATAACATGTTTCCTTCCCAAGCTGGGAAGGAGTTTCAAACTAAGTCATCTGCCAAGTATAATGTAAGCTTTCATTGGCGCATCACTCTGTTGGAGTTCCCAGTCTTGGGTAAAATGGTGATAGTGACAGAGTGCCCAAAAATGAAGAATTTCTTGTCGATGAGAGTTAAGCACACAAAGGCTGGAACAAACGCACTTAACAGAGAAAGATGAGGAAGGTGAACTGCAATGGGAAGGCAACCTTAACACTACCATAAAACATATGTTCGATGGAAATGGTATTAAAGTGTTTTACTTTGAAAACGTTGGTTTTACCTGTCTTTATAATTGTTTTTTTCGATCATGCACGATACAGAATGTGTGTGTAAATTCTCAAGCGGTCGAGGGTTACTGATCAGTTGCTCCAAATGAAATAAGGAAATATGTTGGGCTGCGGTGACGACGGCTTTCCAAATTTCCATTTCTAATTCAAACCAAAATGGTAATTTACTCTTCTATTTTCACTCATGGCTTAACTACTGCTTTTACAAAGTGACCATGGAAATGCCTTTTTCATTGTAGGTTGGAGTTGCTTCTATTGAGTTTATTCTGCTTTCGCAAATCCACTATTGAACTGTTGCATTTCATATTATAACGTATAGTCATTGATTTTGAAGTGGCATCATGTTTGGCACTGGGAATTCGCGCAAACATGAAAAAACTTTTGAGTAGTAAGCTGACCCTCAGTTTTATGGATGTATTTGGCTTCACATTATGCATTTCCGCATGGTATTTTGTATCAGCTTGGGGATTAGACGATTTATTTTAAGATTGCTACCATTTTGTGTGTGCTTGTTTCTATCTTTTTGCCTCTCTATAAAGAATATTATACTACTTATTTCCCAGTATTCCTTTGATGAAAAGTTGAAGCAATATCTCCTTCAGTCCCATGGATTCTCATATCATTCATAACTCACAAAAATATAGGAATGATAATAACACCAATTTTCTTTTTTAAGTCAATAGGAGAAAACAATCTAAAGCAAGAAAAACAAAACCAATGCCATAAATAATTGGAATTACATCACATGGCAATTATAATTGTCGTTTGGAGCTAATATCATGGAAGTTATCTGATCCGAGTATTAATTGTTAGTGTGTATTTCACTTTTGCTATTTAAATGGCTGCAGTTCCTCGGGACTGGTTGAGAAAGGGTTGTGATCATTCAATACGTGGGACGCAAGTATGTTATGTTGATCTTAATTTGCTGTACTAAGTATTCTATAGTTCATTTGGTTTATATATATTATGTAAGGGTACTCAAGAATGGTCAGGATTCAGATTTCCACAGTTTTTTTGCACAATTATTTATCATTTACCTTACTAAGATTTAAGTTCATTGATGTGATTTTTTCTAAAATGTGGAATATCATTTATATTTATTAATTATTTCCAGATAATTTTAATGTACACATATAATAATTTATAAATATCTCAACTATTTTAGGGGATTAATTGTGTAAATATATTATAATATTTTTATATATAAAAAATAAAATAGTAATTTAAAGTAGATAAATTAGTGCAAGCCAATACTCCATACACGTTTCATAACTTTTAATCAGAGAAGGTAGCAGAGATAAGTTTTATTCAAACTCTCGGCTTAGCTTAAGTTAATTCATGCAACTATATCTACCAAAGAAAATAATAAAGATTCAATAAACATTAACTTTGGCTTAACATATTAGTATCGATTTAATGTGAGCATTTTGAAATTCAAAGCTTATGAGTACTTAGTGTTTCTTACAATCTGTAAGATTGGTTATATATGGTAAGTGTGAAATTTATAAGTTTTGGCATTAAATTTTTGTTAAATTGGTTGACACGTTGAAAATGATTTAGATGTAGAGTTGAAATTGATGAAATTTAGTTTGAATGTTTGTATTATTTGGGCTTTCATTTTTGGGGTATGTGTTGTTTGGGATATTGTGGATGAAATATTTTTATTAAGTACCACGTTGGAAAGTTTTGAAACATTAAATTGGATGGGCAAATTGGTCCTAATATAAGTATAAACTCAAGGGTCATGTCCCAGCTTTTGAGATCGTGTATATTGTTGTCATAGAGGGATGGCTGAACTCTATCCACTACTTTGAGTTGAACCAATTAATTATTGAATTTATAAAGTTACTCTCTAAAACAAACTACTACTGTAGCTTGCATTTTTATTCTTCTAGTTTATACTTGTTTTTTGTAGGATGAGCAAATTCAATTGATCTGAAAATTTTTGAATTTTCAAATCTGTATTCAATATATTTATTAAAAAATTTTGCAATCATGAATTCAAAGCTGGACCTAAAGGGGAAGATTCTTTGCCTACCAAGTGGTAAGAATCAACTCTAAGCTGGCTACATCTATCAATATCCCAGACCTTTCAAATGATTTGAGGTCTTGATAATTTATTATCGATAATTTAGTTCGAAATTTATTAGGAATGTTGCAATAATCTTTTTGAAAAGCTGGAACAACAATCCTTTACAAAAATGCACAATGTTAGATCGCTTCTGTGGTATAAACAGTAAAATGAGGTCCTTTGGTCGATGCATTTCATTTAAATAATGTAAAATGAAAAATTTAATGAGATGCATTTCATTTAAATCACATGGAAGAAGTGATCAAGATTTTGAAACATATCACAAGGTAATCAAATTTATCAAGATATAATTAACCACTCCATGCATCATTATTCTTTTTCTTTTACTCGCATTTCCCTGAGTAATGTTATTTTTACAATTTTTCCATCAAAATTTGTCTTATGATTGCTTCTTGTAGTAATTCTACTAAGACATATTGATTTTTGCATTGTTTCTTGTTGGGCTTTACCATTTAGCGAGCGCTTTACTGAGCAGTAGCTACCCGCTAAAAGTCATGTTTTTAGGCGCTTGTGGAAAAGCACCGCTAAAAGTCTGATTTCCTAGCGGCGCCTACCATTTAGCTGGCGCTTTACTAATGCTTTTTCAAAGCGCCCACAACTCTATTAGTGGCGCTTAAAAACGCCCGCTAAAAGCCTAAAAAATGCTGTTAAAGTCTGCATTTCATTGTAGCGTTAGGTGTATACATATAATTAAACGCCATTTATATAAAAATCTAAAACAACTAATGCGCACTATGACGTAAAAGCAATATTGATGTAAAAGAAAGAAAAGGAAATTATTAAAAGAGATGATAATGGTAATTAAATTTTTAAATTTAATAACTTAAAAAATTTAATATATTTAATATTTTAATTAAAAAAGTTTAATCTTCAAAATCTTCAAAAAATAAAAGGACATGAGCACAAAATTTTTGAAAGAAAAAAAAAGAAAAAATATGCTAAAAATTAATCGACGGTGGTTTTTAAATA
>CP106709.1:2525187-2730187 GCA_025503065.1 Gossypium bickii
CTACTTTACCATATAAATTTTAGGTTTAAGATTTTTATTTGCAATAAAAAAATTTGTATGTGTCACAATTACATAATTTTTAAGATTTCAAACTATAATCTTACTATTAAATTAATTTTTGTTGACTCTTATGGTCGATTTTGTAAATTTTATTATCACAAATACGATATATTCACAAACATAAATATATACCAAGTAATTATAAGATAAAATCAAATCATCATAAAGCATAACAAATGAAAAACTAAAAAAACTCGGATAAACAAAATTAAAATTTACACATCACAAACACGATATCTCGTGGGGTTTTGAATAAGAAGAAAATAGACGAAAGGTCCTTTTACTAGCATTTATGGTGTAAGAAAAGTTACGTTTTAGGTTACCTAAAACCTTTAAAAATTAAATGGTCTAAGATTAGTTAAATTCTTTTATATGTTATTTAATATATTTAGGGTTTTTATATTTTATTTGTCATAATTAATGTATTTGTATATAAATTTTAAGATATTTATATATCATTATAAATAACAAGATCGAAATTTTGGCCCAAAAAAAAGAAAATAGCAAAAAGAGGGATTAAAAGAGAAAGCGAATATACGCGAAAGGCTAGGCAGGGGTTGCAAGCGAAGTGGATGAAGTTATTCCCTTTAGGCATTATTCAACATCTTCCTTACTCTTATTCAGATCATTGTCCACTCTTGTTAAATACAAAAAATACTATTGCATTTATAGGTAGCAAAAGATTTCACTTTGAAGCATGGTGGACTATGGAAGAATCTTTTGAAGGAGTTGTTAAGGAATCTTGAGAGGCTGGTGCAAGACTATCGATGGAGAAACTTGAATGTTTACAGCTTTGCTTAACAGAATGGGCACGTGCAAAAGTAAAAGAAAAGGAGGGCCTAAAAAAAGAGTTAACGAAGAAGCTGGAATTGCTACTTGCAGAAGAAATCAATTATGACACTATGGCGGAAATCATCGACACTAAAATCTATTTAAATTTGGAAATTGATAAAGATGAAATGTATTGGGAACAAAGAGCGAGAGCTAATTGGCTAAACCTTGGTGACAAAAACTCGGCTTATTTTCATAATTGGGCTGTTGCTAGGAGGCGGGCAAATACAATTTCAAAGTTAGAAACAGAGGAGGGTAGAGTACTTGAAGAGGGAGCAGAAATCATGACTACGGCAACAGATTTTTTCAAAGATTTGTTCACATCAAGAGGTTTGGCTAATGTTAGCAGGGTGTTAGATGGCATCGAAAGTAAAATTTCTTCTGAGGATAATGAGTTTTTGGTTTCTCCTTTTACGGCAGAAGACATATAAGGAGCGTTGAAAGAGATGGGTCCTACTAGAGCTCCAGGAGCAGATGGTTTTCCAGTGTTTTTCTTTCAAAAGTATTGGCCTATTGTGGGAAAAAAAGTCACCGATTTTTGTTTAGGAGTGTTGAATGATAAAATGCCGGGTGGAAGAGTTTAATAAGACAGATGTCGTGCTCATTCCAAAATTCCAAGACCTACTAAGATGATTAACCCGGGCCCATCGGTTTATGCCACGGTTGTTTATAAGATTATTACTAAGGCTATAGTTCATTGTCTTCAGAGTGTTATTGATAGATGCATTGATAAAGTTCAAAGCGCTTTCGTTCCAGGGCGTCTTATCTCAGATAATATGCGGTTAGCATATGAAATTCTACATACGCTCAAAATCGAAACGCGTCTCAGGAAAGAAAAGAATTATGGCGATTAAGCTTTGACATGAGTAAAGCTTAGCGATGTGGTGGAATGGGGGTTTATTTAAGAGGTAATGACAAAGATGGGTTTGCAAGAAAATGGGTGGAGCTTATAAGGAGATGTGTCTCATCAATGTCTTATGCACGATTAACATTAATGGAAGGAGAGAATCTATTCTTTCCTACGAGAGGTCTTTGACAAGGTAACCCACTAAGTCCATTTCTTTTTCTAATTTATAGCGAGGACTTTCATCTTTAATGAAGCGCGAGGAGTGAAGGACTTTTACGAGGTGCAAAAGCAAGTAGAAGTGGGCAGAAGATTTCGTCATCATTGTTTGCTAATGGCTCGTATTCTATTTGAGGAAGCATCTAGCAAAGGGGAGAAATTCTAAGGAACATTCTTCAAGAATATGAGTACCATTCGAGTCAATGCGTAAATTTTGCAAAGTCAATTGTTTTCTATAGCCCAAACACATTGAAGTTGACAAAGATGCTGTGTTAAAACTGTTAGGAGTCAAAACTGCAACAAATCTAGAGAAATATTTAGGGTTACCTAATATGGTTGGGAGAAGAAAGAACGAGTCGTTCCAGAGCCTTGTGGACCAGAGCTTTAATGCGTATTGAAGGATGGAGTAACAAATTCCTATTTCAGGAGGTAAGGAAATTTTTATTAAGAAGCGATCTTACAGCTATACCAACCTACGCTATATGTCGTGTTTTCTTCTTTTGAATTCATTATGCAGAAAAATGGAAAGCATTTTTGCAAAGTTTTGGTGGCAAAAAGGTAAAAGTAGAAAAGGGATACACTAGTGTTAATGGAATCAGCTATGTCGTCCAAAGAATGAAGGTGGATTGGGTTTTCGTGATTTGGCACAATTTAATATTGCTCTCTTGTAGCCAAGCGGGTTGGAGGTTTCTTACAAATCCGATTCATTAGTTATTGTGAGTTTTCAAAGCAAAGTATTTTTCGAGAGTTGATTTTATTAATTCCACAGTTGGGTAATAAACATTCTTTTGTATGGCGCAAACATTTGGGTGCAAAAAGGTGTTTTGGAAAAAGGCCTCATATGAAAAGTTGGAGCGGTATAAATATCTCGATTTCTGAGGATGTGTGGGTTTCAAGTTGTGGTAATTCAGATTATTAAGTGCGGGTGATGATTTGAGTTTAAATGCATCATATGCGGAGCTTATTGATAATCAATCCAGAGAATAGAATCGAGAGGTGATTAGACATACCTTTACAGCTGATGAGGCAGACCAAATTCTTCGAATTCCTTTAGCGAGGATTCCTCATGAGGACTTTCGTGCTTAGAGTGGTGAGCAAATCGAGGAGAGTTCTCAGTGAATGAAGGCGCCTATAAACTATTACAACGCTTTGATCCTAGAGCTTATGGCTGTACAAAATGTCTACAATGAGTTTTAGAGAAAATTATGGAATATTAAACTACCCACAAAAGTGAAAATCTTTGTTTGGAAAGTTTCTGGAATTATTTACCCACTCAGGCAAATCTTTTCCATAAGAAGTTACTTGCAGATGCCTCTTGCCCTCGATGTGGACTGGCTACAGAAACAATTGATCACCTGTTCAGAGAATACCCTCTATAAGTAGCAGTTTGGACACACATTAAAGATGTTAATCATTCCCAGTTTAGCTCTTTGGCTTTCATATAGTGGCTTACCAAAACAATGGATATTCTTCTTAGGATGCGTGTCGAATATTCTCATGGAATGCTATGGGCTATATGGGGGGATAGAAACGCTCGAATACATGAAAGAACGAATAGAACGGGTCAGGAGGTTGTAAATTTTGTGCTAAATTACATTCATGAACTTGATGGTGTGAAAAACAGAACAACAAAAGTCATAAAGAACGAAAAAAGATGGCAAAACCCACCTCAACAAGTTGTTAAAATAAACTTTGGTGGCGCTTTTGATAAGGATGGGCATCAGTCCGCTTCAGGGATCGTGGCTAGAAATAGTGAAGGGAAGGTTCTGGTCTCTGGCACATCGCTTCATGAGATGGTGGGCTCTGCTTTTGCAGCCGAAGCCATTGCTTGCCGGGAAGCAGTTCAAATGGGGATAAACATGCAAAAAGAAGAAATCTGGGTTGAAGGTGATTCTTTAACAGCAATCAAGAAGTGTAAAAATCCAAGATCCGACAGATCTCAGATTAGAGCATATATTAAAGACATTCATCAGATGCAGGCAATATTTAAGTCAATCAGATCCGATTTCATCCCTAGAACAGCAGATAATCTAGCCCACACTTTAGCTACAGAGGCGTTAAAGAGGAAAGAGGAGTGTTACCTGATCGGTAGAGTACCATATTTTGCTGAATCTCAGATGAGAGATGAGAGCTTGCGGGAACCAAACTGAAATGTTGAACGAAGGGAAGGAAAATGGGGAAGGAAATGGAGAGGAGATGAGGAATCGGGATGAAATGGGAAAGGAGCCTCGGTTTTTACACGCCATTAAAGGGAGTAATAAATGGAAATAATGTTTACTGACAGGCGTGCGTTAGCTGATTAGGCGTAAATTTCGGTGGCAGTTTTGTTAAGTCTTTTCAATTTTTCCATTTAATTATTTTTTGTTTTTTAGAAGATATTTTCATTAGAGTTTGGTACCAAAGACACGGATTTGGGCGGTTTTTAAGACTTTTTTAGGATGTTTGTTTTTATTTTGAATAGTAATAATAAGCCCAATCTGTATTATTTCAAAAAAAAAAAGAGAAAATAATTTTTCGATAACGTAATAAAATTTATGCCATGATTAAAGGGATCAACCCCAAGATTACGTGAGCTTAATTACTTGATTTGCACGCTATTAAATTTTTAATTAAATTCCTTCCAACTTTGATTTTAATTACTGTTCTATAATATTTAATACACGATTGAATAATAATTAATTATAAATAAATATTACAATCCTAAAATTTAAATTCGGGACTCTAAACTCTAAATTTTCAAATTTAATATACTAAATCTGAGAGTTATTAATATTTATTTATAATAGTTATGATTAATGTTTAGTTATGTTTAAATAAAAATATTAATATTTATTTACCAGTCTTCCATATTATTTGTTTAATTTAATGATGACGTATCGTATTATTATTCATTAAAGAGGTATAATATTTATGCATCGTCATTGCATTCTTAAAAATTAACATGTAAAATGATGACTTAATTATTTGATATTTATTAAAAAGATAAAAGATATCAGTAATAATAAGAAAATTATTAAATACAATCGTAATCGAATCATAATGAATATTGTGAAAATAGGAAAGTTTTTTTTTATAGTTTTAGTATTTAATGACATGATCTATCACAAATTGCAAAATTTAAAACGAATTAAAATGTATCTTTTTATAAATTTAATATATTTTATTTTATGATATTTTTAATTTTTATATATATATTTTTTACAAATATGATTATACTTATAACTCATTGTATATTTTAGATTTTTTTAAAATATTATTCTTCATTTTAAATTAATATATTTTATTTTATGACACGCCATTAGGGTTACCATGCTTTAGGTGCTGATTCTGAATGTTCTACCGATGACAAAGTTTCGACATTAGTTGCGGATACTCATCAGCTTGTGTGAGCGGCATCGTGTATCTACATTCTGATCGTCAGCTTGCATGAGCAGACCCAAGTTACCATGTTTCGAATGCTGGTCCTGAATGTCCTGTCGATGGCTGAGGTCCAGAATTAGTTGCAGATACTTATCAGCTTGTGTTTGCAGCATCGTGTAGCTTACATTCCAACTGTCAGCTTGTGCGAGCAGACTCATTTTATAGCTCGTATGAGCTACGACTATATGTTTAACACACTTTGTGTAAGCTTTCCTGCATATCCGATGTCATTCTAAGTGGTTCACCTAGCATGAAAATGGAAGGAACAGTAAGTATTCAAATGACTTATTTTATGAAAACTATGAAAAGGAAAGGTTAAATAAAAGTATGACTATGTTCATGGAATTGATGATATCTAGTGAGGTTATTCATGGTTAATGACTTATATTATGTTATTCATGTGAACTATGAATTGATGCATTAACATGTACTGTTGATGATGCTTAGGCATGTGCCAAGCTATTGGTTAGATTGTATTATATTAGTTTTAAAGAAATGTATTGAATGTTAAGTGACCAAATGGAAAGATGCTTATGTGCATGAAATAGTGGTAAGAATCAACGTATGTAATTTATCATGAAATGATTATTGTGTTGTTGATTCTAAAAGAGTTATGCTATAATTAATGTTATGTTTATGTCTTGTATGTTATGCAAATGAAATGGGTGAGAATAGGTAATGAAATGATAAGTTCTGATTAAGATGTAATGTGATGAAATAAAAGATTTGTTGAGTTAAAGGACTTACTTGTAAAGAAGAAATTTACTTATGCTATATGTGAGTTTACTTATGTCATGAATAAATACACTAATTCGTAAGTTAATAATGTAATTAAGCTTATGTTGAGTAAATGAGATGGTACTACACCAAGATAGACTTTTAGCGGCATTTTTAGTGGCGTTTTCAATAAAAACGCCGCAAATATTATACATTAGCGGCGTTTTAAGAAGAACGCCGCAAAAAAAAGAGAAATAGCGGCGTTTATATAAAAAAAGCCGCTAAAAAGAATATATAGCGGCATTTATTTCTAAAACGCCGCTAAAAAAAGAGAAATAGCGGCGCTTTTGGGAAAACGCCGCTAAAGGATATCAGATTGCAGCGGCGCTTTGGGAAAACACCGCTAAAGGCACATCATAAATAATGCTTTTGGGAAAACGCCGCAAATAATTTTAAAGTTTTTTTAGACATATATGAGTGATTGTTTTTAAATTTATATATTAAATAATTTCTTATATAATTGTAAAAGAGATAACATTAATTTTAATACACTAAAATTATGATTCTAGTTTAAATTATTTAAGAGAAAAATATTTGTTAAAAATGAAAAAAATATTAAATAATTTCTTATATAATCGTAAAAGAGATAGTATTAATTTTAAAATATTGAATATTAATTCTCATGATTATTTAGGGGTTATGGTTTAACATATATAGATTAGGGTGTAAGATTTAGGAGTTACTGTTTTAATGTTTAGGGATTATAGTTTATGATTTGCGGTTTAAGGTTGTCCTAGGGTTTTATGGGTTAAAAGTTAGGGTTAATGGGTTCAAAGGTAAATGGTTTAGGGTTTGGGGTTAATATTTTAAGGGTTAGGAGTTTGAGGTTTAGAGGGAAATTAATGGTTAATAGGTTAGGGTTTTAGGTTTATTGTTTATGGGTTTAGGGTTAGGGGTTTAAGGAAAGTGATTAATGTGTCGAGTTTTTGAGTTTAGGGTTTATGATTTAAGTGTAGAAATTTTAGTGTTTAGGGTTTAGGGTTTAGGGTTAATATAGTTTAGGATTTTAGTTGTTTAGAGTTTTTGATTTAAGGTTTAGTTGTTCAGAGGCTTTATGATTTAAGTGTAGAATTTTAGGGTTGAGGGTTTAGGATTTAGGGTTTAGGTTTAGGGTTTAGGGTTTAGGGTTAATATAGTTTAGGATTTTAGTTGTTTAGAGTTTTTGATTTAAGGTTTAGTATTTATGCTTTTAGGGTTTATATGTATATAAGGGTTTATGATTTAAGATTTTGTGGTTTATGGTATTTTAGGGATTAGAGTTTATAAAGGTTTATAGTTTAGGGTTTAGATTTTTGGGGTTACGTGTTTAAGGTTTTATATGTTTTAGGGGTTTAGGCCGACTTAGAGTGCTGGATTTAAACAAACATTCGATCCATCATCCAAGTGGTCATCATGTATTATTTTGAAAACTCATGCAATTAATACTCTTTCATCACGATCTTCGATCTATTATTATTTATCTAATTTTTATATTGATTAATTAATATAAAATTTATTTGTAATTTACTTTTAAAATATTCAAGAAATTAATGTGGTAAAAAACATTAAAAATAAATGAAAAAAATGAAAAAAAATAAAATACTATTATTTAAAATATATTTTAAATTTTTTTGGGTATATATATATAAGTAATTGTTTTTAAATTTATATATTAAATAAATTTAAATTTTAAAAATTTCAAAATTTATATAATTGTTTTAAATATTACTTAAACTTTAAAATAAAGAAAATATTTGATTAAATCTTTGAAAATATATTATCATCAAGAATAGTAGTGGCGTTTTTAATTAAAAACGCCGCAAAAGGAAAGAAATAGCGGCGCTTTTAAAAAACGCCGCAAATAATCATTCTATTTTAAAAACGGCGCCGTATTATTAGCGTTTATCAAAAATCCCTTAACGCTTTCTGTTCCCCCATTTTTTGATTCCCCGAAATCCCTAACATCTCTTTCCTCTTCCTATTCTGATCTCTGTTTCCAACAGGTGTGATCTGCACCTTCAATTTTGCTTTATTCCCCGTGAAAGCCGAACATCCCTTTCCTTCTCCTTTAGCTGTTCGCCGGCAAACTTTTATAAGCTATTTCTCGGCGCTTTCCGTTTTCACTGCTCATCCTACGCCACTAGATCCACCACCTCTTCCGTCGTGGTAATCACTCCCTCATAACAAATCCCGGCACCTCATCCACAAGGGAAGTCGTTTCCCCCCTTTTTAGTCCCTCATTTCCCTCCTAAGTAGTGTATAGAAACTTGCAGCTATGGAAAGCCTCCCCTTAACCTCTGTATATCTTTGATAATAGCCCCAATAACCGAATCATCTTCCCGTTCGCCGCACAACTTTTTCACAGTGTTTCCGTTTGGATTCTTATCTTGATTTGGGCTTTCCCTTTTTTTGGTAAGTTTTTTATTCATTTTTCTTGGCTTTTTTTGTTTGTTTTGGGTTTGAAGTTTATTTTATTTTGTAGTGAAGTTCATTTCTCTGCTGCCTGAATTTGCTTATTTCCATGTTTGTTAGAACGTAAAATGTTTGATCATTTGCCTCAATGGAAACTGAACATTGTTTAGCTATATATTTGTTTAGAATGTGGAAGTAGAGTCGGTTGGGGCTGTTAAATCCGATACAAATAAAGTGATCCTCGTACTTTCGACTGGAGGTATGTAAAATTCCAACTATGAAATCTGAAAGTTTCTTAATTTCCATGAGACCAAATTTATTGCTTTCGTAGTTGTGAAGCTGAGAACAAGAAATCCATTATTATCTTCTTTTCTACATGTTTTCTGGTTTCAGTAATATATTTGAGCATTTCGATAAAATCAAGTTGCATATGCATCTAAAAAGTTTAAAAGTTATGCTTTTGCTTTTACTAATTTTTACTTTCACTTTTATTAATCCTTTTCTGTATCCGTGAATGCCTATTTTCAATGTTGCTCCAAAATCTTATATCATCTGGACATGAGTACAAATATATGACCTTCGAAATGTATGGAAAACGTTGCAACAATTGGAGTGTACCCATGTCAGATGCTTGCCCGTATTTTGCAGTTTATAAATAAAGAACAGGAAGAAGCAGAAGAGTATTTGGATTTCAAGGCCCTTGACAACGGATTTGTAAGTTGACACATTTTAAAAATCCTTTCAATCTATCATTGCGTTATGGTGACTGACACAATTACTTAATTTGGTTGGGTATAAATAAGGCATATAGCATGAAATTACTAATATATATTTATGAAGCACGAATGATGTCACCAATTAAGTGCAATGTTGAATTTTGTTAGAATATTGTATGTGTTACACATTGTTATATTGAGTGGTACAAGTATTTGAGTACACCACAAAAGTTGTGATTATGTTGGTAATTTTATCTTATAATAATAATAATTTTCTATTTGAAGATTTAGTAGTAATTAATATAGAGATTATATTTGTATTAGAAATTAAATTATAAAGAGTGAATTCTTGAAATAGATAATTTGAAGGACATTGAACTAATAGAGAAATTTATGTCTGATACACCTTAGTTTGTAGTGGCTCGTGATGTGAAAATATTGATTCATAAACAATGAAAAATTAAGGTTAACAAGGAAGGTAATAGAGTTGCAGATGCATGGGCTAAACAAATTCTTGGTTGGGAGATATGATTATATAGTTTCCTACAACCATCAACCATTTGTGTCTTGTCTCTTGTTCATGACGATTTAGTTTAAGATGGCAAGAACAATATGACTTTGATGTAATAAATCAATTTACTTTATTTACCAAAATAAACATATAAGCACAACAAAAATTGGTGTATTTACTATGTAAATAATTTTAATGTGTTTGTGTTGTTTATGTTGCTTTCCCTAATGCTATACATTTTGTAGTAGTTCTATGCCTTATGCCATACATTTTGTAGTAGTTCTAAGTTAGAAGATTTAAAATAAGTTAGAAGATGAGTTGGTTGATTCCGTGACCTAAGTACATGTTTAAAATAAACTTCCAACATAAATAAACTTCCAAACAAGATAGCATAAGCTTCCAACATAAATAAATTGGCAGTGCCAATTTGCAACAGGCACCTAGCATCAACAAAGTCTCAATTTGCATTTTGAATCACTGCCTGAGCCCCAACTTATTTTTACTATACCCCTGCTAGCATCAACATTAAGCTTTAAAAATCCATGCCATGGCTTTTATCTATTTGCTCAGTTTTTTTTTTTTTTTTTTTGTAAATCATGACTTTTTATTTTCTATTTGCTTTTGTTTTCTAGCTAAATTTTTAAGAAGCAAAAACCAAGTAATAAAAGTAACAAATAAGTGAAGCCGTATAAATCTTTTTCTGTAATGACGGCTCATTTGGACATATATCATCACATGTTTTTGCAGATTAAATTATAATAAAATTAGCCTAAACTCTCATAGTTTATCATGGTGGTCTGTTATACTCATTTTATACTCTCTTTTGTTGGTGCCCTTGTATGTATTAAACCAACACTTTAGGATTTTGTATGTCTTCTTCTTTGTGTTCTTTTATATGTATATATGTTGTGTGAGTGTACACACAGACATAATTATGTACACAGAGAGAGAGAGTTCACCGATTGATCTTTTGTCATGAAAAAGGTGTAAAGCGTTTCCTGGCTAAATTTCATCCTTTAAATTTTATTTTTTTTTTTTGTTATGTACACAGATAGAGAGTTCACCGATTGATCTGTTGTCTATTCTTTTTTTCCCTCCTAAGCAGTGTATAGAAACTTGCAGCTATGAAATTTTTACTATTTAATTTTTAAAAAATAAGATTAACAGTCAAATTATTTGAATAAAGTATTATGAACCTGTTAAATCAATGAATGTTTTAGAATTTAGAAACTGTTTTTGTTCATTTCTTTTTGTGTGCATGTGTATATTTGTTTGCTTATTTGTAGTGTGTACGGCTGTGAGGCACACTTGCTTTACTATAATCTATTTCTGTTCTTAAATTTTAAATAATTACTTGAAATTTATAAAGGAGCAACGGTAATTACCTTGCTACCTGGAAGCAGATTACAAGAGGTCACTAGAATGCTTCCCATCTTTTCAAACACAATGAAACTATTAAAAGACTCCTTCCCTGAGCTGGTAACAGTCATCCATGTGGCTCCCAATCAATCTGTTAAATATTGACTATTGAGTTTAATATAATCTTATCTTCAGATTGAGTTTGAGTCATTTCACCTATTATTAATTGATTTTAGGTTGGATGCTTAACAGCCCTCATAACTACTAGTGTCCTACAAAGTGACTTGTATATATAGAGAGAGGTGAAGTTCTTTAAAAGCTGCCAGTATACGGCTGCATGATATTACTGATGTTTGGTTTTGAATCATTAAGCCAGCTCTTAAGAGTTAAGATTAAATGAAAGGGGATTTTTGTCCCCTCGATACATGGTCGACTGACTCCAAAACTTTGGTGGTTCTGCTGGATAAACTTTAAACAATCTAGATGAATATCGTTCCATCTATTTGTGCTGGTTTGAAAATAATTTTAAACACTCTTGTGTATGTTATCTATTGGCATCTCTTCACCTTGTTTAATCTGTATTTATGCTTAACTTATTTGTCACATTTCAGATTGTATCAACTGGTCCTAATCCAGAGTGGGATGAAAGTTTTGCGTGGACTTTTGAGAGTCCTCCAAAAGGCCAGAAGCTGCACATATCTTGCAAGAACAAGAGCAAAATGGGGAAGGTAAGTACATCATAAGAATTAAGAATTATTTTTTTTTTTGTTTATCGATGGTTAGATTGGGTGTTTTACTAGTTTCTAAATTCCATTTGATTCTTCTTTGCAAAAACAGAGTTCCTTTGGAAAAGTTACAATCCAAATTGATCAAGTGGTAATGCTTGGATCGGTAGCTGGTGAGTACACGTTATTGCCCCAAAGTAAAAGCGGGCCATCACGGAATTTGGAAATCGAATTCCAGTGGTCTAACAAGTGAAGAAAATGAGAGAGATCATTATCATTATTATAATTATTATTAATTTTCCCGGAAATTTGATGATTGATCAAGTAGGGAACATACGTTTTGGTTTTTCCAATTTTATATCATAATATTACAGTGTACATAGTCTACCGGAGATTTTGACGTCTGTAGAAATGTTTTATTGTTTCAAAAATAGTGATTTGTGAAAGTATTCATTTAATTTGTAATCTGATTTTTCCTTTGCATTTATTTCTGTAGAGGACACAGGCTATTTTTGCTTTGTAATTCTTTGTTGGTGTGTGCTTTGTCAAATTTGAGAGCAAAATAAGGATATCTGTTATGTTTGTTGGTGCGTGCTTTGTCAAATTTTGCTATGCCTAAATTTTTGGCTGGTCAAGCATAAATTATTTTTCGTTACATAGGTTGATGAAAGCAGTGAGTTCTTACCTTTGGCATATGATCCAGCTATCATCTCAGCATACTGGGGAAACGGCCTCGTGCCGTTGCAACTCGTATCATACAGTTACTATCTGTTGCTGGGGTTTCCTCTCACGCTTGGATATGGATGTGGTAAACAAGAAGGTCAAAGAGGTGAACACACAATTCTTTATCACCTTCTTTTCCTTTTAGCTTCTAATTTCTAAATATCCTACTAAGTGATATTATTTTTATAAATGATTCTACCTTTCGTTAAAGTTTTTAAGTTCCCTTGCTGTTTGTGTGTGTTTGTTAGCATCTAAATGCACGCATAAATTTTCATGTTCAAATTTGTTTCTGTTTTATTAACAGAATGAAGTGGCTAGAGCTATTGAATTAAGGGAAATTGTCACCTCTTTGGGCCCTGCGTATATAAAGCTGGGGCAAGCATTGAGCAGTCGACCAGATATACTTTCTCCTGTTGCCATGATGGAGCTGCAAAAGCTTTGTGATAAGGTAGAATTACCACTTTGGCATTTCTGTGAGGCAATCAGAGTATAATTTATTATTTATTTGAAACGAAAAGTTCTACTGACTAAGCTAAGACCCCGCCATTGTAAACATAAGGCATAGATGCTTTGTAGTAAGGAAACTGTATAGGATATTGGAAGTTGTAATTAGTTGATACTTTTAGTTGTTGCTAAAGTTGGGATGTAAATATGATTTGTTTTAAAGTGCTACAATAATTTAACAACACTTGATGATGGCTCTGATTGTGCCAAATAAAGTTTGTCTCATGAATTTAGTTGTTGCTCCTTATATGTCTTGTTCATGAATTCCCATTTTAATACATATTGTTCGTGATTTTTTATTTTAATACGTCTTCAAATTAAATTATATATTTTTAAATTGGATTTGTGGCGTTTTTATAATTTTTTTAATTTTTTAGGACTTTTAGCGGCGTTTTTGGTAAAAGCGCCGCTAAAAGTATAATATTTTAATTTTTTTAATTTTTTAGGACTTTTAGCGACGTTTTTGGTCAAAGCGCGCTAAAAGTATAATATTTTAATTTTTCTTATTTTGTGATTTTTAGCGGCGATTTGGACAAGCGACGCTAAAAGTCATGACTTTTATGGCGTTTTTGAAAAAGCGCGCTAAAGACCGTGACTTTAGCGGCGTTTTTTTTTGGGGAAGCGCCAGCTAAAGACCATGACTTTAGCGGCGTTTTTATCACAAACGCCGCTTATAATCATGATCTTTAGCGGCGTTTTTCAACATAAAAGCCGCAAAATTTTTCATGGCAGTTGTATTAGCGGCGTTTTTGTGTGACAGCAAAGCGCAAGAACACTTTTAGTGGCGCTTAAAAACGCGCTAAAGGCCAAAGTGACAACACCATTTTTTAAGGTGTCATCAATTAATAAGGAAATATAGCTTACAAAGGAAATCTTTATATAGACCCAAAGTCTCATTTCTCTTGTTTTCTTGAGTAAAGTGGGATATGAGATATGTGTATTTATAGACTCATGAATAGTTTTATGACTTGTTCTTAAACAATGTGGGATTCCTTCCTCTTTTAACTAACAACATGAGATGACATGCTACACTATATTTGATTTTTTTCTACTAGGCCCAATTTCGGGATGTTATACTGTGGGTAGTGATCATGGTTATCTTAGTCGTTTTGTGGAGGGCCCTTGGTTCCGTATTTGGAAAAAGTCACCTGCTCCCGAAAATTAACTTCACTTGGCAATGTTTGAAGGGTTTTCTCTACGCAAAGCTAAATGCGAGATGACCAAAAGCGGCAAAAGCTTAGTGTTTAGCAGGTTTTGATATCGTAAACTCCACTATTTCGTTGTTTATTGAGTATCTTTTTATCATTGCAGAATAATACTATGGACAAAGGGCTTGCTATTATGTGGAGTTTGTGGTTCCACAGAAATCTGTTCTGTTCTAAAGATAAGGATATATCTGCAAGAAATATTGTATACTTCGCTTTTAGGTTGCATTTGATAGGATAGAAGCTGATGACTTTTTGATATTTTTATATGCCATTAAATATTTTTAATCTTCAAGGAAACAAAAAAATCCATACCCATTTTTTTCCGATAAAAGCACTATGTGGATGATGGACAAAAGGTGAGAGCTCTGGTAAGCTGCAATTATTTTGGAAAAACTATTACCTGGTAATGAGTTGGAAAAATATTTTTATATGCCATTAGATACAACCATAGATGTTGTGGTAGAATGATAGTAGGGGATAATTTGATAAAAATTAATTGTTAATCTTTTTAGGTTCGAATTTTTCATGATTTTATTAATAGAATAAACTTTGTGTTGATTGTGAATTTGTTTCATTTTCTGTTTAATTTGTCAAATACAATACGGTGAATGTGGTTTAATCCTGATTTTAAAGTTGTTTTGATGAAAGTTAATTGCTAATATTTTTATTATTATTTAATTATGAATTTTCATCAAATCAACTCTAAAATCTAAATTAAGCAATGAAAATATAATTTTGTTATCTTGAGATATCAAAACTTATAATTTTGTTATCTTTAATGACTTTGCTTTGGACTGAAAAAGATTTGAATTTCTCGAGGTTCATGCCATTTTGTACCACACCCATTTTATTTAATATAAGAATATAAAATATATGTTTTGTACTACACTAACATTGGCCACATGAATTCCCAAATTGGTCTTGAATTATGGTGCAAGGCTAGCGGTTTAGAGTTTAGGGTTCGGGTTTTATGTCTAGTATTAATGGGTTGGGGTCTAGGGTTTGGTGTTTGTGATTTTACGGTCTAGGATTAGTCTTGGATTTTTTAGAATATAAATCAAAAGAAGAGAAATATAAAATATTACTTTAAAAAAATATATATCAAAATGGGTTAAATCCCAAAAACATACATGAACTTTAATTTGATCTAGATATTGTAAAATATTAACACAATTATTGATATATTTACATAAAAATTTATATTTATTCAATATAAAAATATATTGATGTATTTATATTTTAAAATAATGTGTATGATTAAATCAAAATAAAAGTTTCAACTATACAATTAGAATTTCACATCAAACCCAAATTCATATATAATTCTGAAATGTTTCTATATCAGAATTTACATTACACCAAAACAGACTTTTAGCGGCATTTTTAGTGGCGTTTTAAAGGAAAACGCCACAAAAAAATAAGCAATAGCGGCGTTTATTTTGAAAACGCTGCTAAAAAGGATAAATAGCGGCGACGCCGCTAAAAGTCTGATCTTTAGCGGCGCTTTTGGTAAAACGCCGCTAAAAGTCTGAGCTTTAGCGCCGTTTTTAGAAAAACGCCGCAAATAATTTTAAAGTTTTTTTGGATATATATGAATGATTGTTTTTAAATTTATATATTACATAATTTCTTATATAATTGTAAAAGAGATAACATTAATTTTAATACATTAAAATTATGATTTTAGTTTAAATTATTTAAGAGAAAAATATTTGTTAAAAATATTTGTGGTTTAAGGTTTAAGGGGGGCGTGTTAGGGTTTAATGGGTTAAAAGTTAGGGTTAATGGGTTTAAATGTAAATGGTTAAGGGTTTGGGGTTTGGGATTAGGGTTTTATAGTTTATGATTTAGGGTTTATGGGATAGAGATAGGAGGATTTAGGTTAAATTAGTGTATTTTAATTTATATATTAAATAATTTCTTATATAATCGTAAAATAGATAGTATTAATTTAAAAATATTGAATTAATTCTCATGATAATTTGGGGTTTATGGTTTAATTTAAGGCATATAGTTTATGGATTAATCTTTATAGTTTAGGGTCTAGAGTTTATGTTTTAGGCTTTGAGGTTTAAGATTTAGAATTAAGGGTTATGGTAGGGTTTAGGCTGGGTTTGTAGTTTAGTTTTTATTATTTTAGAGTTATAGGGTTTTGGATTTAGTGCTTAAACCATATCGAATAATAATTATTTATTTTCTTTATTGTAACTTCATATTGCTATAGTAAATGTATAACTAATTTGTATACCCATATGACATACAGGCTAATAGTGTTTGTCATTTTTTAATTAAGTAGCGTCTATGATTTAGCGGGCTTTTTTCACAAGTGCCGGTAAAAGTTTTTCATATTTTGAGTTTAGTGTTTAGGTTTTATAGTTTTAGGGTTAAGGGTTTGGGGAAATAGTTAATGTGTTAGGTTTCTAAGTTTAGGGTTTATGGTTTAAGTTTAGAATTTCAGAGTTTAAGGTTTAGAGTGTTAGCTATATGACCCAAAATTTTGAAACTGGAATCCTTCATGAGGGATTTATGGTTAATGTGTTAGCTATTAAAATATATGTTTTGTACTACACTAACATTGGCCACATGAATTCCCAAGAAGTTGGTCTCATATTATGGTTTAAGGTTTGCAGTTTAGAGTTTAAAGTTCGAGTTTTATGGTCTAAGATTTATGGTTTGGGTTTTGAGTTTGAGGCTTAGGGTTTGATGTTTGTGGTTTAAGGTATAATATTCAGGGTCTAGGGTTTATGATTTAGGGATTAATCTTGGATTTTTTAGAATATAAATCAAAATAAGATAAATGTAAACTATTATTTTAAATATATATATCAAAATGGGTTAAATCCCAAAAGCATACATGAAAAATGGTTTAGTGTGTAATTGCATACATGAACTTTAATTTGATCCAGATCTTGTAAAATATTAACACAATTATTGATATAATTAACATCATTTTTTATTTATATATTGCATACATAAAAATTTATATTTATTCAATATAAAAATATATTGATGTATTTATATTTTAAAATAATATGTATGATTAAATAAAAATTAAAGTTTCAACTATACATTTAAACCACAATTAGAATTTCACCTATAGAATTACACATTAAACCAAAATTCATATATAATTCTGAGATGTATCTATATCAAAATTTAGGTGTATACATATAATTAAATGTCATTTATATAAAAATTTAAATAACTAATAAGATCATACTTAAAAGAATAATATTGATGTAAAAAGAACGAAAAAAGAAATTCTAAAAGAGTTGATAATAGTACTTAAATTTTTAAGATTTAATAATAAAAAATTAAAAAATTAAATATTAAATTAGTTGAAAAATTCAATACCCAAAATATAATAAAAATAAAAATTTTAAAAAATAATAATCTGAGTACAAAAATTTTAAAAGAAAAAATAGAAAAAATAGGTTACAAATAAAAAAAATTAAAATTATGTTATAGTGGCGTTTTATAAAAACGCCGTAAAAAATAAACTATACCGGCGTTTTATTTAAAAACGCCGCAAAATTTTCCTATATCAAAGCAACCCTAAATTTCTAAGTCCCAAAAATTTCCTTTAAGTCTCCGGATGCTCTCGTTTTCTGAGAATGGTGGCTTTATTAAGAAGACGGTTTTTTGGCACGAAAATATCCCCAAACAGCCATCGGCATAAGCTTCAATGGAGCGTAAAGCAGGTTACCAAATCCAACTTCAGTGACTCACTCCAGGAGTTCAAGTCCCACCTCTCCGCTTCCGACTTCGTCGCGGTTTCTCTCCAGAACACCGGTTCTTTCTCCGCTCCTTGGAACTGAGTCTCCTCCTTCGACTCGCCGGAAACCATTTACCTGAAGGTCCGTCGCGCCGCTGAACGCTTCCAGTTTCTCCAGTTCGCCATCTGCCCCTTTACCATATCTGGCTCCAAAGTCACTGCCCACCCGTCAGTTCTCAACCTTTTATTTATATAATGATTCATTTTATCTTTGAAAAAATAATAATATTCAGTTTTAGGATGTAAATTTCTGTTAAAATTTGAAAAACATTTGGTTAATTTGAATTTTTTTTCAGGATTGTCATTTGTAAATTAAAGGTAATTTGGAAAATTAGAAGTTAAAATTTTAGCTCTGAGGAATTTCAGGATTAAATTACGGGGTGAAATTTTAGGTTGAAAGAATATGGATGTGGTAAACAAGAAGGTCAAAGAGGTGAACACACAATTCTCTATCACCTTCTTTTCCTGTTAGCTTCTAATTTCTAAATATCCTACTAAGTGATATTATTTTTATAAATGATTCTACCTTTCGTTAAAGTTTTTAAGTTCCCTTGCTGTTTGTGTGTGTTTGTTAGCATCTAAATGCACGCATAAATAAGATAACATGTTTTTCCCAAGCTGAAGGAGTCGCAACTAAGTCATCTGCCAAGTATAACAAGCTTTTCATTGGCGCATCACTCGTTGGAGTTCCCAGTCTTGCAAATGGTGATAGTGACAGAGTGCCCAAAAATGAAGAATTTCTGTCAAGGAGAGTTAAGCACACAAAGGCTGGAACAAACGCACTTAACAGGAGATGAGGAAGGTGAACTGCAATGGGAAGGCAACCTTAACACTACCATAAAACATATGTTCGATGAAATGGTATTAAAGTGTTTTACTTTTGAAAACGTTGGTTTTACCTGTCTTTATAATTGTTTCTTTTGATCATGCACGTACAGAATGTGCAAAATTCTCAAGCGGTCGAGGTTACTGATCAGTTGCTCCAAATGAAATAAGGAAATATGTCGGGTTGCGTGTGAGACGAGCTCAGTTTCATTTCAATTCAAACCAAATGGTAATTTACTCTTCTATTTTCATCATGGCTTAACTACTGCTTTACAAAGTGACCATGGAAATGCCTTTTTCATTGTAGGTTGAGTTGCTCTATTGGAGTTTATTCTGTTTTTGCAAATCCACTATTGAACTGTTGCATTTCATATTATAACGTAAGTATTGATTTTGAAGTGCATCATGTTTGGCACTGGGAATTACAAACATGAAAACTTTTGAGTAGTAAGGTTGACCCCAGTTTTATGGATGTATTTCAGCCACATTATGCATTTTGCTGGTATTTTGTATCAGCTTGGGGGATTAGACGATTTATTTAAGATTGCTACTCATTTTGTGTGTGCTTGTTTCATCTTTTTTGCTCTCTCTATAAAGAATATTATGTACTTATTTCAGTATTTTGATGAAAAGTTGAAGCTAATATCTCCTTCAGTCCCAGGATTCTCATATTCATCCTCACAAAAATATAAATGATAATAACACCAATTCTCTTTTTTTAAGTCAATAGGAGAAACAATCTAAAGCAAGAAGAAAACAAACCAATGCCATAAATAATTGAATTACATCACATGCATAATTACATCACGTTTTGGAGTTCAACATCATGAAGTTATCTGATCCGAGTATTGACTGTTAGCAAAGTATTTCACTTTTGCTATTTCTTAATGGCTGCAGTTCCTTGATCGGTTGAGAAAGGGTTAGGATCATCTGAATACAGGACGAAGTATGTTATGTTGATCTTACCTAAGGTACTGTTAGTTCTATAGTTCAGTGTGGCTTACATATATTGCGAAAAGGTACTCGCATGGCTAGGATTCATATCATTATGTTTTTTTTATAATAATTATTTATCATTTACTCTACTAAGATTTAAGTTCATTGATGTGATTTTTCTAAAATGTGAATATCATTTATATTTATTAATTATTTCAGATAATTTTAATGTACACATATAATAATTTATAAATATCTCAACTATTTTAGGATTAATTGTGTAAATATATTATAATATTTTTATATATAAAAATAAAATAGTAATTTCAGGCGAGATAAATTAGTGCAAGCCAATACTCCATACACGCCCATAACTTTTAATCTGTAGCAGCAGAGATAAGTTTTATTCAAACTCGGGCTTAGCTTAAGTTAATTCATGCAACTATATCTACCAAAGAAAATAATAAAGATTCAACAAACATTAACTTTTGGCTTAACATATTAGTATCGATTTAGCTGAGCATTTTGAAATTCAAAGCTTATGAGTACTTAGTGTTTCTACAGCGGTGCAGCATTGGTTATATATGGTAAGTGTGAAATTTATAAGTTTTGGCATTAAATTTTTTGTTAAATTGGTTGACACGTTGAAAATGATTTAGATGTAGAGTTGAAATTGATGAAATTTAGTTTGAATGTTTGTATTATTTGGGTTTTCATTTTTGGGGTATGCAAGTTGTTTGGGATATTGTGGATGAAATATTTTTATTACAACCACGTTGGAAAGTTTTGAAACATTAAATTGGATGGGCAGTTGGTCCCCATATAAGTATAAACTCAAGGGTCATGGTCTGCCTTGAGATCAGGTATATTGTTGTCATAGAGGATGGCTGAACCTATCCACTACTTTGAGTTGAACCAATTAATTATTGAATTTATAAGTTACCCCCCAAAACAAACTACTACGTAGAGCTTTACAGTTTTTTATTCTTCTAGTTTATACTTGTTTTTTGTAGGGATGAGCAAAATTCAATTCGATTCGAAAAATTTTTGAATTTTCAAACTGTTCTAATATATTTATTAAAAATTTTGCAATCATGAATTCAGGTTGGACCTAAAGGGGAAGATTCGGGTCTACCAAGTGGAAGAATCAACTCTAAGCTACTACCGATCAATATCCTTAATCTTCAAATGATTGAGGTCTTGGATAATTTATTACTGATAATTTAGTTCGAAATTTATTAGGAATGTTGCAATAATCTTTTGAAACTGGAACAACAATCCTTTACAAAAATGCAGAACAAAGAGATCGCCTCAGGGTATAAACAGAAAATGAGGTCCTTTGCTGATGCATTTCTATTTAAATAATGTAAATGAAAATTTAACAGATGCATTTCTATTTAAATCACATGGAAGAAGTGATCAAGATTTTGAAACATATCACAAGGTAATCAAATCTCTATCAGTATATAATTAACCACTCCATGCATCATTATTCTTTTCTTTTCTGGCATTTCCCCTGAGTAATGTTATTTTTACAATTTTTCCATCAAAATTTGTCTTATGATTGCTTCTTGTAGTAATTTACTAAGACATATTGATTTTTGTATTGTTTCTTTGTTGGGGCTTTACCATTTAGCGCGTTTGTCTGAGTAGCGCCGCTAAAAGTCATGTTTTTAGCGGCGTTTGTGGAAAAAGCGCCGCTAAAAGTCCTGATTTCTAGCGGCGCCTCATTTAGCGGCGTTTTTTGTGGCGTTTTTCAAAGCGCCGCAAACTCTATTAGTGGCGCTTAAAAACGCCGCTAAAAGCCTAAAAAAATGCCGTTAAAAGTCTGTTTTGCTGTAGTGTTAGGTGTATACATATAATTAAATGCCATTTATATAAAAATCTAAACAACTAATGCAGACCATACTTAAAAGAATAATATTGATGTAAAAAGAAAGAAAAAGGAAATTATTAAAAGAGATGATAATGGTAATTAAATTTTTTAAATTTAATAACTTAAAAATTTAATATTTAATATTTTAGTTAAAAAGTTTAATATTCAAAATTTTCAAAAAATAAAAGGACATGAGCACAAAATTTTTGAAAGAAAAAAAAAGAAAAAATATGTAAAAAATTAATCAATGGTGGTTTTTAAATAGGTAAAGTTTGCAAAACGGCGTCGTTTTTAAATGGTTTTCAGTGGCGTTTGTGTTAAACGCCGCAAATATGTCACAGAAATTGAAGTTTTAGTGGCGTTTTTCTAGAAAAACGCCGCAATTTTGTCAATTTTGCTTTCCGCCGCAAATATGTTGCACAGTTTTGCAAAACGCTGCGTTTTCATTAACGCCACAAAATTTGACTAACGTAAACGTCACCATTTTAATTAGCCATTGCCTTTCTTCTCTTTCCCTCTTCGGCCGACTCCCCCATTTTCTAATCCCTAGCAGCCAACTCCTTTCTCCCCTTCTCCACTCCAACACCCATCGGCCACAACCATATCTTTCACGAGTCAGCACCAATCGACCGGCATTAGTAGCCGGATTTGTGAAAACCGACAAGGAATTTTAGAGTTGAGGCATGGAATTTGTTTTCCAATTATTTTATTCTCTAATTGTTTCTTCTGTACATTTAGATGACAGTGGTGTTCTCTGCCTTTATTGATTTTTTTTTTCTGCAGGTGAAACATCGAGTACTACTGCTACACTGGTATTCACACAACCCAGGCAGCGCATGACCATTTCCTCTTCAGAAAAAGGTAGTATGAAAGTGAACTTGGTTAAGCTACTCATGGTGCATGCACAAAAAATTGTTCTTTTCTGTTTAAATTGATGTTTGGATCTTAATAATCTTTTCTTTTTTTTGGTATCAGTTTGTGGTTGTGGGGATTTTTAGTGCATGGAAAGTAACTAAAAGTATTGAGAATTCTGTCAAAACTGGATCTGAGTATTATCGCTCTCTTGGGATCGAGATAGACTTATGTTTTTACAGATTTTGTTACTTTGAGTCTTAACCCATGGAAAGATGACAACATTGTTGTGTCTAAAGAAAGCTTCATTTTACGAATCACGGAAATATTTTGCAATGGTTTACTTGTACATATGGGTTATATCATGGCGAGCTTCAAGCAAATGGGTTATCAGAAAGTTGGTTAGCTTATGAGTTGAGTGATATAAGAGTTGGTGATGCTTCTATGAAACATAGAGTTTGGTGATTTCTTTGTTACATATCGACCTTTTTGATATTCGGTTTAAATTAATATGGTCCATTTGAGTAATTCAATGATATATTTTTCAAGATTTTTAGATTTAAATTAATATGTTTTTAAGATTCTATGCTTCTATTTTTTCATTATTTCAAGCCATATATTTTCTTTCAAGTTACACAATGAGTGCAGATATTCCATTACCACTATAGTTACTATATATCTTGATATATATTTTATCAATTTTCAATCATTACTACTTGAAGACTAAACATGTATAGTTTACAAAGTATTGTTTGATGAGTCTTGCATTTTATAAATGTATATATATAAACTTAATCTCCTTTTGGTTTCATGAAACGACTTTATTTTCATTTTCATAGATTATCGAACTAACATTTTATTTTAATCATTGCGAATGCCATTCCCTTTTGGCCGATAGATTATCTTCAAGGAAGTATGTCTATTTTTCTTACTTTTGGTTTCCATACTAAGTTTTTTTAACTACCACTTAATATTTGTCAACCAAAAGACGAATACACTCGCCAACAATCGACACAGAGTTATCCAACCCTATCCAAAACACACTTTATTACGAGATAATATGTCTTTTTACAGAATATAAGGAGCATATTATAAATTAAAATGTCTTTAAGATTCTATGCTTCTATTTTTCTTTATTTCAAGCCATATATTTTCTTTTATTTTATTTGCTTCGAATTGATTAAAATGTCTTTAATGATTGATCTATACTAGAGTCTTATTTTACTTAATTATTTTATTTAATTGTTGTTCATATCATCTCAAAAGTTTTTTCTTTTCTTGAGAGTTATTGTAAGTAATTGTTATTTGTAGCTCTGTACACGATTTTTAGTGAGTTTGTTTGCGATCAAATCGTCTCGAGAATTCTTCCATCGGACTAAGTTCATACAGCTAATGACTAGACGATTCTGGTAACTGCTTTATATTCAACCTGTTATATTCAACCTGTTTAACCTAGAGAACTTTTGATTGCTATGGTTGAAACATGGTTGTAATTTCGTAAACCCTGATATAATTATATATCATGTAACATTGGATTTAAATCATGAATACGATTTGAGTCACTTTGAGACTAACACAGGTTTCTTGAATTGTGGGATACTGCTTCTGGAAGAGATCTTAAGAAGTTCCTCTATGTATGTTGTTAACTTTTTTTCTTGAATTGTTATGTGTTGATCAGTTTTTATTGATACGAGAGCTACGAATTATGTTATTTTGCATTTGAAAGTTATATCCGAATGGCATTACGATTATTCAGGTGATTTCTGCCTTGTGGATATTGTATATTATTTGAAGTTGGTGCAACTCTGTGACATTGTTTTACATAGGTACCGGAGATACTTCCAACTGCTTTGGTTTTTTATTAGAACAGGTATGAGTTTGGTATTAAATTATTTAATGAGAATGAGATTTGATTCTTATTTGGTCTCTTCTTTTTGTTTAACATATTGACAGATAAAAAGTGTTACTGCTTCCTACTCCTCCTGCAACTGTTGGTTCAACTGAAGCTGCCATTTAATTTTCGAATTAATATTTGGTAGAGATATTGATAAAGTCATTATATTTGGTTCAACAAAATTAATATTTCGTGCTACTCTTATAATCTTACATCTGTTGTAGGTAATAACGACCACCTGAATTAAAATTTGGTGCAAATAATTACACCACAGCCATTGACATCTGGTCTGCTGGCTGTGTTTTGGTTGAAATATTGCTTGGGCGGTACATGTTTCGATGCCAATTATTTTGGCTTATTTATATTAATTTTCCTTTAAATTACTTAACAAATACTATTTTTCCGATCGCACACATTTCTGGGGAGAGTGGAGTAGACCGACTTCTTGAAATTATTAAAGTACGTTTTAGTTCAAAATTCGATCAATAATGGTTATATCATGATGATTTTGTCCAAATTGTTGTTTATTATATTTTTTGAACTGGTATATATCTTTGTTTATAATATTGCTTTGCCTAAAAAAAAAAAAAGATCAAGTATGTAGGTCGGAAACTTTGTGGGTTGCCTTATATCACATTGTAAGATATAATGGATCCTCCTAGGTGTAACAATGCCACGTATGATGAATCTTAAGAAATTGCTATCCAAATTGCTTTGTTTATTATATCGCTTGGTTGGTATATATCTTTGTTTATTTATTATATTCTTTGTCCAAAAAACAAGATTCAAAGTATATAGGTTTGAAACACAGCGGTTGCCTTTTATCTCATTGTAAGATATCTTTGGATCCTCCTAGGTGTAACAATGCCACGTATGATGAATCTTAAAAATTTGTGTCCAAATTTTCATTTATTATATCTGCTTGGTTGGTATATATGCTAAGCTATTTATTATATTCTTTGTCCAAAAAAAAAAAGATTCAAAGTATATAATTTGAAACTTGACGGGTTGCCTTATCTCTCATTGTAAGACATAATGGATCCTCCTAGGTGTAACAACGCCACGTATGATGAATCTTAAAAACTTCATCCAAATTGTTGTCCAAATTCTTTCGTTTATTATCCTACTTGGTTGGTATATATCTTTGTTTATTTATTATATTCTTTGTCAAAAAAAAAAAAGATTCAAAGTATATAAATTTGGAAACTTTGACGGGTTGCCTTATCTCTCATTGTAAGATATAATGGATCCTCCTAGGTGTAACAATGCCACGTATGATGAATCTTAAAAATTGTTGTCCAAATTCTTTGTCCAAATAGCCATTTATTATCCCGCTTGGTTGGTATATATCTTTGGCCATTTATTATATTCTTTGTCAAAAAAAAAAAAAAGATTCAAAATATAGAGGCTTGAAACTTGTGGGTTGCCTTATATCTCATTGTAAGATATAATGGATCCTCCTATGTGTAACAATGTCATGTATGGTGAATCTTAAAAACTTTCGGTCCAAATTGCTTTGTTTATTATCCTGCTTGGTTGATATATCTTTGGTCATTTATTATATTCTGTCCAAAAAAAAAAAAAAAAGATTCAAAGTATATAATTTGGAAACTTGACGGGTTGCCTTATCTCTCATTGGAAGATATAATGGATCCTCCCCTAGGTGTAACAATGCCACGTATGATGAATCTTAAAAATTTCTTTGTCCAAATTGCTTTGCTTTTATTATCCTGCTTAGTTGGCATATATCTTTGGTTATTTATTATATTCTTTGTCCAAAAAACAAGATTCAAAGTATATAGTAGGAGGCTTTGTGGGTTGCCTTATATCTCATTGTAAGATATAATGGATCCTCTCTAGGTGTAACAATGCCACGTATGATGAATCTTATAAAATTTCTGTCCAAATTCTTTGCATTTATTATCCGCTTGGTTGGTATATATGTTCATTTGTTTATTATATTCTTTGTCCAAAAAAAAAAATATTCAAAGTATATAGGTTTGGAAACCTAACGGGTTGCCTTATCTCTCATTTTAAGATATAATGGATCCTCCTAGGTGTAACAATGCCACGTATGATAAATCTTAAAAATTGTTGTCCAAATAGTTTTTTTATTATCTGCTTGGTTGGTATATATCTTTGTCTGTTTATTATATTCTTGTCCAAAAGAAAAGATTCAAAGTATATAAATTTTGGAAACTGTGGGTTGCCTTATCTCTTATTGTAAGATATAATGGATCCTCCCAGGTGTAACAATGCCACGTATTATGAATCTTAAAAATTTTTCATCCAAGTTGTTGTCCAAATTCTTTGTTTATTATCCTGCTTGGTTGGTATATATGTTGGTTTATTTACAATATTATTGTCCCAAAAAAAAAAAAAGATTTAAAGTATATAAATTTGGAAACTTTGACGGGTTGCCTTATATCTCATTTTAAGATATAATGGATCCTCCTAGGTGTAACAATGCCACGTATGATGAATCTTAAAAAATTTCTGTCCAAATTCTTTGTCCAAATTCACATTTATTATCCTACTTGGTTGATATATCTTTGGTTGTTTATTATATTGTTGTCCAAAAAAAAATGATTCAAAGTATATAAATTTTGGAAACTTGTGGGTTGCCTTATATCTCATTGTAAGGTATAATGGATCCTCCTAGGTGTAAAAATGCCGCGTATGATGAATCTTAAAAATTCTTTGTCCAAATTCTTTGTTTATTATCCCGCTTGGTTGGTATATATCTTTGTTTATTTATTATATAGCTGTCCAAAAAAACAAGATTCAAACTATATAGGCCGAAAACCTGACGGGTTGCCTTATATCTCGTTGTAAGATATAATGGATCCTCCCTAGGGGTAACAATGCCACATATGGTGAATCTTAAAAATTTCTATCCAAATTCTTTGTCCAAATTGCTTTTTATTATCCCGCTTGGTTGGTATATATCTTTGTTACATTTATTATATTCTTTGTCCAAAAGAAAAGATTCAAAGTATATAAATTTGAAAACTTTGAGGTTGCCCTATATCTCATTGTAAGTTATAATGGATCCTTTCTAGGTGTAACAATGCCACGTATGATGAATATTAAAACATTTCTGTCCAAATTGTTGTCCAAATTGCTGTTTATTATCCTGCTTGGTTGGTATATATGCTAATCATTTATTATATTCTTTGTCCAAAAAAAAAAAGATTCAAAGTATATAAATTTGGAAACTTTGACGGGTTGCCTTATCTCTCATTGTAAGACATAATGGATCCTCCTAGGTGTAACAACGCCACGTATGATGAATCTTAAAACTTACTGTCCAAATTGTTGTCCAAATTCTTCATTTATTATCCTACTTGGTTGGTATATATCGGCCGCATTTATTATATTCTTTGTCCAAAAAAAAAAAGATTCAAAGTATATAAATTTGGAAACCTGACGGGTTGCCTTATCTCTCATTGTAAGATATAATGGATCCTCCCTAGGTGTAACAATGCCACGTATGATGAATCTTAAAAAATTGTTGTCCAAATTCTTTGTCCAAATAGCCGTTTTATTATCCCGCTTGTTTGGTATATATCTTTATTTATTTATTATATTCTTTGTTCAAAAAAAAAAAAAAGATTCAAAATATAGAAATTTGGAAAACTTGTGGGTTGCCTTATATTTCATTGTAAGATATAATGGATCCTCCTATGTGTAACAATGCCATGTATGGTGAATCTTAAAAACTTTCAGTCCAAATTAACATTTATTATCCCGCTTGGTTGATATATCTTTGTTTCATTTATTATATTCTGTCTAAAAAAAAAGATTCAAAGTATATATTTGGAAACTTGATGGGTTGCCTTATCTCTCATTGGAAGATATAATGGATCCTCCTAGGTGTAACAATGCCACGTATGATGAATCTTAAAAATTCTTTGTCCAAATTCTTCATTTATTATCTCGCTTAGTTGGCATATATCTTTGTTTATTTATTATATTCTTTGTCCAAAAAACAAGATTCAAAGTATATAGTAGGAAACTTTGACGGGTTGCCTTATATCTCATTGTAAGATATAATGGATCCTCTCTAGGTGTAACAATGCCACGTATGATGAATCTTATAAAATTTCTGTCCAAATTCTTTGTTTATTATCCCTGCTTGGTTGGTATATATGTTATTTATTTATTATATTCTTTGTCAAAAAAAAAAAAAGATTCAAAGTATATAGGTCGGAAACACGACGGGTTGCCTTATCTCTCATTTTAAGATATAATGGATCCTCCCTAGGTGTAACAATGCCACGTATGATAAATCTTAAAAAATTGATGTCCAAATTCTTTGTCCAAATATAGTTATTTATTATCCGCTTGGTTGGTATATATCTTTTGCTGTTTATTATATTCTTTGTCCAAAAGAAAAGATTCAAAGTATATAATTTGGAAACTTGTGGGTTGTCTTATCTCTTATTGTAAGATATAATGGATCCTCCCTAGGTGTAACAATGCCACGTATTATGAATCTTAAAAAATTTCTGTCCAAGTTGTTGTCCAAATTGCTGTTTATTATCCTGCTTGGTTGGTATATATGTTGGTGGCATTTACAATATTCTTTGTCCAAAATAAAAAAGATTTAAAGTATATAAATTTTGGAAACTTGACGGGTTTCCTTATATCTCATTTTAAGATATAATGGATCCTCCCTAGGTGTAACAATGCCACGTATGATGAATCTTAAAAAATTTCTATCCAAATTGCTGTCCAAATTACTGTTTATTATCCTACTTGGTTGATATATCTTTGGTTGTTTATTATATTGTTGTCCAAAAAAATGATTCAAAGTATATAATTTGGAAACTTGTGGGTTGCCTTATATCTCATTGTAAGGTATAATGGATCCTCCTAGGTGTAAAAATGCAGCGTATGATGAATCTTAAAAATTCTTGTCCAAATTCTCGCATTTTATTATCCGCTTGGTTGGTATATATCTTTGGTTATTTATTATATATTTGTCAAAAAACAAGATTCAAACTATATAGTAGAAAAACTGTGGGTTACCTTATATCTCGTTGTAAGATATAATGGATCCTCCTAGGGTAACAATGCCACATATGGTGAATCTTAAAAATTTCTATCAAATTCTTTGTCCAAATTCTTTGTTTATTATCCCGCTTGGTTGGTATATATCTTTGTTTATTTATTATATTCTTTGTCCAAAAGAAAAGATTCAAAGTATATAAATTTGGAAACCCTTTGTGAGTTGCCCTATATCTCATTGTAAGTTATAATGGATCATTTCTAGGTGTAACAATGCCACGTATGATGAATATTAAAACATTTCTGTCCAAATTGTTGTCCAAATTCTTTGTTTATTATCCGCTTGGTTGGTATATATGCTAATCTATTTTATTATATTCTTTGTCCAAAAAAAAAAAGATTCAAAGTATATATTTGGAAACTTTGTGGGTTGCCTTATCTCTCATTGTAAGACATAATGGATCTTCCCTAGGTGTAACAACGCCACGTATGATGAATCTTAAAACTTACTGTCCAAATTGTTGTCCAAATTCTTTGTTTATTATCCTACTTGGTTGGTATATATCTTTGCTTATTATATTATATTCTCAAAAAAAAAAAAAAAGATTCAAAGTATATAATTTGGAAACTTTGACGGGTTGCCTTATCTCTCATTGTAAGATATAATGGATCCTCCTTAGGTGTAACAATGCCACGTATGATGAATCTTAAAAAATTGTTGTCCAAATTCTTTGTCCAAAAATATTTGTTTATTATCTGCTTGGTTGGTATATATCGGTCATTTATTATATTCTTTGTTCAAAAAAAAAAGATTCAAAATATAGAAATTTGGAAACTTGTGGGTTGCCTTATATCTCATTGTAAGATATAATGGATCCTCGTATGTGTAACAATGCCATGTATGGTGAATCTTAAAAACTTTCAGTCCAAATTCTTTGTTTATTATCTGCTTGGTTGATATATCTTTGTTGTTTATTATATTCTGTCAAAAAAAAAAGATTCAAAGTATATAATTTGGAAACTTTGTGGGTTGCCTTATCTCTCATTGGAAGATATAATGGATCCTCACTAGGTGTAACAATGCCACGTATGATGAATCTTAAAAAATTCTTCATCCAAATTCTTTGTTTATTATCACGCTTAGTTGGCATATATCTTTGTTATTTATTATATTCTTTGTCCAAAAAACAAGATTCAAAGTATATAGGTAGGAAACTTTGTGGGTTGCCTTATATCTCATTGTAAGATATAATGGATCCTCTCTAGGTGTAACAATGCCACGTATGATGAATCTTAAAAATTCTTTGTCCAAATTCTTTGTTTATTATCTGCTTGGTTGATATATCTTTTTGTTTATTTATTATATTCTTTGTCAAAAAAAAAAAAAAAAAAAGATTCAAAGTATATAGGTTTGGAAACTTGACGGGTTGCCTTATATCTCATTGTAAGATATAATGGATCCTCCTAAAGCGTAACAATGCCACGTATGATGAATCTTAAAAAATTGTTGTTTATTATTACGCTTGGTTGGTATATATCTTTGGTACATTTATTATATTGCTATCCAAAAAAAAAAAAAAAGATTCAAAGTATATAAAGGTGAAAAACTTGTGGGTTGCCTTATCTCTCATTGTAAAATATAATAGATCCTCCCTAGGTGTAACAATGCCACGTATGATGAATCTTAAAAATTTCATCCAAATTGTTGTCCAAATTCTCGCATTTATTATCTGCTTGGTTGGTATATATCTTTGGTACATTTATTATATTGCGATCAAAAAAAAATATTCAAAGTATATAAATTTGAAACTGACGGGTTGCCTTATATCTCATTGTAAGATATAATGGATCCTCCTAGGTGTAACAATGCCACGTATGATGAATCTTAAAAGTTGTTGTCCAAATTGTTGTCCATATTCTTTGTTTATTATCCGCTTGGTTGGTATATATGCTGGCTATTTATTATATTGCCGTCCAAATGAACAAGATTCAAAGTATATAGTAGGAAACTTCGACGGGTTGCCTTATATCTCATTGTAAGATATAATGGATTCTTCCTAGGTGTAACAATGCCACGTATGATGAATCATAAAAATTCTCATCCAAATTGCTTTGTTTATTATCACGCTTGGTTGATATATCTTTGTACATTAATTATATTGCTATACAAAAAAACAAGATTCAAAATATATAAATTTGGAAACTTGTGGGTTGCCTTATAACTAATTATAAGATATAATGAATCTTCCTAGGTGTAACAATGCAACGTATGATAAATCTTAAAAATTTACTGTCCAAATTCTTATGTTTATTATCTGTTTGGTTGATATATCTTTGATTATTTATTATATTCTCAAAAAAAAAAAAAAAAGATTCAAAGTATATAGGTTTGGAAACTTGACCAGGTTGCCTTATATCTTATTGTAAGGTATAATGGATCCTCCTAGGTGTAACAATACCGCGTATGATGAATCTTTAAAAATTTCATCCAAATTCTTTCGCATTTATTATCCCGCTTGGATGATATATCTTTGGTTGTTTATTATATTCTTTGTCCAAAAAAACAGATTCAAAGTATATGGCGGGAAACTGACGGTTGTCTTACCTCTCATTGTAAAATATAATGGATCCTCCTTAGGTGTAACAATGCCACGTATGATGAATCTTAAAAATTCCTGTCCAAATTGTTGTCCAAATTGCTGTTTATTATCTTGATTGGTTGGTATATATCTTTGGTTTTGTTTATTATATTCTTTGTCAAAAAAAAAATTCAAAGTATATAATTTGAAACTCGACATGTTGCCTTATATCTCATTGTAAGATATAATGGATCCTCCCTAGGTGTAACAATGCCACGTATGATGAATCTTAAAAAATTGCTGTCCAAATTACTGTTTATTATCCTGCTTGGTTGATATATACTGGTTGTTTATTATATTCTTGTCCAAAAAAAAAAAAAGATTATAGGCTGGAAACTTGATGGTTGCCTTATACCTTATTGTGAGGTATAATGGATCCTCCTTAGGTGTAACAATGCCGCGTATGATGAATTTTAAAAATCACTGTCCAAATTGCTGTTTATTATCACGCTTGGATGATATATCTTTGGTATCTATAATATTCTTTGTCCAAAAAAAAAAAAAGATTTAAAGTATATAGTCTGGAAACTTGATGGGTTGCCTTATTATCTCAGTGTAAGGTATAATGGATCCTCCCTAGGTGTAACAATGCCACGTATGATGAAACTTAAAAAATTTCTGTCCAAATTGCTGTTTATTATCCTGCTTGCTTGGTATATATCTTTGGTCATTTATTATATTGCTATCCAAAAAAAAAAAAAAAAAGATTTAAAGTATATATAGGTGAAACACGACGGATTGCCTTATCTCTCATTGTAATATATAATGGATCCTCCCTAGGTGTAACAATGCCACGTATGATGAATCTTAAAAATTTCTGTCCAAATTGTTGTCCAAATTGCTGTTTATTATCCTGCTTGGTTGGTATATATCTTTGTTTATTTATTATATTCTTTGTCCAAAAAAAAATATTCAAAGTATATAAGTTGGAAACTTGTGGGTTGCCTTATATCTCATTATAAGATATAATGGATCCTCCCTAGGTGTAACAATGCCACGTATGATGAATCTTAAAAATTCTTTGTCCAAATTTTTTGTTTATTATCCTGCTTGGTTGGTATATATGCTGGCTATTTATTATATCAATGTCCAAAAAAACAAGATTCAAAGAATATAGGCCGGAAACCTGACGGGTTGCCTTATATCTCATTGTAAGATATAATGGATCCTCCCTAGGTGTGACAATGCCACGTATAATGAATCTTAAAAAATTTCTGTCCAAATCGTTGTTTATTATCCTGCTTGGTTGATATATGCTGGCTGTTAATTATATTGCTGTCCAAAAAAACAAGATCCAAAGTATATAAATTTTGGAAACTTTGACGGGTTGCCTTATATCTCATTGTAAGATATAATGGATCCTCCTAGGTGTAACAATGCCACGTATGATGAATCTGAAAAAATTTTCTGTCCAAATTCTTTGTCCAAATTCATTTATTATCCCGCTTGGTTGATATATCTTTGGTTGTTTATTATATTCTGTCCAAAAAAAGATTTAAAGTATATATTTTGGAAACTTGTGGGTTGCCTTATATCTCATTGTGAGGTATAATGGATCCTCCCTAGGTGTAACAATGCCGCGTATGATGAATCTTAAAAATTCTCATCCAAATTGTTGTTTATTATCTGCTTGGATGATATATCTTTGATCGTTTATAGTATTCTTTGTCAAAAAAAAAAGATTCAAAGTATATAATTTGGAAAGTTGTGGGTTGCCTTATTATCTCGGTGTAAGGTATAATGGATCCTCCTAGGTATAACAATGCCACGTATGATGAAACTTAAAAATTTACATCCAAATTCTTTGTTTTATTATCTGCTTGGTTTGGTATATATCTTTGGTTTATTTATTATATTCTTTGTCCAAAAAACAAAAGGATTCAAAGTATATAAATTTGGAAACTTTGACGGGTTGCTCATTGTAAGATGTAATGGATCCTCCCTAGGTGTAACATTGCCCGATATGATGAATCTTAAAAAATTTTGTCCAAGTAGCTGTTTATTATCCTGCTTGGTTGGTATATATGCTGGCTGTTTATTATATTGTTGTCCCAAAAAAAAAAGATTCAAAGTATATAGGCTGGAAACCTGACAGGTTGCCTTATATCTCATTTTAAGATATAATGGATCCTCTCTAGGTGTAACAATGCCACGTATGGTGAATCTTATAAAATTCTCATCCAAATTTTTGTCCAAATTGTTGTTTATTATCCTGCTTTGTTGGTATATATCTTTGTTTATTTATTATATTCTTTGTCAAAAGAAAAGATTCAAAGTATATAATTTGGAAACCTAACGGGTTGCCTTATATTTTATTGTAAGATATTTTATTGTAACAATGCCACGTATGGTGAATCTTAAAAATTTGTGTCCAAATTATCATTTATTATCTTACTTGGTTGATATATCTTTGGTTTGTTTATTATATTCTTTGTCAAAAAAAAAAAAAGATTCAAAGTATATAAATTTGGAAACTTGACGGGTTGCCTTATATCTCATTGCAAGATATAATGGATCCTCCTAGGTGTAACAATGCCACGTATGATGAATCTTAAAAATTTTTTAAGCGAAGTAGTGTTTATTATCCCGCTTGGTTGGTATATATCTTTGTTCATTTATTATATTGTTGTCCAAAAAAAAGATTCAAAGTATATAGGTTTGAAACACGACGGTTTGCCTTATATCTCATTTTAAGATATAATGGATCCTCCTATGTGTAACAATGCCACGTATGGTGAATCTTAAAAATTTGTGTCCAAATTATCATTTATTATCTTGCTTGGTTGATATATCTTTGTTGTTTATTATATTCTTGTCCAAAAAAAAAAAAAGATTCAAAGTATATAATTTGGAAACTTGACGGGTTGCCTTATATCTCATTGCAAGATATAATGGATCCTCCTAGGTGTAACAATGCCACGTATGATGGATCTTAAAAATTCTTCATCCAAATTGTCATTTATTATCCCTTGGTTGGTATATATCTTTGTTATTTATTATATTCTTTGTCCAAAAAAACAAGATTCAAAGTATATAATTTAAAACACGACGGGTTGCCTTATATCTCATTGTAAGATATAATGGATCCTTTCTAATTGTAACAATGCCACGTATGATGAATCTTGAAGTATTTTTGTCCAAATCATTTGTTTATTATCCCGCTTGGTTGATATATCTCTTGTTTATTAATTATATTCTTTGTCCAAAAAACAAGATTCAAAGTATATAAATTTGAAACTTGACGGGTTGTCTTATATCTCATTGTAAGATATAATGGATCCTCCTAGGTGTAACAATGCCACGTATGATGAATCTTAAAAATTCTTTGTCCAAATTGCTATTTATTATCCCGCTTGGTTGGTATATATTTCGGTACATTTATTATATTCTTTGTCCAAAAAACAAGATTTTAAGTATATAGGTAGGAACTTTGATGGGTTGCCTTATATCTCATTGTAAGATATAATGGATCCTCCGTAGGTGTAACAATGCGTTGTATGATGAATCTTAAAATATTGTTGTCCAAATTCTTTGTCCAAATAGCCGCATTTATTATCCCGCTTGGTTGGTATATATCTTTGGTTGTTTGTGGCCATGAGATGTGGCTCATATTGATGTAGGTTATAAACCTTCTTATTTTGCATGCTTATGCTTAAATGTCCCATGAGATGTGTTGATATGGTTTATCATGGGTGGATGCTTAAAATGAGGCCTAACAACTTGGTAATAGTATATGGCGTAAATGGCCTAAGTATTAAAATGGGAAATATAATAATGATAACCCTAATGCAATGGGGTAACGTGATATGTGTTAACAAGGGATAGGAAGTTATATGCATGATCTTTGCCAAGAAAGATTTAAGTGTACATTTATGCCTTGATAAATGTCATTGAAACTTAGGAGTGTGTATGGATGTTAAGGGTGACCAAGGGCTTGGAAAATTGCCTCCAAATGGTCCACACAGGTAGAAACACGGGCATGTGTCTAGGCCATGTGTGACACACGGTCAGCCACCATGGATATGTCGTCTGGCCATGTGTCCTCTGCACCTTAATTTTCCAAGTCAATATGCATGGTAGTAAACACATGGGTTGAGACATGGGCGTGTATCTTAGCCGTGTGAGGGACACGACCTGGCGACATGGGTGTTACCCCGGTCGTGTGAAGTCTGCACCTATTTTTCGAAAAATCGTGATTTTTAATCGACCATGCAGTGCAGCCACACGCAGGCGTGTGACACGACCGTGTGACCTTAATTGGGTGTTGACATCATAAACAGAGAGTTACATGGCCTGAGGACACGGGCGTGTGGATGGCACATAGGAGTGTCCCTGTGTCCACTCGGGCGTGTGACCCTATTTCATGAAATTTTTTTAAAGTTTTCCTGAAACTTTCCAAAGTTATCGGTTTAGTCCCGAATCATTTCTCGATGCATGTTCTGGGCTTTGTAGACCCACATAAGGGACGACGTGCATGTGTGTTTAGTTTTGACTCGAATAAAATTTTATGACTCGGGTTTATGCAAATGTCTACGTATATGCTTGGTAATGCCTCGTACCCTGTCTCGGTGTCAGACTCGGGTAAGGGGTGTTACATTTTACCAAAAAAATAATTCAGCCCTTTGTTTTTAAAAAAACCTTAAAAAACTCTCAAAAAAACACTCTACCCTTTCCAGAATTCGGTGGGGATTCTGGTCGCCAGATCGCTATCGTCCACCGCCATCGACCACCGTGCACGGTAGTCGGAGCTTAAAAGGTCACTGTTTTTCGGCGATTTGAACGAAAGGTAGTGACTTCCCCTCTTTTATATGTGTTTTTGATATATACGTATAGGTTTAAAATAGATTTGGAAAGAGAAAAAAAGAAATATAAGGTAACCTTAGCACTTTTGAACTTCCACTGGTGGTTGCTTTTGTGTTCGTTGTTGGTATTTTAATTCTTCTCTCTCAACTGTACGTTTTTTGTTTAAATCTCTGCTTTTTTTATGTTTGAATTTCGTTTGTATTCAATGATCTCCGGAAAAAAAATTACATTGAATTCTGAAGGCTTTTATAACCATCTGCAAGTTGCTTGCTAATGATTATTTATTCTCACTACAGGTGAATGGGCGGTGTTGACATGGGCGGTGGAGCAGTGGTGGTGCAAGTGGAGGTAGACCTAGAGGAAGACCTAGGTGCGACGCTTAGAGTTTGCTGCTTTCTTGTTTTTTCTTATGGTTGTGGGCTAGGGGTAGATTGGGCTGCATTTTGGGCCTCATGTTTGGCTTGTTGGGTCTTGTTTGATTGGGTTTAAATTGGGCTGTCTAATAGTTTAGGTTTTGGTTTGACTTACTAATTTGGGCTGTTTGGGTTTAGGGTCTGTTGAGCTTGTAAAAATATTATTTAATTTATAATGTTTGTTGGGCCCTGGCTGAATTGGGATTGTACAACTCGGTTTAATGAAAAATGGTTCTGTAAACTCTGATAGTGCCTCGTACTTTATTCTGACGACAGATACGGATAGAGGGTATTACATTTTAATAATCCTAAAAACATCCATTTTATGGTGAAAATAATAGATAAATAATTATTTATACTAAGAATCTCTCTGCCACACCAAAAAATATATAGGGTTAATTGAAATAATTAATTAAGTAAAGAATTAGGTTTGATAGTTAAGTAGTTAATATATTCTTAGAGATCTTAAATGTTATATACTCTTCTCCCAGTTTTTTTTCTTTTTAATCTCAGTAAACTATAATAAAAACCACATTCAGATGTGCTGTAGATTGAAGTGCTTTGATCATATTTGTGTGTGTATATATATATATATATTTATTTATTTATTTATTTAAAATTTTAATCAATTTAGTGTCATGAGTTAACCAAGTATCAATTCGGTTAGAAAATTATGAGAAAGTCCTTAAATAATTAAAGTAAATAATATTATTTGAAGATATTTTAATATTTTCACTTTAAATTTGTTATCTCCACACATACATATAAGATAAACTTTCTAATTTATATAGATGAATTTTCTTAGCATAAATTTTTCTGGTGCTCCATCATATATTTTATGTCATATTATATTCAAAATGTTTAGCTCAACAAATTTGAATGTGGGACTTTGAGAATTTAATAATGCATAATGGTCTGGCTCAAAACCATCCAAAATGGGCCTAATCTCTATCAATCGGGCCACCTTGCCAAGTTGTAATCCCTAGTCGCCCATGAAGTTAAGGATATATAAAGAACACCAAAACATTTGAGACTTACAAACGCCCCATGCATAATTAGGAATGCCAATAGGGTACACCAATTTCTTTTTCCTCATTTCGATTCGATTTTTCTTTAAAAAAAAATTTTAAACCCAATGTTTTTCATTTACATGTGTTGCATATTAAAGTGTTTTTATCGTTTTTGTATATATATTTTAAAATATTATATATTTATACTATTATTTAAATTTTTGATTGATTTAGTGTCATAAGTCAATCCGGCATTAATTCGGTTAAAAAATTACTAAGTTATTGTTTTTTTTATATGTTTGGAAATCAATTACCTATTTTTATTTTTAAGAATTTAATTTCTTTACTTTCTAAATTTAAAAAATCAGGTCTAATTATTACAGTAAGAACTCTTCTATTAAATTTACTAATTGACATTTTGAAATTAAAAAGAAAGAAAGAAAATCGGTTGGTATCCATGTGAAAAAAGATGATATTTACAATGGACTTAAATTTACAAAGAATTTTAATGATGTTAACAATTATTAAAATTCATATAAGCATTTTAATTAGAATAAAGTATTTAGACTAACTAATAACACTGAAATAATTAGTGCATCAAATTATGTAAAAAATCGAAGTATAGAGATTAAAATCTCAAATTTGAGCTTAGTATGAGGATCAAAATTGTAATTTGACCACTGTTATATAATCTTTAGAAAAAATGAGGGATAAGAATTGAAATTTAACCATTATGCTATAATGAGAGAGAGAGAGATGGACGTGTGTTATGTATCAAATTATATAAAAAGTTAAAAAGCATAGAGATTAAATATTAAACGTAGTATAGGGACCAAAATTACTATTTAACCGTTGTTATATAATTTGACTTATGATATTAGAAAAGGGTTCTTTTAAGAACAATTTATGTATGCATTTTAACCCAAATATTGGAAGATAATAACTATTTGAATTAACTAATGTCATTTAAAAACGTAGGGATCCAAATTATTATGTTAAATTAAAAATCAAAATATAAAGATTAAATCCTAAATGTGATTATAGTAGAGGGATGAAAACTGAAATTTACCATTTAAACTTTTATCTCAAAATGATTGAAATGAAAAACTGTCCCCAACAGCTTCAAGAGTTTAATGGACTAAAGAAGGAATTTCACCTTTGCTTCTTAAGTGTGGCTATATATATGCTATACCGTTTCTCTCTTCTTCATCCATCCTTGTTTTTCTTTCTCTGATTATCACAGCCCCTGCTTTTCTTTCTCTTCTTCTCTTTCTTCTCTCTTGCAATGGGCAAGCCTTCTTTATTTCGTTTCACTTCACCCTCCTCTTTCAACAGCATTACTACAAAAGCTTTTGATATTTTTGAAACTTCAAACAAGATGGTTAAAAACCCATATCTTCACTTCACAACCCCTCAGTTCAATAAAGAATTAGCGGCATCTGCGAAGAAGCACCACTTTGCCACAGTTGTTTTTCTTTGTGGGAAAATGGAAAGTTGGGGCTTGAAGCCAAATATTGCTACTTTCAACATGTGGATTGACGCATACTGTAAGCTTCGTGAACTTGATTCTGGTTTATCTGCTTGGGGCAAACTGATAAAACAGGATTTCAACCCACTGTTTTTACTTTTTCTACTTTGATGAATGGGTTTTGCATGGAAAGAAAAGTTGATGAGGCTGTTAAATTCTTTGCTGAAATGAAAGAAGCTGGTATAGTTCCCACTATATATACTTACAGTATCATAATAAAAGGATTTTGTATCATTGGGGATGTGGATGCAGCGGTTGAGATTCTTAAGGAGTTGGAAGAAAAAGGTCCTCATCCTAATCTCGTCACCTACAACACTGTCATGAATGCATTCTGTGAGCAAGGATTGTTAAAGGAAGGTCTCACTGTCTTCTCTAGAATGCTGAAGAAAGGCATCGAACCTAATCTTTATACCTACAACATACTGCTTGATGCATTTTGCAGGCGTGGGATGGTTTGCAGGGCTGAAGGTATGATCGATACGATGAAGAAGCAACGCGTCAAATTTAACGTTGTAACTCGTGATATATGTAACAAAATCGGAAAAAAAAGGAGTTAGATATTAAAACTTTTGTTTATGTTATGTAATCGGGAAAAAAAAAGGAGTTAGATATTAGAGTTTTTGTTTATGTTATGTAATCTCCATTAAAAGTTATTAGTATGTGAAATGTATTAAGCTCCGTTGATTACTTTGCCGTACTGTTCATCTAATGTGGGTAACATCTTCACATCCACTTTCCTCTGGTTCCTTAACAACGCTTAGACTTCTTCCTCCCCTTACAAACACACAACTATCACAAGGATTCAAAAACCCAAATTTCTGATATAAAATGGAAAAGGAATGAAAAGGAGCATTAAGGTACGTAACATAGGTGAAGAAAGGTGAAGTAGGGAGCAGCAATTGTCTGCTCAACAGGTCCTTGAAGATACTTGCCTTTTCAAGTAAATATTTCATGCTGTTTCCAAATTGTTTCTTAGTCCTCTGTGGAAATTCTTTTTGGCGTGGAAATTATTATTATTATTATTATTATATAATCTCCATTGATTCCTTTGATCACAGTGAGTTATAATGTGGTATATGGTTAGTCAAGTGGTCAGTATTTGTTATCAAGTTATTATCACTCACTAGTGTATATAAGTATCATTTCTGTACAGGTTCACCAAAGCTAATGATACTAAGATATTCAGCAAATACTAATCTCTGTATTTCCTTCATTATTGTTTCTTCAGTATAGTTCTAACAAGGATGTAAAGGAAAGAAGGGAGCAGCGCAGGGTACTTACAGCTACTTGCAGGTGAAGAAAGGAGCAGCACTTGTCCTTAGAGATACTTGCAGGTGAAGAAGGGAGCAACAAGGGGTCCTTTTCAAGTAAACATTTCATGATATTTAATAATTTAAAAGATATTAATAAATGGGAAAGTAAAAAAAAATTGTTTTGATAATGATACCTTATTTTATTATTATTTTAAATTTAAGAATACAAAAGAACGTAAAAGAGAAAGAATTAAAAAGAAAAAAAACAAGTAAGGATATCAATGAAAAAGGAAGAAAAATTAGTGGTCAATGTGTTGATAAAGACTTTCATTGTAATACTCATGCAATGCTGGTTGTGTAAACTAAGCATGCATTTGACACAATGTTCACCGTAATCATGTTCTAAATTTTTTTTCAACTCCATAAGTAATTTTTTTATTATTCATTTATTATAAAATATGATAAACATTTACATATGTATATATCTTAAGTTTTTTTCTAATTGAGATAAAAGAATTTAGGTTATTTGTAATCAAATCCACTGGGTTATATATACATATATATCATGTTCATGAGCTTGGTTGATTTGTTGCATGATGGATTGTGATGAGGAGTGTGAATTTTGATCAAAACCCGTGTTCTTTGTTTGAGTATGGTTAATTGCACAGGCTTTTATTTATTCTCATTGCACGGAAAGGAGGAGGAAAATCAGTTCCATAATCTAATTGCAGTTTTACACATTTCAATATCCAGGGTTGTGTAACACCACCGGTAATAGGTTCAATTTGAAATGAAAATGCCTTTGTTTTCTATGCTTGCATCCCTTGATGTGAAGAGTAACAAGGATTTCAAGAAAGAGCCTTGAAGTTGAGGATGATTCTAATGATTGTCAGATGGACTATTTTTCTAAACTATAGCAAATCGTGAGATGGCTTGCAGGCAAATGAGTCGGACCTGATATTACTGAGGATTAGATGGAATATTATGTCCATATGTTATGGTCGCCCGTATCATTAATTGTACTGGAAATGTGTCTTCGTTGTTCCTTGCTTGGAAATTTTTACCCGTGTACTGTTCATCTAATTTGGGTAACATCTTGGCATTCACGCAGTTATCAAGTAAGGGCCAGTTTGGCAATACTTTTGAGAAGTGCTTTTGAAAAATTTAAGTGTTTGACATTGCTGTCAAAAAGTATTTTTGAGAAGTAAAATGTCTATTTTAGAATGATATTATAAAGTAACAAATATGTATTTAAATAATGTTCAAATTAGTTAATATTATGATATTTTAGCAAAAATATAAAAAATAATTTATTATAATTTATTGTTAATATTTTAATAAATAATATTAATTTTAAATATTTCTAAATAATTAATATTAATTATTTATTAAATTTAATTAGAATATATAAATTATATTTAAATATAATAATTAAATATTTATAATTAGATATTGACACAATTGTATTATTTTAAAATTTTTTTTTATTTTAAACCTTAACCTTTTTTCCTCTCACGGAGGAGCCTGGTTGCTATTTTGCAGATTTTGAGCATGACAGACCCTTGGACTTTAATTCTGGATGATGCATTAGCTGACTCTTTTATTGCACCAGCAATTGGTGATATTAAAAATGACCATCAATTAATTTGTAAGTTCTCTAATCTTGACAAAGAAGTGCTATCCCCTTTGCCATTCTTTTCAATAATTCTTAGTTGGCTCTTTTACGGAGAGAAAAAGCTAAAATTTTTGCCATCTCCATCTCTGAAAAAGTGCTTCTCCAACGTTGAAAAAATTCTCCTACTGGCCCTTGTTCTTTATTCCTCTTTAGTGAAAAGGACTTTTGAACCCAAAAGTCCATCTGTGATGGAATGAAGAACGGAGCCTAAGGCAGTGGCGTAGCCCTGCCCCAAAATGGAAAATATTGCATTTAGGTCATTAATTTTTTTAAAAATTTTAAATTAATAAAAGTAAAATTACGCTTTTGACTCTTCTTAAAAATGATAAAAATTTGATTTAATCATTTATAAATGGTAAAGATATAAACTATAAAAATGATGAAATTGTATTTTTTCTATTGTAAAAATTATAATTTAATTTCGGCCCTCTCTAAAAGAATTTTCTAGCTTCGACCATGCGTAGCTGCCTCTGCTTCATGATCATCATTATCGAGTTTTTACTATTTTTTTCTGTATTGAATTGCAATTCTGTTAATTACTGTTTTCTCATCGTGTAATGTAACATTGGATCATCACATTTGTAATTCAAGTAGGCTTAATCTTTGAACAAGCTTTTCATGTATTCTTACCATTCAAGCCAAATACTTGAATGCAATGAAACTTTGGTTCATGTCAATGTTTGAGTATTGATGAGTAACTGATGATATGTATGCATGCATCTATTCCTTCAATTAAATGATGATGATCATCATCATAGTAATCATCAATCTATGCTCATTGTGAGCAAAATTAAGGTGCAAGTGGAGCCATCTTAGAGAGTTTGCAAATGTAAACTCTAAAGCCGTTTCAATATCAAAATTTTGAGATGATTTGGATAGTGAGTAAAAAAAAAAGTTAAATTTGATATTTAATTTATGTATTTAGAGAATTAAAAAATATTTAATTCTTTTTTATTTTTTAATAAGTTTTTTTTTCAAACTTTCGTTGTACTATCTTCTTATGACATGGCAAATAAACATATAAATTGATAAGTTTTAATAGAAACTACTAACAAATTAAAATTTTTAAAATGAAAAAGTAAGAAGATTTACTTTGAATCTCAAACTCTATGTAACTATTAGGACCAACAACATAATTTAACCCAAAAAAACAACCCATTGTATAGTGCTCATTCATCAAAATTTTGGGAGATTGGACATGATGCCTAAAAGGTTTTGGCTCATGTTTGTTGGGAGATTGGGACCCACTATGACGGTTACCATAAATCTTCAAAATTTTAATGTACTTGTATCTGCGCTCATGCATGCATCCCAAAGGAGAGAGAAAGTTCATTAAGGGGCCAGTAGCCAACAATAACACCTACGTGCCACAAATGCCTTCTCTTTTCTTGTGCCATATTAATATATCATCTTTACTAATAGTTTTTTTTTAATTTTAAAATAAACTATAAATTCAATTATATAGAAATTTTAATCTAGTATCTTAAATAATCATATTACATTTTTACTATAATTAATCTCCACGCTCGTTACTATGATTACATCTAACTAGGGGTGAACAAAATTCGATTCGATTCGAAAAAATAGATTTTTTTTTTAATTTTGAGTTAATCGAATCAAGTTATTTTAATTATTTGAGTCAACTCGAATAACAAATTTTGGATTCCAGTTCGAGTCGAGTTGAATTTTTACAATAAAAAAATCAAATCATCAACTAAAAATACTTAGGCTCTGTTTGTTTCATTGAAATTGGCAACCGGAAAATTATTTTTAGAAAATGGCTTACTTTCATAAAAAAGTCAAATATTTTCTATTTTTTGATAGATTTCTTACAAATATTTCATAAAACTTACATTTGAGATTTCATTATATTTTCATTTTCTAATTGTGTTTACTTTATATTTATAATTTTATATTTTACATTGTATTTGCCTATATTAAAAATATTTTGTTAAATTCATATTCATTACAACGTCATTTTTAATTATATGACTACTAAATGATTATTTTTTTATTTAAAAATGTGACATCAACAAAATTAACCAAAAGTTTTGAACAATATCAACAATTGGACTTAATTTTCAAATATGAAAAATAGAGGGACTAAATCCTTGAAAATAAAAGTACAGAGACTAAATTGCAAATTTGTGAAGAGTATATAGACTTATGATATATTTTAACCTTCATACTAAAAAATATTTATTATTAATATATTTGTAATTGTAATAAATATTTATTATTAAAATATTAATATTGAATATTTTCAATGATATGTGAAGAAAATTATTATTTTTAAAATTAATTATTAAAATAGAATTGTATTAATAATTTATTATATCACTAAATATAAATAATTAAATGTGTATGTTAAATAATATTGACAGATATAATATTTTTTATTAATATTTTAATAATTTTAAAAATAAAAATAAAAATATTATCAATATAATAATATTAAGCTTGATTTAAGTTAATTTTTATATAAAAATAAAATTATCTATAGATAAACACTTTTTCGAAAATTGATTTACGCTTTTTAAGAAGGTTTATTTTTCGTTAATTTATAAGTTATTTTCCTTTGAGCAAGTTGTTTTCTATAAAACAAATACAAGAAAATACAGAAGATATTTACTGTAGAACATTTTACATATAAATAAACCAAAAAATTAACCCTAGAGACATTGCTTTCTTTCTGCCCCCACAAGTTGTCTTCTTCTTCTTCTTCATCTTTTTTTTTAAACATATATATATATATATATAAATGATCTCTCTTTCTTCGAAATTCATTGTTGTTTTATCTTCACAGGTGAGAACACCCAAAACCCAACCCAACCTACCTACGAAGTCAAGCTTTTCAATCGAAAATAGATCCGGATATAATTAATAAATTTCTAATTGTACTAAAATGTGATTATTATTTAAAATAAATACAGATTTAAAATATTTTATTAGTTAGAATATAATTATTGATTATTTATAAATTTATTTTAATATCGTTAATGATAATTTTTAATTATCATGCCTACTGTTACTAAATTATTAGTAAATTTATGTTTTAGTTATTGAATTATTCAAAATTTTTTATTTAAGTCACTAGGATATTAATTTTTTTAAAAGTTTAGCTAACTAGTTCCAAGCGGTGATTAGATGATCGGGATGGTGAATCAGTACCCATCAATTAGTAGAAAAACATACATTAGATTCAAGTAGATTTGATAGCTAGTGTGAAAGATCGGGTAAAAAAATTGTTTGAATTTTGATTAGACTATAAAAAATTAAAATTTCATTCGGCCCCTAAAAAATTGTGTTGGCACTTGCCTATCCATACTAAAAATTTGAAAACCAATAAACCTAACAAATGATATAATCTTAAAATTAGAGAAATAAATTTATTAAGTGATAAATAGATGTTATTAAAAATATTTTATAATTTTAAGTGATACCCTATGTGATTTTGCTAGAACAGCAATATTTTGCCTCCAATGATTACTATAGTGAGCAAGACATTAGAAGAACTGACAATTAAGCATGAACACATGGAACCCAGTTATTTAAAGTAAACCTTTGAAACAAGCAATAATTGATATGCATGCATATACAAACCGTACATGCATGCAATGGACAATATGAAAATATAAAAAGCAGAACTGTATTGAGCAACGTCGCAATTCACAGAAATCTCACACCATAGAGTAAAGTACACGATGGAGAACCATGATTACCTCAAAGTTCACTCTTACACCAAAACCAGCCAAAACCCAGTTCACTCGTTCACCCCACTCGCCGTTTCAACTCGGTGTCGACTCAGGTTCTACTCATCGGAACCGGATTCTCAGGTTGCAAAGAAGCCTGACCCTGTTATAGAACCTGCTTCTGTAGCTGAAGCTCATGTCAAGGATGGTGCTTTGCCGGTTGAAGATATGAGTGATAAAGGTAAAAAAAATGGGTTAAAAAAAATAAGAAAGGGAATTCAGTTTTTATATAAATGATAAGATGAAAAGAAGGAATGATATGATATGAGACAAAATTTCTATTTTTTTACACAATAAATCGGTAAACCGGTGGTCTTTATTTCAATCTCAATCTAGTAGTGTCCAAGAAGCAAAGCTTATTATCAGAGAGAACCAGCGTTGCCGGAAAATGGCTTGCCTCAATGCCCGAAGATCTCTATCAACCCTTTTTTAAGCGCTACTCACTTCTTCTTCTTCCTGTCCTTCCCGTTCTCGCCTCCCAGTTGCTCTCCTCAACTCAACCCCAGTTTTTATCCCCGAAGCAACCAAAATCCTGACCCGAACCAAGACATCTGGGTCCGGCTACTCGCCTTTGAACGACCCATCTCCTAACTGGAGTAACCGACCACCAACCGTTTATTATGAACATTGGCTTATCATTTTGGAATTCCCAGAACGCCCAGAACCTTTGGAAGAAGAAATGATCGATGTCTATGTTAAAACCCTCGCTTCTGTACTCGGCAGGTTTTTAAATAATAATTATTCCTTCAAATTTCATTAATTTTGGGCTCTTTTTTTCCCGGGAGTTTGAGAATTGGGCTTTACATTAAGTAAGACAGAGTATGCGCGCGCGTGGGAGGGGTTTTACATTCGCGGTGTGCAACAAAATAAACAATATGAAAGAAACCATTATCAAAATAGCGAAGGGAAAAAAAAAACATGTAATTACAGAGAGATTCTTAGCTTCAGTGGCATTTCCTTGCCCCCAAATAGAAAATGTTTCATTTAAGCCCTTAAATTTTTTTAAAATTTTAAATTAGTTAAGGTAAATTTTCACTTTTGACCCTCTAAAAATAATAAAAAGTTGATATTTTCAAAAGGTATCTTTCAAAGTTTGTATAGTTATGCAAATGAAATATCTTATTTGGAATTGAAGTTCAACATAAAAATAAATTTCAAGATGTTTTTATAGTAAATATTAAATTTGCTACAAATTTAAACTTTTAATATAGGAATTAAATTGATCTATGAAATAATAGATGGACTAATTTGATTTAGTCCATATAATACTGAGGACATCCCACCTAGTTTAACCAAAAAAATATTAACGAGAAAGAACAAGAAAACTGGTTTGGACCTAAACCTGAAATAGGTCCATTATAACCAATGGTGGGTTCTTTGGGTATTTTGTTTAACTTTACTAATTGTTTGGTGCCACAGCTGGAAACCTGACTCAAAAAGAACTTATGCAAAATAAATTAGGTGGTCTTGATTAAGCTTATGCAAGGCTAAAAAGACTCGAAAATCAACTTGAATCGAGGTTTTTGGACCATTTATAAAATGTAAGTTTAAAAATTGTGGTGGCTTGAAATTGAACCAATTTTTGTTTTTTTATTTAATATTTAATTAATCTTGATTTTATATTCAAAATAATGAAAAAGTAATGAAAAAGTTCTTTAAATTTTTTTTTTAAGGAAATATTTATGAAAAAAACTTTATATTTTGTCAAATAATATTCAAAAGCCATAAAACAAAGCTCATTTTATAAAAATAAGTCTAAAAATCAAAAGAAAAAAAGTCAATAGGAAAAAATAGAGAATTGAACTAAATTATGATGGACGGTTAAAAAATAATAAAAAATTGATTGAACCGAACTGATATCACTCCTAAACTTATACTATTGTGGTTGATTTACTAGGTTTATATTGTTGTTGTTTCAACAACTTCGACATCACATGTTTGAACACATTTAAGTATGCGTGTATTATATTCTATTTCATTTTTGACATAATGATAAATTTAGCCTTTAACGTTTATATTTTTTGTTAAATTGGCTTTCTTTTTTGTTGAGCTAAATTTGACAATCAACTTTTCAAAAAGAGTCAAATTACTTTTCTCTAATAAAAATACTCACTAAAATATTAAATTTTTAACAATATCGTCATGACAACATGCATGCATGGTAGCATTTCATGCTAACATAACACTAACAAATAATTTAAAAATTATAAAATATTCAAAAATAAAAGAAATTTAAATTCAAAAAATTATAAAAATTCATAAATAAAAACATGAAGTATACGTGGATTGTCATGCGAGCTTACATATTTAAAAAGCCTGTGCAATTAAGCATACTCAAACAAAGAACACGGGTTTTGATCAAAATTCACACTCCTCATCACAATCCATCATGCAACAAATCAACCAAGCTCATGAACATGATATATATGTATATATAACTTGATGGATTTGATTCCAAATAACCCAAATTCTTTTATCTCAATTAGAAAAAACTTAAGATATATACACGTAAATGTTTATCATATTTTATAATAAATGAATAATAAAAAATTACTTATGGAGTTGAAAAAATTTAGAACATGATTACGGTGAACATTGTGTCAAATGCATGCTTAGTTTACACAACCAAGCATTGCATGAGTATTACAATGAAAGTCTTTATCAACACATTGACCACTAATTTTTCTTCCTTTTTCATTGATATCCTTACTTGTTTTTTTTTTTTTTTTTAATTCTTTCTCTTTTACGTTCTTTTGTATTCTTAAATTTAAAATGATAATAAAATAATTAAGGTATCATTATCAAAACAATTTTTTTACTTTCCCATTTATTAATATCTTTTAAATTATTAAATATCATGAAATATTTACTTGAAAAGGACCCCTTGTTGCTCCCTTCTTCACCGCAAGTATCTCTAAGGACAAGTTTGCTCCCTTCTTCACTGCAAGTAGCGCTTTCCTTTTCATCCTTGTTAGAACTATACTGAAGAAACAATAATGAAGGAAATACAGAGATTAGTATTTGCTTGAATATCTTAGTATCATTAGCTTTGGTGAACTGTACAGAAATGATACTTATATACACTGGTGAGTGATAACAAACATTAACCACTTGATAACAACATCGACCACTTGACTAACCATATACCACATTATAACTCACTCTTGTGATCAAAGGAATCAATGGAGATTACATAATAATAATAATAATAATTTCCACACCAAAAGAATTTCCACAGAGGACTATGAAACAATTTGGAAACAGCATGAAATATTTACTTGAGAAGGCAAGTATCTTCAAGGACCTGTTGAGCAGACAATTGCTGCTCCCTACTTCACCTTTCTTCACCTATGCTACGTACCTTAATGCTCCTTTTCATTATTTTTCATTTTTATCAGATATTTGGGTTTTTGAATCCCTGTGATAATTGTGTGTTTGTAAGGGGAGGAAGAAGTCTAAGCGCAGCGTGTCGTTAAGGAGCCGAAGGAAAGTGGATGTGAAGATGTTACCCACATTAGATGAGCAGTACGGCATGGGACCACAGATTGCTGGAGATGTTTTATATCGTAGGATTCCACCGACTCTGATTGCAGTGCCCGGGTAAATTAGGCCTATTACAATAATAACGAGCGTAACGAGCGTGGAGATTAATTATAGTAAAAATGTAATATGATTATTTGAGATACTAGATTAAAATTTCTATATAATTGAATTTATAATTTATATTAAAATTAAAAAAAAACTATTAGTAAAGATGATATATAAATATGGCAAAAGAAAAAGAGAAGGCAGTTGTGGCACGTTGGTGTTATTGTTGGCTATTGGCCCCTTAATGAACCTTCTCTATCCCTTTGGTGTGACATGCATGGGCGCAGACACAAGTACATCAAAATTTTGAAGATTTGTGGTAATCGTCATAGTGGGTCCCAATCTCCCAACAAACATCGGCCAAAGCCTTTTAGGTATCATGCCCAATCTCTCAAAATTTTGGTGAATGAGCACTACACAAGGGGGTTGTTTTTGGGGTTAAATTATCTTTGTTGGTCCTAATACTTACATAGAGTTTGAGATTTAAAGTCAATCTTTCTACTTTTTCAGTTTAAAATTTTTAATTTGTTAGTAGTTTCTATTAAAACTTATCAATTTATATGTTTATTTGCCATGTCATATATGAAGACAATATAACGAAAGTTTGAAAAAAAATACTTATTAATGTCCGGAGTAAAGTTTTTAATTAAAAAATAAAAAAGAATTAATTTTTTTAATTCTCTAAACAATACATAAATTAAATATCAAATTTAGATTGATGATTACTATGATGACGATCATCATCATCATTTAATTGAAGGAATAGATGCATGCATACATATATCATCAGTTACTCATCAATACTCAAACATTGACATGAACCAGAGTTTCATTGCATTCGAGTATTTGGCTTGAATGATAAGAATACATGAAAATCTTGTTTTCAAAGATTAACCCTACTTGAATTACAAATGCGATGATCTAATGTTACACTACACGATGAGAAAACAATAGTTAACAGGGACACCCCCACATAGTTTAACAAAAAAAAAAAATATTAATGAGAAAGAACAAGAAAACTGGTTTGGACCTAAACCTGAAATAGGTCCATTATAACCAATGGTGGGTTCTTTGGTAATTTTGTTTAACTTTACTAGTTGTTTGGTGCCAGAGCTAGAAACCCGACTCAAAAAGAACTTAGAAGGTTATGCAGACGCAATTCTTAACGCCAATTTACTGAGAAAGTTGGATGGGAAGCATGAGGAGGCAGATGAATTAATATTTTCAAATCAAATTGATGAAATTAATAATTTAAAAGCTATTAAGTTGATGAATTAATAAATGGGAAACTAATAAATTGTTTTGATAATGATAGGTTGCTTTATTATTATTTTAAATTTAAAAATACAAAAATAGAGTAAAAACAAGAAAAGATAATAAAAAAGAAAAACAATTAGTGGTCAATAATAAAAAATAATTAAGGAGACATTATTTTCATTATTTTTTCTAATTTTCATTAATCTCGTATGAAGTTAAAAAAATCTTACAATAGGTGCAAAATAAATTAGGTTGTCTTTGATTAAGCTTATGCAAGGCTAAAAAAATTCGAAAGTCAAATTGAATCGAGGTTTTTGGACGGTTTATAAAATGTAAGTTTAAAAATTGTGGTTGCTTGAAATTGAACCAAATTCTTTTTTTTTATTTAATGTTTAATTAATCTTGATTTTATATTCAAAATAATGAAAAAGTTCTTTAAATTTTGTTTTCTTAAGAAATATTTATGAAAAAGAACTTTACATTTTATCAAATAATATTAAAAAACCATAAAACAAAGCTCATTTTATAAAAATAAGCCTAAAAATCAAATTAAAAAAAATCAATAGGAAAAAATAGAGAATTGAACCAAATTATGATGGATGGTTAAAAATAATAAAAAATCTGATTGAACCAAACTGATATCACTCCTAAACTTACCCTATTGTGGTTGATTTACTAGGTTTATATTGTTGTTGTTGCAACAACTTCAACATCACATGTTTAAACACATTTAAGTATGCGTGTGTTATATTCTATTTCATTTTTGACATAATGATAAATTTAGTCTTTAACGTTTATATTTTTTTGTTAATTTGGCTTTCTTTTTTGTTGAGCTAAATTTGGCATTTAACTTTTCAAAAAGAGTCAAATTACTTTTCTCTAATGAAAATGCTCACTAAAACATTAAATTTTTAACAATATTGGCATGATAACCTGCATGGTAGCATTTCATGCTAACATAACACTAACAAATAATTTAAAAATTATAAAATATTCAAAAATAAAATAAATTTAAATTCAAAAAAATATAAAAATTCATAAATAAAAACATGAAGCACACGTGGATTGTCATGCGAGCTTCCATGTTTAAAAATCTAACGTTTTAATAAGATTTTTTGTTAAAAAAATTAATTATCTTTAAAAGGTTAATGGTCAAATTTAACTCTTTTTAAAAGGTTGTGGGCTAAATTTAAGTTAAAAAAAGAATAAAGGCTAAATTAATAAAAAATAAATATTAAAGGCTTAATTTATTATTATGCCTTTATTTTTTAAAAAAGAAAAAATATTTTTTATACAAAGAAGATATCTTCGATTTAGAGATTTGATGTTATGGGTAATTTATTCCTATTTTAAATTTAATCCGACTCAATTTTAAAATTATTGAAACTTAAGTAGATATAAAAAATCTTATACCGAAAGAATAAATTAATTTTTCTTCAACGGTATAATAATCAATTAATAACAAGTAGAACATAAGCTAAAAAAAACAAATATATTAATTTTAAAATATAAAATCTTTTTGGTCCTCCAACTTAAAATAATATTTTATACCTCCATTTTGTTTTTTCATCTTTGTTAGCCTTTAAACTCGTCTTTTTTGTCATATCACTCAGAATGGAGGGAAAAGTTAAATGTTTTATAACTTTATTGATGTGAAATACAAGTTGATTGTCACGTGGATAACATGTAAGCATTTAATTAATTTTTAAAAATTTTAAATTTTAAAAAATTATAAAAACTATTTTTTTAAAAAATTAATTAAATGATGGCATGTCATTTGCGTGGCAATCCACGTGTATGCCATGTTAGAAAAGTTAAAAAAATTAACTTTTCAATCATTTTTAGGGTAATTCGGTAAAAATACAAATTCAAAAGCTAAAAGAGACCAAAATATAAATGGAGAGCCAAAATGACTTTTTCTATAAAGTTGGAGGACAAAAAAATTATTATGTCTAATTTTAATGCAATAAACACATACATTAATGTAAAATTGGATAAAATTTTAAACTTAATTGTTTTATGATTTAAATAAAATTTTTTGAATAATTTAACGTGATTTTATAAACTTTTAAAGTTAAATAATAAAAAATAAACTTAATTTAAAAAACAAATCTAAGCACAGTTTAATTTTTATTTTATTTTTAAAAAATAAGAGTCCAATGGCATTGTTGATAATAGATGGTAAATTAGTGGGCAGGCATCCATTCATTCTATTCCAATTCTTCAATTTCTGGTAATTGTTGTCAAATCGATTGGTATAGATATATCGTATTTATTGTCAAATTATTACTTCGAATTTACTAATTGTACTTAAAAAATATTTAACAATCTAACAACTTAAATAAAAATATTTTTACTGTTCAATAATTTAAATAAATTTTTTTGAATAATTTAATGACTATTTTATAATCTTTTGAAATTGAGTAAACAAAATATAATATTTAATTTTAAAAAACAAATTTAAACACAATTTAATTTTTATTTTATTTTTGAAAAAAGGAAGAGTCCAATGGCATTGTTGATAATAGATGGTAAAGTAGTGGGCAATGGTTGAGGAAACCATAGCCGAGGCATCCATTCATTCTATTCCAATTCCACAGTGAGACCCACACTTGCTGCTATCTTTTTCTACTTTAGAGCCGAAAGTCTTTCTTTTTCGCTTTTCCCCAAAAAACCAAAATTCTCTACACACACCTTCGATCCCGGGCCGGGGGCCCGGCCCGGTAACAAAACATTTCAAACTCAAGACTCAATTTTGGTTCGCCCATAAAAGGGAAAAAAAATTTAAAAATCCTTAAAATAAAAATATTTTATATATTTTTATTATTAATTTTAAATTTTAAAATATTTTTATTTTTTAAATTAAATACAGGCCGAGTGGAGAGATTAAAACCTATTCAAGCTTAGCAAGCTGTCCAACTCATGTACAAGTCTAACTTCAATTAGCACCGGTTTGTAAGATGCAGCCCTATTTAAGATTTGTGTATAATGAATAAAAAAATCATTTTTCAAAATTGAAAAGATGGTCGAATCAATTAGGGTACATTTTCGATTCGATTAATCTGTTTAATTTTAATTAAATAAATTATTAAAATATATTAAAAAATATAAAATTCTATTCAACCAGTTTAACTATCGGTCCAATCAAATTATAAATTAACTGATTTTTTTCATTGCTTTATCCGGTTTCAACAACCTTCAAAAAATTAGAAGTGATTAATAGTGAATGGGATTCAGTGTGGACTGAAAAAAAAAAAGAGTAGAATCATTTTTTTGTGTGGGAACTACTTTTTTGGCAGTGAAGGATAAACCAGGGAAAGGTTCCTTCTTATTCTTACATGAAAGGAAAAAGGTTCTTCTTAATTTTGGTTTTTGTTGGTATTGATTAATAATAATAATAAAAGATAGATATTAGTGTTATCCAAATAGAATCGAGTTGAGAACTGATTAAAATATCGGTTTAGGAAGAAGGGACGAAGGTAGAAAGTTGTTTTAAGGGGCTGGAAATAAATAAAAATTTTATCCGTCTAACCCTTTGTTTTCATCCTTGTCGAAGAGTGACAAAGAAAATAGGTTGGCCCTGAACTAGTATAAACCGATTGAACCAGATTAAAAATTGATTGAATTGAATTTTATTTGTTTATTAATAATTTACTTAATTAGATAGATCGATCGGATTAAGAATTGCTGAATTTTACATGCATAAAAGAAGAGAGATTTTTTTTGTTAGATAATTAAATTGGACCAATTATATTTGTTGAATCGAGTTAAATTTTTTATATCAAATTCTTCTATCGTTCAATTCAATAAAATAAAAGGATACTACATATATAAATGGATCCAAACCCACATCTTGATTATTACAACATGCCAATCAAATTAAGAATTTGTATTATTTTTAATTTTATTTCTAAAAAAAAAATCATCAATAAAATGTTTAATTTTTCACTCTAAGTAAACAAATAAATACAAATTTGTCAGTACTTACCATCAATCATGCATGCGATTACAGTCACAATTTTTTCTTCTTCTATTTTGCTGACTGTTTAAAATGCAAGGGGCATGATTTTCATTAAAATTGCATTTTAAATACACATAAATCTCATTGATTGACATTGACATTGTTATTGGTGTAGGAGGTAGAGGTAAATTTAGGGGTTGACAGGATCCGGTCTCTTAAAATGAAAAATTGCTATTTAGGTATTTTAGGAATTTCTAAAATTTTAAATTAATAAAAGTAAAATTGCACTTTGGCTCCCCTAAAATTATAAAAACTTGATTTAAACATTTAAAAATTATAAAGATATATACTATTAAAAATTAAAAATTAATTTCGACCCCTTAAAAAATTTTTCTAGCTTCGCCTCTGGTAGGAGAATATGAGTTTGAGTGCATTGAAACACATTATCCTCTTATTTAAGTGTTGGGAAGGGACTACACGTAATTCTAAACATTGTATCAAACGGACATATATGATAAAAACTTATAATGAGATTACTGTTTAAAACAATTTAAGAAACAAGCTTAGGTGATATGGTTATTTGATTGAAAAGTGGATACTGTATTTGGTAAGGAGGGTTCATAACATGATTTCTTCTATTTTTTACTTGTTTATAAATAATTTATATAATTAATATTTTTAGAGGTATTAAATTGATTAATCTTTTAAATGGGTATTACAATAAAAAGTCAAAATTTCATATTGAATGATTTTTTGTTGAAAATTTTGAATTAAATTGATTACACTCACGCTTATCTAATATATTTAAAGGAAACTGCACCACAAGTAACTCAAAGATAACATTATTCCTATTTTGGTCTCTTTAAAGTTGTTTTTATTAATTTAGCTACTTTAATTAAAATAATTGTTTGAATTGATCGCTGTCGTTAAAAATTTCGTTAATTTATTAATGGATTGTTAACATGACACATTAGCCAATTGAATGACGAAACGTGACACTTTTTTTGACTTTTAACTAAAATTTAGAGATTTCTCTGTAATTATTCTAAAACACTTTTTTTCCTTTTATCTCCTTTCTCTACCTCAGACATGCATAAACCAAAACCTCACCATTTTTAGTGTCTTTTAACTTCAATTTTGTTTTCTGGGTATCTTTACTCAAACTCAAACTTTCTCTTGCTATGGAACCTAATGAAAGATATGATATTTCCTTTTTCAAGACTGACTATGTTCATGTCATGATTCTTAGAGAGTTCCTAAAACAAGATTGGTGGTGTAAGAGAATGGTATTTTCACTGATATGTGCTATGTGTATTGTAACAAGTTAAATGAGACATGAAAATCTCATTGTTAATGATGCTTCATGGTTTTTAGCATTTTCTCTTAGTTCCTGCACTTGCCTCTGCATATCGATAGATAGGTTGTGCAATAGAAGCTACAAATTAGGTATTAGCTTGCATATTATTGACAATGCTTTCATATAATAGATAAGTTTTTATCCAATTCAAAGAATACACAGTTTGAGCATGTAGTTGCAACGTGTCTGTTGATAATGCAAAAGAAAATAGCAATCCCATATTGATTGGGAAAAAGGCTTCTAAAAGGTTTAAATATAGCCTTATTTCTTGTCTTAGTGAATTTTTGAGATTAAAGCCTCATCCACAAGGGATGCTAGTAAATAAATATAGGTGTAGTTTATCCTATATCTAATCATTTATATAATATAAAAGAAGTTATGGAAACATTTTAGTATTTTTTAGTTATGTTTAAAGTGGATCTTATTTTTTGAATTAATTTTTAATAATAAATTATATTAATTAATAAATATAATGATAAAAATATTAGTTTTTTTATATTATTCATGTATATTTTACGGTCCATATTTAAAGTTCATAGTTGCTTCTAATGTGATCTCCAAATTCGAACTTAGGTCTTTTTGGGATTGTAATATGCCTTATATTATGAAGTGATTTAAAGTTCATAGTTGCTTCTAATATGATCTCCAAATTCGAACTTAGGTCTTTTTGGGATTGTAATATGCTTTATATCATGAAATGATTAATCCACGTATTAAAGGATAGGTCATGATTACATTATATTTTTAATATCAAATTATCTCATATTTTACTAATTTATCTTAATTTAATTCTAAATTTATTTTCATAAAATATATAAAATAATATTTGAAATGATTTTTTTTGGAAAGGCATTTAAATCGAAGATTATTCAGTATATTTAAAAGTTTTATTTTTAAATAATTATTTAAACTCCCAACGTAGTGGGTATAAAATCTAGTAATAATTAAAGGGAAAATAATTAAATACACCCTAATAACTATGAAAATGACTAAAAAGAGGGTAGATTTTGTTCGTTTGGGTCAGAAAGGTTTAATTGTGATCCAGTCCTTGTATTTTTTAGACTTTTGAAAATTAATCCCTCTACGTTTAATTTAATGAATTTAATCTGTTTGATTTAAAAAATTAAAGTCCAATTGATAGCGGCAAAGCCAAGATTTTTAGTCTGGGGAGTCAGGATAAAATTAAAAACTTGAGGGGGGGGAAGAGGGGAGATAAAAAAATTTGTATTAGAATAACTTAAATCAAATTATTAATTTTTAAGAGATACCAAAATTGAAAATTTTTGTTTAACACGGGGTAAAAGGGACTAAATTGAATTGTTATGGTTTATGGGGATAAAAATGCAGTCAAACTATTTAACAAAGCAAGTGCAACACTAGAGGAAGGGAGTCGAAGGGCCTAGACCCATAAAATGGTTTAAAATATAGAAAGTTACAAGTTAACATGTGGTAAAATTTCATTTTGCTCTCCTAAATAATAAAACTACGATTTAACTCTTCTGAAAATGGTAAAGCTATAGGCTTACAAATCAAATAAATTGCATTTTGACTTTAATAAAAAATTATAATTCAATTTCAGTCCTTTAAATTTTTTTTTAACTTTGCCCTAAAACCATAGGAGCCAAGGCCCTTACCTCTTGTTGGCTTTGCCCCTATTGATAACATTGTTGATTGATCTCTATTAAATCTAAATACGTGTTATCTAATTAAAAAAAAATATATTATCAATTGAATTTTAAATTTTAAATTTTAAATTAAATCATTAGACATCAAAACAATACACATTCAAATTTCAAGAAAATTCATTAACATTATTAAATCAAGCTAAATGGCAATATATGCCGATTTTTTTAATTGGTCAAATAAGTTGTTTTTTTCAAGATTTAGAGAAATAAGCCAATATTAGAGATAGTCTGTGAAAGCGCGTCTAGTTGGGTGCACTTTCTGCATAGTTGGTAAGAAAGCTCGTCTAGCTGAAAGAGCTTTCTATTGACATTTTAGAAAAAGCGCGCCCAGTTAGACGCATTTTCTTTGAAATTTGTAGAAAATGCTTCTAACTGGGCGCAATTTCTCAACATGAAAGCAGAAAACTCGCCTAACTAAATATGCTTTCACACATTCTCTTCAAAATCGATCTACTTACCTAAATCTTCAAAAAATGACATGTTTGACAAATTAAAAAAATCGGCATATATTACCTATATAGTCATTAAAACAGGCAAATAGAGAGGTCAAATCCCTAAAAATGAAAGTGGACTAAATTTCAAAATTCCATAAAGTATAGGGACCGACGACGGCAGAATTAAACCGATCAGAAAATAAAGCTACGTGGCACTATCGTAATAAAGTGAAAACATGAAGGGTAAACATTCTGACAAGTTGATATTCGTTGTCCTCCTTATCTCACTTTATCAGTAACTTCTCCAACATGACACTTTCTATTTATTTTATTTTATTTTTAATTTTCATTTTCCAATTTTGTCCTTCACTTGACTTTTGTCTTTTTGACCGTTGCTTTAATGTTTTTTTTCCCACAACGTCTCTCTCTCTCTTTGCCCTCTGATCCAACCCCCAAAAAAATCAAAACAAAACAGAGCAAAGCAAAAAAAACTTCATCTTATTCCCGCCTACATTTTTCCCAGGTACATTATCAATAATTTTTTATTTTATTTTTTTCAAAATTATAATATGAACACTCTTCATTCAACAATGAAATGTTTAAAACCCTTTTTTTTTTGTTTTTTGGTTTAGTTTTTCATTCTTTTTGCTGCACTTTGTCCACACAGTATATGTTTTCTTTTTTGCAAAAGAAAATTTTGTTTTACTGTAGAATTCTGCTGTGGGTATTTTTTTTAATGATGAATTTTCAGTTTTTCATTAGTTTTGGAATGATTTTTCTATTATTTTTCACTTCATTTTACAAGGATTTTCTTTTTGGAGTTCCTTCTTCTTTAAGGAAAAAAAAACTAATGTTTTTATTTTTTATTTTTGGTTTTTTTTCCCTTTAATTACTTTTTCTTTTCTTTTTTGTTCCAAACCTTTAATTATCTTTTTTTTTTTTTTTTTTTTTACATTTTCTCTATTTTATTGTATTTTTTAAATATTACATTTTAGTATTGTTTTCATGTTCATTTGTTCAATATCCCTTTGTTCATGTATCATAATCTGTGGTAAACCATAAGTTCTTTACATGTATGTATGTATGTATGTATGGTGCACACAAGTTTGATATGTTCTAAGGCTTGAAGTTTAAGGAAAGCACCATAGCTTTTTATACCTGTTTCCTTTGTATATTAGCTAAAGAATCCATTGATAATGCTTTCATTAAATTGGTTCAAGTTGTTGTTGAACTGATCTGTTTTTTTATGAACAGTTTGGGATAATCCGTAGGAATCTGGTTGGAAATATTCGGGAACACGTTTTTAGCTTTGGGTTTCGTTCACATTGTTGAACTGATAAGTAAAAGAGCGGATCATGGGATGTTCTACATCGAAATTAGAAAATGAAGAGGCGGTTCAGCTTTGTAAAGATAGGAAGAATTTCATTAAGCAAGCAGTAGAGCAAAGAACAAGATTTGCGACAGGGCATTTAGCTTATATTCAATCCTTAAAACGAGTTTCAGCAGCTCTTCGGGATTATGTCGAAGGAGATGAGTGTCATGAGTTCTTGTTAGATTCGTTTATAACCCCGCCTTTTAAGCCTGTTAAGAAAGGGAGTCCCGGTTTCATATCGATTCAATCTAATCCTAAGTCCACATTGAAGGTGAGTTATTTGAGATCAGGTGGTAACCCTGCTGTTGCGGTTGAGGAGAGACCTCAATCGCCGGAAACTGTTCGGGTTCAAGCTTACTCTCCAGTGCATCATTATGGCATGGATGGTATTTTCGCAATGCAATCTTCTCCAATGAATAATTCCTCGTTTTTTACTTATTCTCCGAACAATAGGCCGAATATACCTCCCCCTTCACCTCAATCGTCGCAATGGGACATTTTTTGGAATCCGTTTTCGTCTTTAGATTACTACGGTTATCTCAACCGAAGTAGTCTCGATCAGGCAGTCATGGACGATGATGTTAGAGGACTAAGGCAGGTAAGGGAAGAAGAAGGAATTCCCGATTTAGAAGAAGATGAAACTGAACATGAAGAATCCGAAAGTAAGGTGAATTCGGTAGAAGAGAAGGCTAAAATACATACAAACTATAATAGAGAAGAAGTTACGGTTGAGGATGTTGATGAGGATGACGAGGATGATGAGGATGAGGAGGAAATAGATATGGCTGAAACGAAGCACGATGTAAAAGATGTACAGCCACAACGGAAAGTGAGTGTAGAAGTTGTACGATCACAAACTGCTGTACAAGTCGAAGTTAGTAACAAAGAAACAGCAGTTGGAAGTAGCGAAGCTAAAGAAGAAACACCCGGTTTTACGGTTTATGTAAACCGAAGGCCAACAAGTATGGCGGAAGTTATCAATGATCTTGATGCTCAATTCATGGTAGCTTGTGATGCAGCGAGTGAAGTGTCAGGAATGTTAGAGGCTAGTAGAGCTCAGTACTCATCAACCTCGAATGAGCTTACAGGTCGAACCTCATACATGGCCAATAATAGGTATTTCTTGTCATTTAAATTTCAGCATACTGATCTCGAGCGTTCATTCTTGCAGGCATGAAAATGTTGAATCCGGTAGCTTTGTTGCGGTCTGCTTCATCACGGTCGTCCTCGTCGAGATTCTTAATGAATTCTTCGAGTTCCCGAGAGGCAGGTTATGAAAGCAGCAGCTCCGTATCTGAAGAATCCTGCATGTTCCATGGTAGTCACCAATCGACATTGGATCGATTGTATGCTTGGGAGAAGAAACTTTACGAGGAAGTCAAGGTATATCTATTGCTCGAATATATATGTATATATATACATATATATTCACCTCGTGCTGACATTGTTCTTACATTTCCAAACAGTCCGGAGAAAAGACTCGAATTGCTTACGAGAAGAAAAGTAGGAAGCTGAGGAACCAAGATGTAAAGGGTGATGACCCGTCCATAGTAGATAAAACGAGAGCAGCAATTAGGGATCTGCACACACAGATGAAGGTTTCAATACATTCAGTTGAAGCTATTTCGAAGAGAATCGAAACTCTAAGGGACGAGGAGTTGCAACCGCAACTTCTGGAATTGGTGCACGGGTATGTCGGTTCTTGATATATAATGGATCCTATTGTTTCAAACTAAAAACTTCAATTTGTAAACAAACAGGTTAGCTAGGATGTGGAAAGTGATGGCGGAGTGTCACCAGGCTCAAAAACGGACCTTAGATGAAGCTAAGCTTTTACTAGCCGGAGCACCTTCGAAGCTGGAAGCAAAACGACAGTCTTCTATCTCGGCTGCTGCAAATCTCGAAGCCGAGTTAAGGAATTGGAGAGCTTGTTTCGAGTCTTGGATCGTTTCTCAACGGTCCTATTTACGTGCTTTAAGTGGTTGGCTCCTCCGTTGTTTGAGGTCAGACCCTGATACATCCAAGTTACCGTTTTCCCCTCGCCGGTCCAGTGGGACACTCGTAATATTCGGACTTTGCATCCAATGGTCAAGGTTCCTCGATGCAACTCATGAGACACCAGTCCTCGACGGAATAGATTTTTTCGCAGCGGGAATGGGGTCACTCTATTCACAACAGCTAAGAGAGGAGTCTCGAGTCGGGTCTAAGAGGTTTGCACCAGGGGAAAATATGGAGTTGGTAAATATTGATGAAGTCGGAGATGTTATGACGACAGAGAAATTCAGCGATGTTGCTGTAAGGGTACTTTGTGCTGGAATGTCTGTTGCGATGAGTTCACTAAGCGAGTTTGCGATCAGTTCAGCTGATGGCTATGCTGAACTCATATCTAAGTTGCCACAAACTTCAAATGGTTCCGGGATGTGATTGAATTTAGTGCTACGAGAATGAATGTAAGTAGAAATGTTGTGTAACCCCTATCGCAAGGTAGCCGGGACCGAACTCGATCTCAGCCAACATGAACAAGCAAAAGAGAATTCTTCAAAGCCTTGCAAGGGATAGGGGGGAATATGCAATAGTCAAAAGATTTTTAAGGAGTTTTTTTTATAACTTAATGTAAATGCAGTTAGTATGGTTAACAAATATATACACATTGCAATGATTTTTGTGCAATTTAGTCCCATTGTTATGAAAGTTTAGTAATCTTATATAAAGGCTTAATATATAATTTGGTACTCGAGTTTGACATTTTTCTATAATGTGATATTTGTATTTAACAAAAGTTATATATTTTGGTACTTAAAAGTAATAACTAACAATATTAATTTTTTAGTGCCTAATTCGGGTTTTAGAATTAATTTTATGCACTTTCATAATTCGGGATCCAACACTAACTGGTGGATGATATGTAAAAGGAGAAACACAAGGGCCTAACATCAAGCCCCACCTTAATTTTTTTCCTTAGAGCAGATTAGTAATGCATGAATCATGGCCCGTGACTCGCCATTTTCGGGCCATTCCCTTTCAATTTTTTTTCTTAATTTAGTAATATTTTTATTCTATTAAATTTTTTATCAAGTAAAATATAAAAAAATTTATTTAATTAAAAAAGAACAAAAAAGGAGTTACAAAACAAGAAATTTTGTTTTTCTGAGATCACCATTAACAACAATTGTATCTGTAAAGCAAATTAAAAAAATCATTAAGAAAGGTAAATGAGTAATGACCCTTTTATTTGTTTTATTACTTTATTTCCATTTCTATTTTTTTAGCATTTTACTATTCTTTATTGTTGATTATACTGAAAAAAAACCATTATTGTAATCTAGTACCATGTGAGTAAATTTAATCAAAACTCATTATGTTATATCATGTATCATATGCAAATTTTGTTTAGATTTATTTTGGTTTAATTTTGTCTTGCTCGGTGTTGTTCTTATTTAGATTATGTCTAATTTTTGCTTTTTAATGGATTAATTTTACTTGTAGTGTTTTGGATGTATTAAAATTGATTTTTTTTTAATGGAAATTTACCATGAGGAATAAGGTGGAATATGGGTTCTGTCACCTCCTTGTTTGATTTTTTTTTTTTGGTATAATTAAAGTATTCTATATGTTTGTTTTATTGTCTATGAATAACTTTTCGAGTTCGTAATTATCTTTTTCAACAATGTGATATTTATTGATGTCCTTGTTTGATTTTGGATACAATAAATTTGGTCACCTTTTCAACAACAAATACCATGAACAGTGTGTTGTTGTTGTTGTACCTTTAGATTCTCTTACATGCAATAATTTACTCAATTAATGGTGCTAATTGTGTTTCAGGTTAAATACTACATATATTTTTGGACCTCAGCTTAACACTTGAAGGTCAAAAACATTATATTGAAAGCTTCATAATGAGTCTTGCAGTTTCCATGAGAAATTTAGATCAAGCTTTCCAAGGAGCCGGGCAGAAAGCGTATCCTTTCACGTCGGAAACAACATTTCATGTATCATCATAGTTGAAAATAATCATTTTTGGTTGTACATTTTTGTGCAGGGTGAAACATTTCATGTCTGTTCTTGAATGAGTTATTCTCCTTAACAATGTACAGTGGAATCGAAATTTGGCGCATTGAGAACTCTCGGCCGGTTTCTCTTCCGACTTCGTCATATGGAAAATTTTTCACAGGGGACTCTTATATTATTTTGAAGGCAAGTATAGAATCGGTTTCTTGCATGTTAAGTAAATGTTAAAGCTTTTAGGACTAATGCATTTGGCTGATGTAGTTGCTTCATTTCTATTCGTAATATATAGCTAGGTTATGCTTATGGTTTTAGAGTCTAATATGTATTGTTGTCTGTAACATTACTATTTGTTTGGCGCAGACATTTGCGTCGAAAAGTGGTGTGTTACGTCATGATATTCACTACTGGCTTGGTAAAGATACAAGCCAGGTAAACCTTTGCTGCCATGAATTTATATTACTTTCAGCAAGTAATAGATTGAATTTGGAAACGGAAAAAGAAGAAGCTTTAGATCAATTTTGTGACCGCAAGTCGTTTAACATAGGATGAAGCAGGTGCTGCTGCAGTCAAAACTATTGAACTTGATGCTGCTCTTGGAGGGCGGGCTGTCCAATATCGTGAGGTGCAGGACCAAGAAACAAACAAGTTTCTTTCCCTTTTCAAGCCATGTATCATGCCCCGGGAAGGTGGAGTTGCAACTGGATTCAAACAAGTTGATGAAGATGAATATAAGACACGTTTGCTTGTTTGCAAAGGGAAACAATATGTCCAAGTAAAAGAGGCAAGTCTTTAGACCTTATTGATCTTTTTCAAGGACTAATAAATTATCATTTGGAGTGTGATTAAATCGAAGTTTTCGACATGTCTTATGGCAGGTCCCTTTTGCTCGATCCACACTCAACCATGAAAACATCTTTATACTGGATACCCAGTCTAAAATCTTTCAATTTAATGGTTCCAATACATCCATTCAAGAGAGAGCAAAAGCACTAGAAGTTGTCCAATACATTAGTGATACTTACCATGATGGGAAATGTGATATAGCTACCATTGGTGAGTGAATTAACAGATTGGATCACGAAAGGATAAGATGAATGAAGTAATAAGTGGCTAATTGTATATAGTCTAATGATTTCGGTCTAATTACTCTATGCAGAGGATGGAAAGTTAATGGCTGATGCCGACAGTGGAGAGTTTTGGGCATTATTTGGTGGCTTTGCTCCACTTCCAAGGAAGACTGCTGCTCGTGATGAGGACACAACTACTGATTCTCATCCAACCAAGAAACTACTAAGGTAAAACTTTGTCTCTCATTTGCTTTTTTGGAACTATAGTTTTGTAATTCAAAGAACATCCTGATCGGGTTATGTTTGCTTGTCAAGTGTCGAGAAGGGGAAGGCAGATCCTATTGAGGTCGATTCCTTGACAAGAGAGTTGTTAGACACAGATAAATGCTATATTTTGGATTGTGGGTTAGAAGTCTACGTATGGATGGGAAGAAATACTTCTCTCGATGAAAGGAAGAGTGCGAGTAGAGTGGCTGAGGTAATAGCAAGTCCTCTCTGAAGAGGTTTAGACCAAGCTTTTTTATTCGGATTTCTCATGTACTTCTGTTTGTGTCACTAAACAGGAGTTACTCCGAGATTCCGATCGACCAAAATCTCACTTAATTCGTGTAATAGAAGGATTTGAGACCGTTACATTTCGGTCAAAGTTTGAGTCATGGCCCCAGACCACCAATGCTACTGTTACTGAGGAGGGTAGAGGCAAAGTTGCCGGTTAGTAATTGTACTATCTTGAAATGTTCTTTGAGTTTGTAGTATGAGTCGTCCTCGAGATTTTTACCATTTTAGCTATCGAATACAATCACTTGACGATGTTGCAATTAATATATCATTAATGGTTTTTGTAGCTCTTTTACAACGACAGGGGCTGAATGTCAAGGGTCTTTTAAAAGCTGCTCCTGAGAAGGAAGAGCCCCAAGCACATATTGATTGCACTGGAAATTTGCAGGTAACTTGAGGTCTAATTATTATTAAACGGTATATGATTAGAGGACAATTAAATTTTCAGTTATATCTCTCTATGTGTATATATGTAATACTATATATGCTAACTATGATTGAATTGAGTTGCACTAAAGCAATATTGACCTCGAGTTTGACGCCAGTTTACTGATGATAGCATTGACTTGAGTACACAGGTTTGGCGTGTGAATGGCCAGAACAAAGTTCTCCTTTCAGCTGCTGACCAGTCGAAATTTTACAGCGGGGATTGTTATATTTTTCAGTATTCTTATTCCGAAGAAGACAAAGAAGAGCATCTTATAGGAACATGGTTTGGAAAGCAGAGCGTTGAGGTGATTAACCTTTCTTTTTCACTGTTTCTTGCTCTCGATTCCCATTAAATGATGACCGCTATAATGCTTTCAACTGTAATCTTGGGGACTATCCTCACGAAATATCATTCGAAAAATGTTAGAATAGTTACATTTACCCGTGGTTTTGTAGTAGAATATTATCATCTTTATAGGCTAATTCACTAGCTAGAATGACTAAAAACCGCAACCATTGCACAATTAGCTATGAGAGGAAGAGCTAATGCTAGCTTGAACATATATTTATCGTGCTACTTTTTCTTACAATGCCTATGATCATTCATTTTTTCTACAGGAAGAAAGAGCTTCTGCTGTTTCTTTGGCAAGCAAAATGGTTGAATCGATGAAGTTCATGGTTGCACAAGTAGTTTTCTTTTACCTATATGGCTATATCATTGCTGTTCTTTTTATCGAAGTTGTTTTATGCATTCTTTTCGAATTTTATTCTCATTGTATCTTATCTTATTATCAGACTTGCATCCATGAAGGAAGTGAACCCGTTCTATTCTTTTTAATTTTCCAGAGCTTTATCTTGTTCAAGGTTTGGGGAGTTTTTGATTCGTAAAACATTTACTTCAATGGATCCTCGTACTTATATTGAGATTTTCTCTAATGACCGGTTTGATTATTAACATTCATCAGGGTGGTCTTAGTGATGGATACAGGAAGTACATTGCCGAGAAGGAAATCCCGGATGAGACTTACACTGAAGATGGTGTCGCACTGTTTCGAGTTCAGGGTTCTGGACCCGAAAATATGCAAGCGATACAAGTTGAAGCAGTATGTCCCCAATTTTCAACTTTTCACCTACTATATTTCAGTTCAGAACTCAAAACAAGTGTAATCATGTGTAAAACCATGAGACTACAGAACAAGTTTTTGATCCAATAGGTTGTTGCTTTTGTAATATTAGTTTTTGATCCAATTACTTCTTGTTTACAAGATGGAACTCATGTTGCACTTTCTTTTTCTTTACTTGTATCAGGTCGCACGGTCTTTGAACTCTTCCTACTGTTACATATTACATAGTGGTTCCACCGTCTTTACGTGGGCCGGAGGCCTAACTTCCCCGGATGACCAGGACCTCGTCGAGAGACAGCTAGATCTCATAAAGGTTTGATGTGTGTGTTTTAAGCAACTTCCTTATCAGAACTCGATTTAGGCTTGATATAGTGGAATGTCTAAATTGTTTGGAGCACTTTTATTTTGGTCTTATGATGTACTTTTCATCTCTCTAGCCCGATTTACAAACCAAGCCACAAAAGGAAGGATCGGAGTCTGACGAGTTCTGGGAGTTGCTAGGAGGAAAAACCGAATACCCAAGCCAAAAGATTTCAAGTGTACCTGAAGGTGATCCTCATTTATTCTCTTGCACGTACTCGAAAGGTATTGTTGGTTACAAGGTTTTTCTTTCATAGTCTTTCGATTTTAGGAATGTAAAATGTTAATTTCTAATCCCTTATCTTTCTTCATTGTCATGGTTAATCGCTAATTGCGCTCAAATCTGCAGGAACTCTGAAGGTGCGTATCTGCTTTCATTTACTTTCTGAACACGCAATTTAGGCCGTGCTTTATGTTGTTTGAGCCAAATTTATCGTGCAGGTGATGGAGATATATAACTTCACCCAGGACGATTTGATGACCGAAGATATATTCATCCTAGATTGTCACTCGGACATCTTCGTTTGGGTAGGACAACTAGTTGATGCCAAGAGTAAATTGCAGGCCTTAACAATCGGCGAGGTAAGAACAACTGGTTGCATAGGAGGTTGCACTCGTAAAACTTCTAAAAAATTTGAACTTACATGTTCCTCATGGTTGGTCGTGGTCCGTTCGATATCAATTTAAGAATTCTGGAACGATTTGTGACAGGTTTTGCTAGATGTGCTCTGACTTCTTTTTTTCTTTTTGGTTGTCGTACAGAAATTTCTCAAGCAAGATTTTCTCTTTGAAAATTTATCTTGTGAAACTCCGATATACGTAGTCATGGAAGGGAGTGAGCCGCCCTTCTTCACTCGTTTTTTTACGTGGGACTCTGCAAAGTCCAATGTGAGTATCTTTGCCGTTGCATGAAAAGTGGTCATGGTTGATTTTACTTTGCAAGGATTTTAGTGTTTTTACCTTGCTTGCAGATGCATGGGAACTCATTTCAAAGGAAGCTTACTATAATGAAACACGGGGGTACACCAATAACAGATGTAAGGCCGTAGTTTACTCTTTTGAATTAGTTGAGCTTTCTATGTCCTTAATGTCATGTTATCTATATCCAAAGTTGAGTGTTTGTTACTCTGTGTCCTCCTCAGAGTGACTCATTGTCATATATATATGAAGCAAATTCCACTTATGTGTCGTGTTAAGGACAACTAGACTACATGCCTGATGACACGCACGTGTCCTAGTAAAGGGCTCGCCAAACCATAGGCGAGCTGTTGGCAGCTAACTAGGTTGGTAGCAAGCAAGACCCTGGCTAGCTAAACCATACCTCGCCAACTAGGAAGAGTGGCGAGCACACGTGTTGAGCAAGCAGGGTTTACATGGCATGCTTTATATTATTTGTATAACAAAGCCTAACTCGTAAATTTACGAAATGCATCATTACTTCTACGATATACATGATAGATTTTGAAATAGAAACCATGTACACTACCTCGACATGTAGATATCATATTAGGTATCCACTCTTAACTCATTTGTTCTTGTTAAAGACTTTAACTATCCTCTTTAGTATTAATTCTCCAGTTTAACATTGATTTGATGCTTAGAAACCGAAGCGGAGAGGGGCTGCATCGATTGGAGGAAGGTCTAGTGGTGCACCAGAAAAACCGCAACGTTCGAGAAGTGTGTCCTTCAGCCCTGACCGACCTCGTGTGAGGGGCAGGTCTCCTGCTTTCAATGCACTTGCATCTAGATTCGAGAATCCTAGTAGTAGGAACCTTTCTACTCCACCCCCAATGGTTAGAAAAGTCTACCCGAAATCCGGGACTCCGGATTCAGGGACGAAGGCTGCAGCTATAGCAGCTCTTACTGAAAGTTTTGATCACCCATCAGCTCGAGAGACTCTCATGCCTAGAATTGTGAAGAAGGGTATGCATTTTATTTTTCAACGTTTGGATAAGTTCATGTCATTTTTCATATTCACATGACGTATGTTTCTTTCATCACGAAGCGGCGAGCCCAGCAGCAACCAAGACAACATCACCAGAGCCTAACACAAAGGAGAATTCCATGAGCAGCAGACTAGAATCCCTCACTATACAAGAAGGTGTGAAAGAAGGTGAGACCGAAGACGAGGAAGGCCTTCCGATACACCCTTACGAACGTCTTAGAACATCATCAACAGATCCCGTCACCGATATAGACGTGACCAAACGAGAGGTATGATTTTTAACATGGTATTGGCTTATCACAAGGTTGTACCGTTGCTTCTCTGATATATTTCCGTGTTCGATACATGTAGACTTACCTATCAGCCACCGAGTTCAAGGAGAAGTTCGGGATGAAAAGGGTTGAATTCTACAAGTTGCCTAAATGGAAACAAAACAAGCTCAAAATGGGTCTTCAACTGTTTTAACTCCCCCTTTCCTTGGTGCATTTGCTTTTTCTTCAGATCCAAGCAAACAAGGTTGCAGGTTGAAGAAGACTTCTTGCAAAATCTGTAAAAATTCTTTCTTTTCCATCAAGAAAGTTAGTTATTTCTCAAGTAAGACAACATTTAGTTCCTAAACTTCGCAACTTTTTCCAATTTTGATCCATATGATAACATGACACTTTGATACCGTGACATAATTTCAGAGTGCCACATCTTCACATGAACAAAAATTGGGAAAAGTTACCAAGTTCAAAGACTAATGTGGAGCAAAAAAGAAAAGTTTAGGACCAAATTGAAAAAAACTTACCAAGTTTAGGGACTAAATATTCCTTTATCCCTTTTCTTAAATAACAATTTGTGGAAAAATGGATAAGGAAACATTTAGTCCCTGAACTTGACAAGTTTTCTCAACTTAGTACTTAAACTTTGCAACTTTTCTCAATTTTGGTCCATGTGATGACGTGACACTTCGATACCGTGACACAATTTCAGAGTGCTGCATCTTCACATGAACAAAAATTAAGTTATTAAGTTCAAAGACTGAATGTTAACAACAATTTGTGAAATCATTTTAACTAGACATTTTTTCTTTGGTTGCAGTGGGAAGTGAAAGGGGTAGCATCACTACATTATTATTTAGCTGCTTCTCTTTCCAGGGAGCTTTGTATCTGCATTGATGGCCATATATATCCAGATTTTTTTAATCAATTTTTTTTATTTTTTAAGAAAAATGGTTAAAATTAGAGCAACATTTAGGTGCTTGCAAATGCTGATAATTTAGGTTGTAAAAAACAAAGGATTAAAAAAGTGTGTAGAGAGCAGTGTGTAAGAACTAGTTCATTCATCATTTTGTTTTTGGCAATAAAAAACTATATGATCATTTTTCTGTTAAAAGTAAATACACTAAATTAATTAATGGTGGCTAATTAGTGAGTTAGGATAAGGTTTAATAACAAAATTCACCCTCAAATTATATCGCTTTCGTTTAGATACTAAAAAAGATTTTTTGGGGTTAACATATACAGAGGTAATTGAATTTAACAATTTATAGCTTGGAGTCGAGGCTTTGAGAACTACCTACAGCTGCACACGGAACAAACAATACACTAAACAATAAAGTTCAATGATACTTTCATGATTTAAGATAATATAGCATAAAATAACATTTATAGCATGCTATGATACTTATAATCTCAATGTCTACTAATACATATTCTATATTTTAACATAAGTATATAATCAATTACATGCGAAGGTATACAATTATCAAAGCAAACTAATTCAATTATCATGACAAGAGAATGATCAAATCCAATTACATATACCCATAATATGGGTCAAGCTCGGGTTTGAACATTCAAGGTCCGAGCTTGACCCGACCCGTTTTAAGTTTATAATACTTTATATTATGTTGTATATTATGTAATTTAGAGTACATTAAAAAAATAAACATATACTAAATATATAATACTACTCTAATGTAAACATTAAAATAATGTTAAGATGACTATATAGTAATTTTAATAAATAAAAAATGTATGAAATTATTAAATATTAAAAAATATTTTTTTTATTTTTTTAAATAATATGAGCGGGCCTAAAATAGATTTGGATTAGTCCTTTGCAAATATGGGTAGGCTTGAGCAAAATTTTAGGCCAAGATTTTAGGTCGAGTTAGGCTTAGACAAACATAAAGTATGTTAATATCACTTAAATCAGGCCCAAACTCAACCTGGCCCGACCCATGAGCACCTCTAATCATTATCATCTACCATCTACTATTTAAAAATGGTTTATTTACCATCTGACCCTTAATTGCTATTTAAGTTCTCAAGTCTTTTTTCTAATTAAAAATCTATAACGATTGAACTTTTATAATTTAGTCCTTAGCTTTAATTATCCACAATGTCGACTAAATTACTTAATCGAATTTCAATTCATTTATACACTAACTTCATAAATATCTTTATTTAATATTTACGGACTCGATTTACGGAAATGAAACCTTGAAACCGTATTTTTTTATCACCACAGGAAATCAGATCGTTACAATATAAATTGCATAATATATAAAAAAATTCTATTATAAACTTGTAACAAGTTTTGGATATTTAAGACTATGCTCAAGCTCTAATTTAACTAGGTTTAATTTTTAATTTTTATTTATTAATCCCATTTATCAAGCTTCGTATTTTATCTAAGTAAATTTCAGACGAGAGTTCAAGTTTACGATTTCTTATAAATCTCACACGTGATTGTACTGTATAGTGTATATTCCAAATACTTCCATATTAGGTATGGATACAAAACCCTTTTATGCATTACCCATAAGATGCAATCAACCATTTTTCTCTACTTTGATTTTTTGCTAAAAATAAAAAGCAATAAGTGAGGACCAAATTCCCAATATATATTATTCTTTTAGGTTAAAATATGTCGTAAGTCCCTGTATTCTTTAAATTTAAAAGTTAGTCTCTATATTTTGATTTTAAGAATTTAGTCCATTTATTTTTTAAATTTCAAAATTCAAGTCTAACTGTTAATACTGTTAAATTAATTGGTGTGACATTTTGAAATTAAAAAAAAATACTCGCTTGGTAACAATGTAATTAAAAGGTGACAACGTAATGATCCTGAATTTAACAAAATAATTTTAACAATGTTAACTGTTGGATCTGAATTTTGAAACTTAAAAAGTAGAGGGACAAAATTCCAAATTTACAAAGAAGATAGGGATTTGATGATTTGAAAAAAAAATTCTACGTGTCGAATTTTCATTGGTTGGTTTAGTAATTCACTAATAATGTTAACATCAAGTACCATAATAAAACACATATTGGTAGTTCAAGTATATCATATTATACATTTTTAAAGTATAGATATCACATTGTATATTTTATAAAAGTATAGGTACCAAATGTGATATTCTCCCTAAAATAAATAAATGAGAATATTTGAGTACACGTAACTTTTTGGTTTTTGTTGGTATTAATAGTGAAAAAGGGACTAGCCTTAGGACGGCCCTAGTGCCTAGTAGACGTATAACCTTTTGGTTTTTATTTCGGATTTCAGATATTTTTAAATATTTGATTTATTTTTTTATAATATAATAATATTTAATTTAATTTTTTTAAAATTAAATCATGTGAACTGTCATATGAAAATTTTAACGATTTTTATTTAATAACAATAATTTGACTAAAATTTAAACGTTAAAAGCCAAAATAGTTAAAAAAAAACTAAATAACAAAAGAAATCAACATTAAAAATTAATTTTATCATTATACTAATAAATAATTAATTTTGTCATGTAAAATATGTCATAGGTCTTTATACTCTTTATAAATTTGAAATTTAGTTTTTGTATTTTTATTTTCTAGAATTTATTACCTCTACTTTTCAGATTTCAAAATTTTTGTCTAGCTGTTAACACTGCTATATTTTTTTGTTAAATTTATTGGTGTGACATTTAGAAAAAAAAAATACTTAGTAACAATGTGACAAAAAAAATGACGTTGTAATAAACTTGAATTTAACAAAATAATCTTACCAGTGTTAACAATTGAACCTAAATTTTGAAATCTAAAAAAGTATAGGGACTAAATTCATATAAATAAAAGTATAGAGACTAAATTCTAAATTTATAAAAGGTACGAAGACTTACAACGTGTTTTAACCAAAGAATTAATATTGCATATATTGATTTTAATATAGGGATAAAAAAAATTATACATGAACTTCAATCCAATGTGCAATGTCATTCATGAATTTTGATTTTACACGATTTTATACATAAAATTATGATTTGATTCATTTTTTACAAATCACTAATAATATTATCAAAAATATGAAAATAAATGTATGTATGCATTTCTTTAAATGTATACAATTGAATCAAAATCAAAGTTCATGTATCAATTTGCACGTTGGACCAAAATTCATGTATAAATTTAATATATATCCTTTTAATATAAGGTTAAAGCACTACTTAGGGCCAGAACTTGGCAACTTTTTCCACATTGAGGTCTGATCTTTTTTTTGTCCAAATTAGGCTCCAAACTTAGCAATTGTTACCACATTGAGGTCTGAATTAGGCAATTGTTTCTACATTGGGGCTTGAACTTTCTTTTGTCCAAGCTAGGCCTTAAACTTGGCAACAATTCCCACACTGGGGCCCAAAGTTGACAATTGTTCTCATATTGGGGCCTGAACTTTAGGGTATTCAAGGACTAACTTGGACAAAATAAGTTCAAGCCCCAATGTAAAAAGAATTGCCAAGTTTGTAGCTTAACTTGGATAAAAAAAAAGTTCATGCCCCAAATGTGAGAACAATTATCAAATTCAGGGCTTAAACTTGGATAAAAAAAAATTAGGTCCTAATGTAGGAAAAATTGCCAAGTGTAAGTCTCAAAAAGTAATTTAACACTTTAATATATAGAATAATAAATTATTATTTTGTATCTGATATTGTGAGGTCCATAGTTAGAAAGACTTGGAGTATGATGGGATTGGAGGGAAGAAAATAAAGAGAGAAAGTAAGTACAAAGGGGAGAGTCATGTGAGGGCATTTATAGTGGGGATTTAGTGTTGGTTTTGTAGGATAGTGGCACATGGGATGAGAGAAGAGACCCTTCTTTAGGTATTAGGTGCACAAAAGGCAAATTTGTAACATGTGAGACCATGTGCTCATTATCAAGTGTCAACAGACCCCCTCCCCCACACTCTCCTCCCCCTTTCAAATTATTTTATTTCACATGAATCTTTGGTGTTTTTATGTGATTATTAGTGTGAGTATAGTGTGCAATTGTAAGATATATTGTATTTTAAAAAGAGAATTTGAATTTGAATATTAGAGATGGTATTGTTGAGAAAGTCAGGCAGTAAGATTTTCAGAATTAAATCGATAGTTGAACCGATTCGGCCATTAGTTTATTAGTCTAATTAATCTGATTGATTTGTCCGCTTCTTAAATAAATCACTAAATTTAAAAAAAAATACTTAAAAGATAAATAAAAAATAAAAAATAAAAAATCAATCCAACCAGTTTTTGTCTGGTTCAACCAATTCATATTGATTCTTGAATCAATCGGTCTAATGACTTTCTTCGAACTGATACCCCGATAAATTCTCAATTTAACTGGTCTGACCAACCGGTCCAGTCCAATTCAAACATCATTATCGGCGACAATTGGGCCAAGATTTTCCCAAAATTTTGTTTTGGAAATTCTCATTAGACCATTAATTTTTTCAAAACTTTAATTTTGGTCTCAATGTAGATTCTCAAGCTTTTCAGAATTTTAATTACACTTCATAATTTTTGTAAATTCATATTAAATCCCCCAAAAAATTTTAAAATTTTTAGTTTGACGTTTTCAAAATTTAATGTCAAAATTGTAAAATAGACATGGAGGATAAATTAATTCCAAAAAAGAAGAAAAAAAAACTTTCCATTCTTCTCTTCGTATTACTACAATAGTAAATGAGTGAGGACACAAATAAATTTGTAAATGTTTTAAGAAACGGACCGGTGATTGAACCAATAAGACAAATAGGTCTTAGTTCAAACTGTTAGTTAAAGAATTTAAATTTTAAAAAATTACAAAAAAAATATCTACAATTTTCAAAAAAAAAAAATTAAGAAAAAATAATAAAAATAAAGGGAAAAAAATAAATACAAGTAAATGATAATAGAAACACAAACATTCATTTTACAAATTATAAAGTTAAAATTAAAAATTTTAAACTAATTTAAATCCAATTCAACCGATTTTTTACCGGTTCAATTTTCTTTTCAATATTTGGTACCAATTGAACTAAATTGAACCACCGAACTATTTTATCTGATTCAGACAATCATATTATTAATATTTGATATACCGATAATTTATAATATTAATGCAATAGAATCCTCATTAATTATACCTTCAACTTCCGCAATCAACTCCTTAGTTTTGGCCCCTCTATTTTACGAACACTCAAATTATTTAGTGGGGGCAGCTGAGTCCTTATGTCAAAGTAGGTTTGGTAAAAGCATTCAACCTTGTTTTGGTTAAATTACTTGAAACGTCCCTTGTATTATAAGAAACGGATCATATTAGTTTTATTATTATTAAATAGATTAATTTATTTTTTATTTACTATACAAAAAATATCTTGAAAATTATTTTTCAATTGTAGTTCAATTTCAAGTAAAAGGTTTGATTTACATAATCATAAAAAGTTTAAAAATTATTAACTTTATTAAACAATAAATGTTAACTCTATTCCGTTTTGATCTTGTTTTATTTTTTTTAATAGTAAAGAGACTAAATTAATGATATCCCTATAATAGAGGGACCTCTCAAATACATTCACCTTTTATTGTTCTTTTATATGTATGTGTGGTGTGGACTCACTTCAACTCAAGTAAGAGAATCTAGTCATGAATTTCGATTTTCCGTTATATTGATATATATAATAATATTTGTTACGTTCACAATCATAATAAATGAAATATCCACCAATGAACAATCCCTTTTATTTATATATATATATATATAAACCCTATACCTACATGCTTAAGCTGTACATCCTAGTTTTCAGCAAACAGGTAAACAAACAAAAAAAAAAAAATTATACAAATTAAATTCCTTGATAGATTTGATTCTCATAAGAAGCATTATTTAACTTATTTTTGATTTAATGTTTTATAGGTTGGGATGAAAAGCTACGAACGGAAACGTACTTATCCTATGAAATCCAGTACAGTAATCCATTCAACCACTTTTACAACGAAATACGTAAGCTACTTGGTTCCAGCTCTAACAAACATCGGCAGTTTACGAGCATCGTGCGACGTCGATGAAGAAACGAAGAAGATGGTTAGGTATGAAGTGGACATGGCATTGGCTTTATCGGCCAAAGGGTTCGCTTGGAGCCGTGCCTTGAAACACAAGCTTCGACTGAACTACAATGATGATGATCGTGTAGGAGATGGTCACGGTGAGCCCGTGACGAAGAAACCGAAAACCGAACACGAAGAGGAAGAGAGGATGATGTGTTTGAGGAAGCTTATACCAGGAGGGAAAGAGATGATGGCTGATGATGAAATGTTGTTGAGTGAATTGGGAAGCTATGTTTCATGTCTTGAATTACAGGTGAATATTCTTAGATCAATGCTTCAAAATAATTAAAAAAAAATTTTTGGAAGTTAATTTCTATTGAGGTATGCAATATTCAATGTGTGGAAATTGCTGGCCCCATATATTGGCTCATTTTGTTTCCTAGGTCAAATTTTGTTATTAGCCCCTATACTATGTCTAGGTTGTTAATTTAGTACTTGTGCTCTAGTTTGGTCAAATTTAGTCCGTGTACTTTCTAAATTTTGAAGTTTAAGTCTTCGCCCAAACAGTAATAGTTAAAACCATTTAGTTAAATTTTGCTATTAGTCTCTATACTATGTGCAAATTGCAAATTTAGTCCATGTACTCTAAGTTAGCCAATGTACTTTTTGAATTTGAGTTTAAATCTTGACCTAAACGATAATAGTTAAATTTGCTCGGTCAAATTCTATTATTAATCTTGTACTATTCGTAAGTTGTGGATTTAATCTTTATCCTCTAATATATTTTTTAGTAACCCTTATACTATGGCTAGGTTGTTAGTTTAGTCTTTATGCTCTAATTTGGTCAATTTTAGTCTATGTAATTTTTTAATATTGAAGTTTAAGTCTTGACCCAAACAGCAATAATTAAATTCGGCTAGTTAAATTTTGTTATTAGACCATATACTGTATGTAGGTTGTGAATTTAATCATTGTATTCTAATTTGGTTTATTTTAGTTTGTGTATTTTTTGAATGCTAGAGTTTAAGTCTTGACCCAAACGGTAATAGTTAAATTTATTCAATCAAATTTTGTTATTAGTCTCGTATTATGCATATATTGTGGAGTTAGTCTCGATCTCTAATTTAAACATTTTAATCTCTATAATTCTTGAATTTTGAAATTCCAGTTCTAACTCAAACAGTAATAATTAAATCCAATAACAAAATTAAGTGACTTTTTTTGTGAGTATGTAGAAATAGTAAAGCTAGTATGACATTATAAAATTTCGAAAATAGTAAAATTTAACAACTATTATTTGAGTTATTAAATGAAATTTTGAAATTCGAAAAGTTTAGACTAAAAATAACTCAATTAGAATCATAGATTAAATCCGCAACCTACGAATGGTACAATAACTAATTGCACTTATATTACAAGTATATATAAGAGCAATCACAAAGTGTAGAATCAAATAATTATAGCAAAATTAATTACACCAAACTATCAATAAGGTCATTTAATTACTAACAGAACAACAACCAGAATAATCCATATTAGAATTGATTAACTAAATTAAAATTCACATATGATAAGACTCGAAAACTCACACATATAATTGAATATAACAGATCTCAAACCTAAATATTCAAGACTTAAGACCTTCAGTAATAAAGCCTTATTTGCGGGAAGCCGATATTCACTTATTTATTAAGTGCTATTTATTTACATATATTTTATAAATAAATTATAAAGATACTAAGAAACAAATGTTTGGTTGAATGAACACTTGAAGGAAGCATCAAATCCGACAAGTCTATCGCTGGAAAAGTACTTGCTGGCTCTTAGTGACCAAACAAAATACCAATGAAATTTGAATATATATATATATAAAAGCTAGAGGTATTAGACCTTGATCGAGTCTTATCTGTCCTTTTCTATGCAGCCAATTCTTTCAATGGTCTTTTCTTTTCATTTAGCAACTATTGAACCTGGTTGATCGAATTTCTAAAAGAAAATTTTAAATAAAAATTTAGTGACTTAAATAAAAATTTTCGAATAATTAATAACTATTTTATAACTTCTAAGTTAATTATTAATTTTGGGTGGCAAAATAGGAACCAAATTTTGAATCAGATTTGCCTTGCAACCAACATGTTATATTGAAGATAACAAGGTTCATGAAGGGAAAGTATACCACACCAAGATATTGAGCTTTGATGTCTTCTATTCATATTTCCAATAGTCTATTAAGAATGTAAATCCCCTACATTTACTTCATCCCATCGTCAAGCCGTACCGAGTACTCAAATCTACAACGCGGTATCGTTATTTATACAGTTCTGGGTCTTGTATTCCGATGGCATCTGTAGATCTTTACTTCCGGATGTAACCATTTGTATGAAATGCTTAACACTACTCACCTTATAAGTGGTATAAGGAAGTACTCAGCATAAAAGAGCTGCAAGAAAGTAAGCAAATTTATAGTTATTGAAGATGAACAACAAAATTTTCAAGCATGGGTATGTTTAGTACACGTATCGTATTTAAACAGCTAATACGAGAATAAAGAATCGTATCCATATTTAAACAGCTAATACGAGGAAAAACAATACGAGACACGATATGCACACACAAATAATCCTCTCAAGGAGCAATACTTCCTAAAGCACAAGCATGGGGAAAGATACCCAAATTGTACTATTAAAAAGAATAAAAAAAAAAGTTCAAATTGTAATAGATATAAAAAATGTCTTGAATCTTTTTTTCAATTGCAATTCAATTCCAAATAAAAGATTTCATTTACAGAACCATAAAAACTTTAAAGATATTAAATGATTTTTTTTAAACAATAAATGTTGAATCTATTCCAATTTGGTCTTATTTGATTCTTTTTAATAGTACAAGAATTAAATTGATCAATTTAATAGTAGAGGGACCTCCCAAGTACATTCACTGGTAAACTACATCAACTCAATCAATGAAATTACACAAAAACCAAGATAATTTTTCAAAAAATTAACATGAAGATTATAATTTTCACTTGGAAAAACCAAACCTTGGATTCCATTATATGAATCCAATACCTTGTATTTAATAAGGTTAGTCCATATATGCCACACCAATATAATATTTAAGCACAAAATTCTTGTTTGAAGTGAAGTTAGAAATTGTGAAGATATTAGCATAATATTTTAGAAACAAAATAATAATTTCATAAGGCCAAGATAGAATATTACCTTCCAAATAAACATATAACATGATGTTATTGCAGCTTTGCTCTTCAAGTCGACGGATTTGGCACGGATCCATAAAATCGAAGCTAAGACGGAATGACCCAAAACCTAACCCCGGTTGAAGGAGAAGCGATCATTTATCAGTCATTGCTCAAATACTACTTGTTCAATTAATTAGACACAAGTAATCATCTATCAAAAGGCTTATCCAACATCGTTTGCCATGAATAACATATATACCGACAATAAAACAATCAAAGATTCTCGATAAAATAATGATCTTTTCCGACATCTTTTTTTGGTTTTCTTCTGGCATGATGCAATTGTGCATGTCATTCTTTAATATTCACCAAGGTGAAAGAATGGTAAACACAGAGCCTACTTTGGTAAAAGTACCATGGAGGCCCTTGTACTAGGAGCCAGATTGTATTTTACTCCCTATACTAAAAATATGAGCAAATTAGTCCCTATATATTAGATTGAAGAGCAAACTGGTTTTTCTGTTAAAAATTTCATTTATTTCTACTGTTAAAAATTGTAGTTAACAAAATAACCAAACAGTTACACGTAATGTGTTGTGTGTACCTTATGCTAATGTACAAAGACTAGTTTTTAACAGTAGAAATGGATGAAATTTTTAACAAAAAAGACTAATTTGCTCTTTACTCTAATATAAAATTACTTTTTTTGAGTAAAAGAGACAAAATGCAATCTGACTCCTAGTACAGGGGCCTCCATGGTACTTTTACTGGCCTACTTTCTAGTAAGGGACTCGAAACCCAATTTTTCAAGCTCGGGTAAACATTTACTGCCATATATTTCTTTAAAGAAGAAAAAGGAAGAAAGCAATCTAGAAACATTCAACGAGTAATGATTCTAATGAATATCTTGATTACATACAGTGATGACTTTGCTCCAGGTGTAGGATGATGTTCCTCCAACCAAAATAGAAACACCGTACGCCATTTCAAGAAGCGAAATACAAGTCCAAAACACCTGAAGAAGTTAAATCAAAGAATAATAAAAGCTTCAAATGGGAGAGCTTTCGTGTATGAAATGTTTATGCGTTTAAACCAACCTTTTCTTGACCCAGACGTACTGTGTAAGATTTGATTCCAAATATTTTATCTCCTTCAATATCAGGAATGTCCTGTGCCATATCCATCACAAACATAGAATGGAAATTACTGCTTTTACCATGAAATATTAAATGAGAATGGACTAAAATCAAATGCAAAAAAGAAGATACAGCAGTTCATTAATATACAGAGGGCAACATTTACCTTAAATAGTGCTATAACTACTGAGAAGAAGCTCATGAATGCAGTAGCAAAAATTAGAGGCTTTGAAATGACAGCTGGTCTGCTGAATACATGGGTCTGAAACATCACATGAAAGATTAAATCACTTTAATTGATCAGACCATTAAGAAGAAGCATCGACCTTTAAAATAAGATTTCTGTAGGTGAATAGAGGCAAACATGCTCGTCGTAAACATTTTTGGACAACGAAATGTATGTATAAATTTTGTACATTTTTTATTGTATTATGCCCCATTGGGCTTCGATTACACAAGGGAATAGAGAAAACTTCAATCTTCCACAGTCAAGTCTCAAATTGTAACTGTTGCTATGCCATTTAGAGACCAATTTCAAGCATATTGAGGGCCCTCTTGGAGTTCTCAAATATCAAAATTGGGTAAAAGTACCATGGAGGCCCTTGTACTAAGAGCTGAAATACATTTTGTCCCCTTCTGAAAGAATGAGCAAATTAGTCCTTATACATTAGATCAAAGAGTAAATTGGTCTGTTAAAAACTGGTCCATGTACGTCAGCATGAAGTACATATAGCACGCCACATGTCATTGATTTTTCAATCAGCCATGCCAGTTTTTAAAAGTAAAAATGAATGAATTTTTTAACAAAAAGGACCAGTTTTCTCTTTGATCTAATGTATAGGGGCTAATTCGCCCATTTTTTGAGTAGAGAGGACAAAAAGCAATCTGACACCTAGCACAGGGGCCTTCATAGGTAAAAATTGGGAACTATGCTTTTCACCCATTTTACAATATTGATCAGTTGGGCGTTAAATATCGTTTTTGTCACTGATTTGGTGGAACCAATACGAGCTAAGATATGCTTTGGCTATATCAATTTCAATGTACCTATGTATCTAACATGACAATAGAGAAGCAAAGATGGTTTTATTGAACTCTAGGGAAAAGTGAGAAAAGAAAGAAACAAAAAGAAGAGAAAAAGAGAAACCTGTATGTGAAGATAAAAAGCAAGTTGAACAATCACGGCTCTGACAGCTAGGATGCACATTGCTGCAACCAATGCAAACCGTTTCCATCGTAATAGTGGCAACTGAAATTACAGAAAGTTTTACTGTATCATAAAAAAACTGTTAAATATCATAAAGTCAGACCGCTGTGATAATTTTTGTATATTACTATAGCATTTTTATAGGGTTTAGCCAATAAGTTAGGAACTACGCCTGTATTATCTTTATTGGTGCAATGTATTTCTTATTCCCCTAGTTCAAGGAAACTAAGACGAGGCATCAACATGGATCGACTCTTTACAAAGGAGGGAAGCTGGCACAGAGGAACAGTGACCTATGTAGAGCAAGAACTTCCCACCTATTCCTTCTCCATCCCTATTATGAATCTAAAATTGTTTGACAAAGCATTGTACTGTTAACAGAAGTATGCCTTATCTAGCAATCATGAGAAGAACGTTGTGCGGCTACTTGCAAAAGAATTTGAACCAAAGAGGTGCAAGAATAAACTATACACTTGCTGCCATAATGTATGATAGTATTTTTGCTTCATGTACATATGTGATGGAAAACCCAAAGTCCCAACTCACATTGATTGAATATGCAGTCCCAAGCACAAAACTGACAAAAAGTGCCCAAAACAATGGCCATGAACCAACAATCCATCCAAGCCAAAAGCTCTGAAAGTAAAGAATATAACGAGCTCGTAGTTATGAATCTAGATTGGTCGGCTTAAACATTAAAAATAAATAGCTCAGGATGATCTTACAAAATATATATTCGCCACAATACAAGAAGAAAGTTTTGCATAGAATAGATTACGAATACCATGATGGAAAATGATGCAACAATCATGATGCCGGTAAGTGTTGAATACTCTCCCGATGCCAATGGAAGATAAGGCTTGTTAACCTGAAAAGAAACATATCCGAGGTTAGAAAATTCATGTACTCATCCACTCTAACATGATCCAAGTAAAATGAGTGCATAAGTCTCTTGTTAACAAACCAGGATGCAAGAAAGAGCAAGGAATAAGAAGGGCATCGAGACTATTTGATTGGTCAAATATTGTCAAGAGCACATTCAAATAAAGCAAGACATAGACCAGATTATTTCATTTCTATTTAAATACAAGAACTAGTACCGACCGTATTTTCATATCAAGCTACCTTGTCAATCTCAATGTCTGACAACTGATTAAGACCAACGATATAAATATTCATGAAAAGAGCAGCAACTACAGCCTGAAAAGATATAATAGACGTGTAAGTATTGTAACTACTGATAAGTTCATAAAAATTATACAGATGTTCAGCATGATCACCTCTAATACACCAGTAAAGAACAGGGGAGAAATATCTGATAACTTCTCGACAGCAAGGAGAGAAACAGAAATGATGCTGAGTGCCTACCGGGACAAATGCAAATGAGTTTACTTTTTTAGACAAATCCACATAAAATTTCTATGTAACTACAATCAAACCAAAAAACTTAACTGTGCCTATAACGGTATGGGGCCGTGAAAACCTGTAAAAAGCATCCAATGCATTTTTAGCAGAATTCCATGGGGAATTGGGGTAAGCTTTGGGTTCTGATTCAAGCGGATGACCAGAAGTGGCATTCACTAGAAACTTGGTATTACTTTTCTGGAAGACTGTAGATGTTTCCAGAATACCTCTTGCACGATGCTGACTCCTTTTAGTATAAAAGTTTCCAATGAGGTTATATGACTTGTATGCTGGCACTTGCACTCGTATAGAAGAACCTATAGTCGAGGGATCGTAATAATATCAAGTAACATACATCTACATCAGTTGTAAGGCATACAGACGTATGAAGAAAAAATTTAAACACAATAAACAGAAATGAAGTTCAAATTGAACCTTATCCAACATAAACTAAAATAACATATACATATACATATGAAATATTACCTACAGGTGATACATATTCTCTAATAGACCAATAACATGAAAATAATGGACAAAAAGCTTGTACTGAGGAACAAATTTTATGCAATAATTAATGGATTATATACCAAACTCCAGCTAAAATATTCAACTTCCTTGTTATCAACTGATGGTGTTTGACTTCAATTGTATTTATTTTTTAATAAATCTAAGTAAAACCTTCCCCAAATTCACCATATACACAATCTAAAATCCATAATCATTTGGGGTTCAGATTTTTTTTTTTTTAAAAAAAAGGGAAAAAGAAAAGGAATTACCTTTGATTCTTTGCTTTTGATTCTGCCTTTTAGCAACATCTAAAAGAAACAAATACTAGTACTTAACAAATAGCCAAAATAAATAAGTACCCAAAATAGAAAAAAAAAATGCAAAATGCAAAAGAAAAATAAAAAAGGATAAACCCAAATTATGAAATCAATCAAAACTGTTACAAACTATCACAAATATACCTCTCAATTGAAGCACAGCACTCAAGTGGATATGAGTTGAACCAGCAAAATTCATTACTTTCAAGAAAATAGTTGAAGAAGTAGTTCATTTAAACATTAATTAACAATTCGTACATTAGCAATTCAAAGCCTTTAATTTCTCATTTTTATGCCAAAATAAAAATGTACTGAAACATGTGAATGATTATAAAAAGACAAAAACAAAGAAGGGGGGAAAAAAGCAAATAATACTTGGAAAATGTACAGCCTTCAAGTCTTTACTCCTCCAGCTACTCCTTCCTAGTTTATGTTCATTCCATGGATCAAATAAAAAAAGTCAGCCAAGAAGAACATGAAATGGAAAAAAAAATGATATGAAAGATTAATTAGCTAAAAAAGAGAGAGAAACCAGAGATGAACAAAGAAAGTCCTCCAGTAGAGGACCCAAGAATTAAAGCATCCATTGGAAATGTTGAGAACCCTCCCTAAAAGGCTAAAACCCCTTTCTTACTTCAGTCACACAATTAAAAACCAAATAAGTATATATTTTTTAAAATGGGTGTTTTAGAAAAGAAAAGATTGAGCAAAAAAAAAAAAATGCAAAAAAGGTGGGAAATGGGGGAAAAACAGGGTTTTTTATTTTGGGAGAGATTTTCAGCTGAAATGAAATAAATGGAGAGAAAGAGACAGATAAAATGGTGGCGTGGCTACTCCCAACTCTTCTTTATATTCACAAACAGAAAGCTACAGTTTATGTTGAACCCTCCTTGCATGGTTTAGACAGTATCTCTCATATATCGGACACCAATTACACGTGTGTCCTAAATAAAAAATAGGGTAAATTACTATCAAGGTCATTAAAATATTTGTAAGTTTACATTTTGGTCACTTAATTTCAAAAAGTTACAAAATGTCATTGAATTATTCAAAACTTTTCATTTAAGATGTTGAACTATTCAAAAGTCTTTATTTAAGTCTCTGGGTTATAGAGTTTTGTTTTAAAAAAAGTTTAGCTAGCGAGCTCCAATTGATGATTAGACAAATCAGTACGGTGGATCAGTACCCATCAACTAGTAGAATAACATACCTCAGATCCAAGTTGATCTAACAGTCCATATTTATGATTGAAGAAGAAAGTTGTTTAGATTTTGATTCATATATTCATGACGTTTAAAATTTTTTTATGAAAAAAAAAAACTGAACTATAAAAGAGAATAAGAATGAGAGCTTTTGATTGTTGCGGGTAGTGCGAACATATAAGGCAATACAAGAGTGATTTTCATAACAGTGACTTAAATAAAAACTTTCAAATAATTTAGTGATCATTTTGTAATTTTTAATATCAATTGACTAAAAATAAACTTAGTAATAGTTTTCGGACCTAAGATGTAAGTTTACCCATAAAATATTTGTCCAAAAAAACTAAAAATATAACATATTATAAATAATAATACAAAACAATATTTATAAACTAATATTTTTGAGACAATGGCTTTGTTTTTTAAGGTAGCAATGTTTTTGGAACAAGGTAAGTGGTTGAATTAGCCAGGGTTAATTGTGGACTCGATTTTAATTAAATAAAATATTATAAATTTGTAAAAATGTTAAAATTTATAAAATTCGATTCAATCGTGAATTTAACTTATTTTGTGAATTGTTTTTCTATTGCTCCAAATCTGTGTACCAATTAATTCTCAATCTAACCGGCCAATCATGTCTTATTTCAAACATCTTGAAAAAAAATTTAGGTAGATATTTTATAGGAGTGGAAAGTTTTATAAAAACATGACACATAGTACAAACTTATGCACAAATGCCAGGTCTATAAAATACTCTCAAGAGAGGAAAATGACAAACTAACAATAACCGCAACAATGGAAGAATTCAAGCAAATCAAAGATACATCTCATCGATCAAATGGCTAAAAATTGCATCTTAGCCCCGTCATCAACAGACTAACTTGAAGATGAATTCCGATCAATAAAGAATCACCACCAAGAGCCTAAAAAAACCCACTGCATTAGTGATGCACAAAAGGTCTAGCCTCATATGGTGTATCCTCCTCCATATCAAACACCATTACTATGGTTTATCATGATAAGATCCTTTGAAAATTGTTGCCAATAAATTTATTAGATCCCTTAACTTGATAAATCTCATATATATATATATATATATATATATATTAGATCATGACTAGAAAGTAATAATTAAAATCACTATTGCTAAAAAAATCATTGTTGAAAAAGCTACAATCAACAACTAGCCCAGAGTTGGGTATCAACAAACCTAAGATTTGGTTTGAGAAAGTTGAGCATCTAGGACTTTTTTCCTAGAAAAAGAAAAGTTATATTAAAATAATTTTATAAGTGGATTTTTTTTTTTACAGAAAAGTGAAAAACTAAATGATATGATTATTTTATGTATTTTAAGATTTTAACAATTCTGAATTCAGTTTAAAAATTATCAATACATCTTTTTAATGAAATAATATTATAATAGCATTTAAATTTGCGACACATAATACTTAAATCTTCAACTTAATCATTTTAACTAAACTTTCATTTAATTTTAATTTTTTTTTATAAACTCGAGTGTGATAAAATCTAGTATATTATTATTTAAATAATTTATTTTATGAAATAAGAAAATTATTAAATATAATAATAAATAAAATATACAAAGTGAATAATACAAATATGTGGGCCATATATCTACCTGGATTCATGGTTCACCCTTACAAGGGAAAAATATAATATCTGGCTATCTATGAGTTTGGCCCCTCACTCTGTTTTCTAGGTAAACTAACAAAAAAAAAATCACAAAATTATTAGTAAATTTAAGTTTTAATCACTCAACTTCAATAGTCACTGAATTATTTAAAAAGTTTTTATTTAAATCACTGAACTATTCAAAAAATTTTATTTAAGTCATTGTGTTGTTACGTTTCTTTTATATATATATATATATATATATAAGGTCAAAGTTGGTTTGATGATCAATGTCGGAGATCAAAGAAAAAAGTTGTTTAGATTTGGTTCGCAGATCGTGATCTTCAAAGCTGTTTCACAAATAAAAAAAATTGAATTGTAGAAGAGGAAAGGGAAAGAGAGGTTCCAATTGGCGTAAACAGTGCGAACAGAAAAGACCATAAAACAACAATTTTTAACAACCTAATGACTTAAATAAAAACTGGAATAATTCAGTGGCCATTTTATAACTTTTTGAAGTTAAGTGACTAAAACATAAACTTATTAATGATTTAGTGACCTTGGTGCAATTTACCCTTTTAAAAGTATTTTCCCACTAAATATTCCTTTTTGTTTTGGTGGGTAAATCTAAATATTCCGTCTCCTTCATCACAGAAAGTAAGTTAGCACTCAAGCACGTGAGTGGTTTTTTTATATTATTTTACCCTACATTACTATATTATATATTTTATACTATGCTTTCCAACTCAAATTATTAAAATATTTTTATATACAAAGCAAAGCAAGTTATATTATTAGAATATTTTTATCTTTTTATATAAAATCAATAAATTTCACACTTTGTGAAATTTAAATTTAGTATATACAATATTTTCAAGTTTTATTTGAGATTAATAGGGGTAAATTTTATAAATATACATAATTTTTTGTTTGATTGTAATTTTATACGTGAATTTTGATTTTGTGTAATTTTATACATGAACTTTTGATTTGATTAAACTCTTACAAATTATTGATATAGCATCATTTTATGTTTACATAATGCATACACATATAATTATATTTATCTAATATGAAATAAATTGATATATTTATTTCTTTAAATATGTATGATTGAATCAAAATTAAAGTTTCATGTATACATTTGAATCATAATTAAAATATCATGTGTATAATTAAACTAAATCAAAATTCATGTATAATTTTAAGATTTATATCAAAATTTATATACACTTTTATTTATTAGTTATATATTTTTTTCACTCATCGTGAATCTGATATAATCTAATATTAAATAATTTTTCATGCTGATAAATTATTATTATTATTATTATTATTATTATTATTATTATGTGTTGCAACTATTAACAAAAAATGTTATTAATCTTGAAACTGTGCAAAATGTTTAAATAAATTAGTGACATAATTTATACTTAAACTTAATTAAAAAGAAATAAAATAATATGGTATATTTATAGACTTCAAATTCAGACTTTTGTAAGGGTCATAAATCATGAGGACTTATATTATAGTTAAAAAGAACTAGAAAACCATCTAAGAAAATTACAAAAACACAGGGACTTATAAAACAAATTAACCCAATTGTTTACTGTATTAGCTTGCAAAGCAGCTTTCCTTACATTCAAATTGTAGTTAAATTTTATTTACTAATTATTACCATTTTCAGGTTTTGTTTTAATTCTGATTTTAAGGTTTTTTTTGGCAAAATAAATGAAGTTGTAGTGATAATAAATATCAACTCAATGATGGGTATTGCCAATAATGGAGGGTTGCCAACCCCACCTAGGTTGTTTAAGCATAAGGGTCAACTAGCGATCTCTATCGTACTTGACTGTTGTTTTGTTTGAATATTTATATATGTGACATATAATTATTTTCCATTCTTATATATTGTTTGTAGGAGTAAAATATGATTTTTAATTTGATTGGTATCGATATTATTGTCAGTGCAGTAGGATATGAGTTCGAGTGTGCTTAAACGCTATGCTCCTATTTAAGGGTTGGGGAGAGGCTATAATAAGAACTTATAATGAGATTAATGTTCCAAAAAAAATAGAAGTAATATATTATTTGGTTCTTGAGTTTGATTTCAATATTCAATTTGATACTTTAATTTGGTGTAATTATACACATGAAATTTTAATTTTTAGTTCAATAATACACGTTTAAAGAAATAAATACGTCAATTTATTTTTATATTGAATAAATATAATTATTTATGTATGCGAATATATAAACATAAAATGATGCTACATCAATAATTGTGTACTTAATAATTTGTGAGAATTAAATTAAATAAAAAATTTATGTATAAAATTACGCAAAATCAAAGTTTATACATACAATTGCGTATTGAATTAAAAATCATATATGGCTTTGAAATATATCCCTAAAGTTTTAATAATTTTATTTTTTAAAATTTTATTAAAAAATTCCAATAAATTAAATTTTGATCATAATATTATTATTTATGTAAAAATAATAATAATAAGTAAGTGTAAATAAAGTTAAGAAAGGATTGGGAAGAAAGATGTTAATGTTGACTTTGATTTTTTATTTTGATTTTGATTTTTGGTTTTAATTTTGATTTTGAATAAAACCCATGTTTATCCTTTCAAAGTTGCAATTTTCAGAAGTTTGCTATCAATCACAATTAAAAAAGTCCTATGTAGAAACATGGATTGGCTAACCAAATAATACAAAGCTTTGAATAATCTCTCATCAAAGAGGATTTCTTTTCTTTATTTCTTTTTTCTTTTTTTTTTTTTTTTTTTTGGAAAACGACAATGCAAAATTATTAGATATTGTAGAGTTACGTTTCACATTTTCAAATCAAATAGTGTGTGACGTTGTAATAAGAAAGTATTCTTCATCTCGAGTACATGTTTCTCGATTTTCTTCTCTTAGTTAAATTTTATTTTTAATTTTCCACTTGTACTTTGATTAATCTAGGGACATACTAATCACACATGCTACGAATTTCAGCTTATAAATATGTTTTAGTTGCTCTAAGTTTTATATAACAGAAATATTGAAATTGAGAGAATTTTGTTCTTTGTTTTGAAGGGTTTTTTTATTTCAGGTTTTCCTTTGATTATCTTATCTTTTGTACTCTCATTTTATTATAGTGAAATCTCCTTTTGCCCGTGATTTTTTATCATCTTTTGATGAGTTTTTCCACATAAATTTTGCGTGTTCGATCTTGTTGATTTTGCTTTATTTACTTGTTCGTTGCATACAAGGTTACTGGTTGCAGAGTTTTTTAACTCCATAAACGGGATTAGGAATGGCAAAATTTCAATCACTTGATGGATTCTGAATCGATTCATTTTGAATGGAGTACGTTTTTTGTGTTTGAGATGTGGATGCAATATGGGGCAGTTTTAATAGTACAAATGGATAAATTTTTTAACATAAAATATAAATTTGCTCATTGATTAACGTACAATGATTAATTTACTTATTTTTTAAGTATAAAAAGATAAAATGTAATCGGACTCCTAATAAAGAAATCTCTATAGTACTTTTACCATTGTCATGCCTTTGCAATAAACACGGACAGATGTAAACATCTAATTTTTTAGAAGGCCTTTCAATCTAGTTCTTGAGTGATTGTTTTAACCAATCTAGACGAAGTTAAAAGGCCCAATTTGAGTCCAAGTCTAGTGTTGAACCATTTGGGTCACTATGTGTGGCTAAATACTCAAATTCTGTTGCGTTTGGGACCAAATTAGTAAAGAGATCAAACTTGGGTTTGGGCTTAAATCATAAAAAACCCAAAATTGCTTCTTCATCTACATTTATTCCGTTAAGTTAGTTTGTTTAATTTTTTAATTATTTAATTTAATGTTTGTATACAAGTTTTAATTCAAATTTTTAGTCAAAATACAATAAATGTAAATTCCTCCCAACAAATTCGCTCCTTAATATTCAAAATTTTTTTATCGAGGCAAGGTTGCAATTAGACATTTTACGGGTTGAGTCATTCATTTAAGCGTAAAAAGTTCATTCGAAATTTAAGAGGGTGTGAACAAAAATATTAAGTTCAAAAATTGGATTTGAGCAAAAAAGTTAAACCCATTTACAATATGGGTTGAGCTCAACTCAAACATTCAAAGCCTGAGTTAACTCGACTTAGCTCATTTTCTATATTTATAATATATAAAAATTAAATCTATTTGTAATATAATATTATGATGTAAAAAATTTAAAAATTTTTAAAATGCCTATATATAAATTTATTAAATATTAAACCAAAACTAATATAAATATTTTCAAAAAAAAAATCAAAAGAAAATAATATGAATAGGCATAAAGTAGTCTTGGGTTAACCATTTACAAATGTGAATAGACTTGGACAAAATTTTAGGCCAATATTTTCGACCGAGTTGCAATTGAGCAAGCATAAAGCTTATCAATATCATATGTAAGCATGCTCTGACACGTAAATACCTCTAGTTGCAACCATATCAACCAATTGTTTTGGAGCTGGTTGCTCCTCCCAAATTAGTACATCGACTATTTAAATCATTTAAAATTTTATGAAATTACTAGTAAAATGATAAAATTACACTTTAATCCTTCAAAAATTTATCATTCTATCTCTAATACCCCTAAAGCAATTTTTTTGACTTCACTCTGCTACTGTGGATATGATTCAATGTTTTTATTATGTATTTGTAATTTTTTGAAAAATTAATATTCATAATTTATATGAATAAAACATGAAATACAATAATTGTATTAAACCAAACTAAATTAGTTTTGTAAGTATACATTTTCATACATTATATTGTAAACTATTTATAGATTTTGTTAAAATACAACTTCAGATAATAAATAAAAACATAAATTTCCAGTTTTTATAAAAAAAACATACGTATATGATAACATCGTCACCTAGACCTCGAAACACAAACAAAGAACGACGCAAAATTCAAAGGACCGCAACCGTAATGTCGGTTAAACGATGAGTCCCTCGACTGAGTACTCGATGATCCGAAAGAGAACGACGACAAAGACGAGCTTGATACACATGGTGAACCCACGAACTCCCCGTCGTCATCCGAACTACACGTCTCGTAATTCGAGTACTTATCCGATTGATGATCATCAATCTTCTTCTTGTTGTCATTCTTTTTGCCGTGTTTCCAAAACTTGAACACCTTCAGTTTCGAACCCTTATTTTCTTCGACGACATCAATACGCGGTTTAGGTAAACCGAGGCTAAGCAATGCCGGAGGTGGACTAATCGGAGGGAGAACATCTTCTTTCTGCGGTTCTTTCGGTGTCCCAGGTTGCATTTCCCAATTAAAAGGTATACCTTCGGAACTTCGGTAATAATAAATCCGAGAAGAACAACCAACCGAAGAATCTCTTGAAATGATTCGATGGAAGAACATTTGGTCATCTTGAATCAAAGATACCCCTCTATTACGATCATAATCCATTTTTTTTTTCTTCTTCTTCTTCAATGTAAGTTGATGATTGTTGAACAAGTCGATGAGCTAGAAATGATAGATTATGGAGGAATATATATAGAAGGCATTAAGATCCTAAATTAACGGCATATGTGGAAAATGATAGAGAAGAGAGGCACATGGTCCTATATTGTCTTAGTTGACTAAGCATGTGTTTATTTTTTAAATTATGATTAATAATAAAATTTGGGTAAAAAGTGGTTGAGAGTTTGATCTTTGCTTTGAGTATGGAACAATTTTAAAATTCGTGGCCAGCACCTATCTCTTTAATGGGTCTATAAAATGCGGAAAAATAATTACTGGGCTCGTTCCGATAAATATATTAATAAATAATAATAATAATAATAGAACTTATGTTTTTAATGATTAATAATAATATACTTTTTGAGGAAAGATTAAAAAGGAGAAGGATAATTTCTTTGTCCCTAAGATTGTAATAATTTTAGGGCGGTTTGAAGAGCATGTGCAGTAACCAATGCCTTAAGACACCACCTAACTTTTCTTTCTATTTACTCTTACAATTTGGTCCTTTCTTACTAATTTTCCATCTTAGGTTATTTTGTTGGATTTCTAGAGAAATCACAATGTGGTACGATTTTTTTATTTTTATTTTCTAGGTTAAAATATGGGATAAAGTTGTTATATTCTTTGTAAATTTGGAATTTAGTCAAGGTAGTTCTATTTTCTGAAATTTAGTTTATTATTATTATTTAGATTTCGATTTTAGGTTCAATTGTTAATAATGTTGAAATTATTTTATTAAATTCATGTTCATTATAACGTTATCTTTTCTTGATATATGGTTATCGGGTAAGTTTTTATTTTTCAAAATAGCACGTTAAAAAATTTAACAACAACAAAAAATATTAACGATGTTAATAATTGGATCTGAATTTTAAAATTTGAAAAATAGAATGAATTTTCAAGTTTTATTGTTTAATCCTTTAAGAAACTGTAAAATTCTACGTTACTATAATAGTAAAAATGCATTTTAACTCTCTCAAAATTTTACAATTTAAAACCAATATTCACACACAAAAAAAAAAGAATATTTTTGGCTTTGTCCTTGCACCTATTGTAATTATAAATAAAACATTTTTATATCAATCTTCGAACCGATCCGATATGTCTATCATATCGATTTAAAATAGTGTATTTATTAACATTTAGGGTATACTACGTTCAAGGTCAGTAAGCTATTAGTAAATTTATGTTTTAGTCACTCAATTTCAAAAAATTACAAAATAGTCACTGAACTATTTGAAAGTTTTTATTTAAGTTATTGGGTTGTTAATTTTTTTTTAAAAGTTTAGCTAGTAAGTTCTAAGCGACGATTCGACGATTGATATGGTGGATTAGTACCCCTCGATAAGTAGAAGAACATACCATAGATCGGAGAAGAAAGCTATTTAGATTTTAGTTCACAAATTAATGACATTCAAAGTTGTTTCATGAAAAAAAAAGTTGAACTACAGAATAGAAGGGGAAGGAAAGCTTTCAAAACGGTGTGAACAGAGAAATTCATATAACGACAATTTTAACAACCCAATGACGTACATAAAAACTTTCGAATAGTTAATTGACCATAACATAAATTTACTAATAGTTTAATAACTTGCAACGTGATTTAACTTAATATTTATTATCACCAATATGCCACGATATCATAAACTTCAAATTTGGTCCTTCTTAACTTTGTCTCAAAATGAAGGTTAAAATTACCCTAAGACTTGGACCAAAATGGGAACAAGATGGCCGGGTAGCCGGAGCAAATCGAGGGCCTTTCTCATGGCTAAGGAACCACCATTTTTAGGCTAATAAATTGAGATTGATTCAATGTATATGAATATTATATATACATCTAAGTTTGAACCCCAAAAAAATAATACATATAGGAATTTATGTATGTATTTGACTTTCAAAGCTTTTATTCTGGCATACATGTGAAGTTGACTACACCAAAGAGGTCTACTTTTATTATGCTAATGGGAAAGATGAAGATGGTTGTTATTTGTTAACCAAATCATTGAAATATAAATTATTTATTTTTATCTTTGGGGTTTAGATTTTAGAAGAAGAATTTATTATTCTTTTTATGTCAAAAGTGTTATTGGAACTAAAAAGTGTTACTTTTGTAGAGTTCATATAATGATTGCTTTAGTTGGTGTTTTTATTCTTGAGTCGAAATAAGATGAGTTTGGAAATTTTTTTAATTAATATTTTGGTTGAATCTTATTTTAATGCTCGAATCAATTAAATAGGATTAATTCCAATTAATAAATCTTAGACATAGAATTGAGTTGTTGTTTTGATTGAACAGACAATTACAAATGGTTTGACAATAAATTTCTGGTCGAAATTGATTAATGTGAACTTTTTTTCACATTCAAAAGATTAAGTTCTAACTTAGAAGTGTTTATGGACCAAGCTGGGCTCGAGACCAAGCTTATGTATGATTTTAATACATTATATATTCGCTCACACTTGACTTGTCCCGAAAAAATGGACCTAAATTTTTATTAAACTCATTTTGACGAATGCTAACCCAATCCTATTTTAATCACACCCATATTATTCTTACAATATATACTTAATATTTAATAATACAGTTATTTTATTAAAATTTTAAATACATTCAACTTTAACATTTTTTTTAATGTTTACATAATGTATAGAATACTCTCGAACATTAAATGTTAAAGTCTAAATCTAGCCCGTATTTTAAATGAGTCTAATTTCTTTTTACCCGAACCTATTTTCCAAGCATCATATTTTTATCTATGGATATCACAATTTTTTAACAGGTAACTTTACAAATTTCTAACTCATTTTAAAATTCCCAATTTCGTGGGTTTTTAGCCTGGGTTGATTAAGGTATGGACCCAATGGGGGGCACTTGGTTTAGGGTATAAGAACAAAACCAAACGTAAGGAGAAAGAAAATAAACTTAAGATTTTGGGAACTTGATGGAGATGAAAATCTAACCGTCCATTATTCTTTTTTATAATAATGATCTACTAATTGCTTTAACTCCGTTTGACCTAAAATTTAAGGCTGTTTGCTGCTACTACTCGCTTCTTCGTACGTAACCAAAACCCTAAATATTCTTCATGCTTCCTCCGTACCCCAACAAGTATATTATAATTAAAAAATAACAACGAATCAATGAAAATTGGAATATAAGTGGACAAATGCTCATTATTTGATGAAAATACAATAGTATAAAAAATGTTCAATCAATTGAATCTTAACTCGATTAATATGGATATTATTGTTAATATAAGACATAAATTCAATTACACAAAAACGCATTATCCATTTATTTATGGATTGACAAAGGACTATAAGTAATTTTAAATATTGTATTAAAAAAATAAATATAATCAGATCATATATTAAGATTATTTAAAAACAAGGGTTACATCAATTTTTATTTCTGGTTAGTCTCGGAAGAAAGTTGAATCAAATGATTGGATTTATGTAAAAATGCATTTGTTTCATGTTTGTCAGTCACTAAGATTAAAGCATATATCAGTTGCATGATAATTGTACAGGAATATGAACTTGGAATGGGACCATTTGATTTTGTGTATCAATTATTAATTTATTTTTTTTAAAGCTTAATATTTTTATTCAAATTCTTTTAAATATCAAGCCATACGAGCTAAAATAAGCTTCGAAATCAATTGACACTGCAAGTGCCATAGAAAGGAATGAAGCAACTGGATCCAAGATTCCATCGCATTGGGTGAAGCAATGGCCTACTGCATGCTTTTCTAAAGATGGTAGTACCCGAACTAACCCGATGGATTCCAAACTGATTTGAAACCACTTGACACTATTAAGTGCCATGGAAAGGAATGGAGCAACTGGATCCAAGATTCCACCCCACTAGGCGAAGCAATAGATTAAATATATGCCTTTCGAAATATGGCAAAACCTGAACTGCTCGATGGATACTAACCTGCTCCGAATGATGAGGTGGGGTGGATTTTTCTTTGGATTGTAGAAAATATCTCCATGGCCACATAGCTTACAGCCTTTTTGTACAACAAATACCTGAAACGACTTTGGTCACACACTTCATGCATTAGAAAAACAATCAGTCAACAAGGCAAGGGAGGGGAAGGGACCCCTTAATAGAAACTCAAATAATCAAGTACACAAACCAATGGTAAAAAAAAAAAAAAAAAGTATATAACTAAGGGAATTGAAAAGAAACAGCTTACTGTACAAGAAACTGTACAAGAAGAGATTCCCCATGTGTCACTAGTTTTTCTCTGGCATTCATGGAGTTTTAGTAACTTCCGAAACCAGTCAGAAATGAGAGCCTTTCCACTTAAAAATGAAAAATAGACTTCATAGCTATTCTTCTTCTTCTTCTAGCTCAACTATCTGTGCCCGTCTCTCAGCAGCTTTCTTACGGATAAAGAATCCCCATCTCATTGCGGCCTTAATCTTCAACCACCCTACAACAGCTTTGCCAGGACGTGAACGGTCTTCGTCTACAAAGTTTGGCATTGGGGATGGTATGTAATTTGGGAACCCATACCCACCATCTTCTGTCATATTAATGGAAGCATTACCTCCCATATTGAAAAGGCGGAGAAGCTGCTGCATTTCTTCATTCTCGAGCATTTCATTACTTCTTGCACGAATCTCTTCCTCTGATAAAAAGTCCTCGACTCCCTTATCATGGTTGTTAGTCCAATCGTCGAAAGGATTAAGATTTGATGGCTGCCTTGAAGAACCAATATTTTGGAACCCTATGACAGATGATTGTGGAGGACCAAGAGCCAGCCCAACAACATTGGTATTGTTTTTTGAGCTTTGTGGTTGCTGAGAATTGTCAATTAGCTGCTCTTGTGGCACAAATTGCGTGTTGCCAAATTGATTATGAGAATTTGGATTCATAATCTGGGACTGCCCTGAATATCCGGTCGACTGATTATCATTATACCCTGAGAAAAGGGAAAAAGGTGGTTACAAACCTGAACACTGTACCAAGACATTAAGATATCAAACAATAATAGAATGAGATATTTCCAACTAAAATGAAAGCAACTTTCGTTTCATCAGGAAGGCCGCAATTATAATTAGGTATATATTTCCTTCAGTGTGTTCGAGAAACAAATTGTACCAGATGCTCAAACAAAAGGCATAATTTCCAACACCGAGGTACACCACTATTTGGTGTTAAGCAACACATTACCACATCTTGTTTACGGCAAGGCATTATCGATTGGATGTCTATAACTAGCCAAATTTCACTATATAATAATCGTTACCTAGAAGAAAGTCATTTTGATATCAAAGAATTCCTTCCTTCAACCAATTTCAATGACAGCATGATGTTGAAGTATCTATCTATAATAATATTTTAAAACAATAGACAAAGATCAAACCACCAATTTACAATCTCAGCTAGCACCATGTTGCTGATCCTTGAGCTACAAATGTTCAGTGTTGGTATGTATCTAGGTGTCAAACTCAATAATTGCCCTAATATAAGAAATAGTGTACAACACTAAATGGTCGAACGATATTTGTTATCAGAAATGGTACATTCTGCATTTACTTCAATATCAGATATTACTGAGTTGTATGGATTTTACGAGTTTGAATATGAGTGTAAGTTTGGGTTAAACAAAGCTATACATGACTTAAATGAAAACTCCTTAAAGCTACATATTTACAGTAGTCTGCAAACTTACCTCCAACTTGTAGGCCTGAGTGAACTTGCTCAGTAGGAACTGGAACTGGCACCCGTGGTAACTGCATCTGATGATCTACAGCACTTGTGTAATCTAGTTCACCCATCTGAAGTTCATTCTGGGCACTTGACCACCTATTTTGCTTGAAGTTCAACAGTGACTTGCCATCATACTCTATGACTTGATTCCAATTGTCATAGGCTTTCTTTACTAGTGAATCTACAAAAACCTGCAGAAATTTTGTTTCTATTGTTAAATAAATGAAACTATTTTACTAAAATAGAAAAATAAATTAAAAATAAAGCTGATCCCAAGCTTCAGCAGTTGGGAACAAGCCACAACTCAATCAAGGCCTACCTATTAGGTGAAAAAAGCAAAGTACTACATTTGGAAGAAAATCAAAGCAACTCCATGGTATCTGATAAATTTAAATTTAATACCAAGCAGTGAAGTTCACAATAACTCTATTTATCAATTTAAAGAAATTTAGTTGAATCTGAACCATATATGATAATTCATGCAGCAGGCACTGCTTAATTAAGAGACTATTGGCTTACCCTATAAAAAATCAACTGCCACTTCCACCATAGAGCAGAACCAGAAAATAGAAGGTTATTATCCAAAATGACAAACCAGAAACAAGGAGAAAGACACAGATCAGCCCCCTCATACTCTGAAATCTGCAGGCCAGCAGCATCAAAATCAAGCTGCCCTGGCCTGAAGTTAGAAACTGCCAGTAAGTAACAAATTTTCAGAGACAGAATGACACTGCCCTGCACTCAGAAAACTTTACTCATTCTTTCCAGCTACCAACATTTTCTAAATTGTTTTATTTTACTTGGTGCCACAGAATAATATCAATAACCCACAAAAATACAACACTAATTTTTTACTTATTCATTTCTTTAGTTTCTACTTTTAATTGATCTGAACAAATCTGCAGTACAATAATAGAGAAAATTTGACATTTATCTATTGGTTACTCATCATCTCAAACTGATATGCAGTTAAGTGAACCGACACAGAACAGCCTAACCACCTTTCAGCATGATTTGTCATTTTATATTAGATCAATGCACATCTGACCCATTCTGTAGGCTCCCCTAGATGCATAAATTATTATCCAAGGCATCCTAATCTATCAAACCATGAAAGCATCCACATAATCCACAGTTTTGTCATCTTTCTTTCTTCTTGGTTCATTTGGGTTATAAGTCCTAAGCTGGCCTTCCTTCCAGCCAGCCAGCCAGTACCCCTCTACTCAAACCAAATAAAAATAAAATACACCACCTCTAAACGAAGCAGATGATCATTATTATATTTAATACAACCTGAAATGGGAAAAGATAGTTTTTCAGCACATAAGATAAGTTAAATTGCAAAGAACAGTCCTATATTATGTTAATTGGACTTGGGTATGCGTGTTGGATACAGCTATGCATGGACACAAGTATGTTCATTTGTTCTAAGTTTTTCCATGTATTTGGGGGGTCCTTGTAAGGTTTTTCCCCATACCCTTGCCTGAATACGAGTCAGACACCGATGAGACGAACCAATATGCTGAAAAAATTATATTATATATCAATTATATATATAGTTCATATGATATTAGGCTAAAATATATGAAGCACTGCGAAAAGAAATATCTTCGAAGGCATAGATAACATTGCTTCTACTGCATCCCACATGGTAACCTTTGAAGAGCAAAGAAGTGTAGTAGATGTTGCAGTTCATTAGAAACTGAAAACAGTGTATATAATACCCACCTTCTGACTATCAGATAGAGAACCAGCAGGAAAATACTGTTCCCCGGAAATAAGGCCATTCAACTCATAGATATTATTGAAAACAACACCACTGTTCCTTGAATCATCAGTATAGTAAACATAAAGCTTCCCACTCAGCACACAAGTCTTTGCATGATCTAATAGAGCTTCCCACATCTTATTTGACATGCCACTTCCCAGAATCTACAAACACACAGAAATAGAAATATCAGAAAGCAACTATAAAGAAATAGCCTTTTCATTTCAGAACCAAAATCCAAACTCACATTTCGTAACTTTTGTTGATCCCTGACAACAAGCCGCAAAAAGTCTTCAACAGTGAATATTCCTTCAGCGCTAAGCCTCTTGTGAAATGACCCATCTTTCCCAATCTTTTCCAATCTCCATACTTCATCATTCAGTGCAGGTGGGTAGTGCTTCTTATACACTGCCAAGCAAGTAAAAGATTTTCAAAAAGATCCACAAATGAAATAGATATACTAAAAAGTATGAACTCACATTCCCCTCTGTGATCCTTGACAGTAAAAGCCTCTGTCTTAGCTTCCCGTACACGTATACCCTCACAGTATCCAGAAGCAACCTTCAAGCCAAGCCTGAATTTCCTGCTTCTTATCCAACTTGAATTGTCAGTAAAAGTGAGGTCTCCTAGTGTTCCAACCCCCTCTTTCAGGGTCACTTGCAATTCTCCCGTCAGCAGTGGTCTTTTTCCCGGACGCTCTTTTACCAAATGGCTATCAAATTCTTCCTGTGTCCAATCTTCATCATCCTCATTGCTAAAATCACCTTCAAGCACCACAACATCTAGCTTCATAGAGGCTTCAGGTCCGTTTGTTACAACGTGCCCAGTGTTGGAGTCAACTAGAACAACATGGATAGCAGCACCCTGCTCCCCTTCTACCTTTCCTCCTGTGTAAAGAGGGAGAGACAACCTGGACCTGAAGCGGAGCTGTAAGCTCCCTCCGCCTGGACCTTCAAGACATTTTGGAGAAGACCTGAAAACTAAAAATATTAGAAGATTCTCCACATGAAAAAAGTTAAAGATGTTTCTTAGAGAACACGTAACCTTAATGCTAAAGAAGAGCTGGTTCTTAGTAAAGAAAAAACAACAAAAGGAAAACAAACCACACACAATTCTACTAGGTTCCTTGTAAAAGGATCAACCTTATTCAAGAAAGTCTAATACCTATCAACCAGCCAAAAACCTAATAAAAGTTATTGTAAAACCAAGCATATTGTGTGAGTTCCATCAAGCACGCATTCTTGCATTAATCATGCTTAAGTTCATCTAAAATTAAGCAATTTCTTAACCAATACAACCCTACAAAGCAAGAACAAGAAAAGAATTAAGCCAAAGAGCACTTAAAGATCTTTCAGAATTTCATCCCAGCCCTTTAATTTTTATGCACAATGTTCTTTAAATATTGCCTACTTGATCGGCCAAGACCGAACACAAACTATTAGCATTGATAGACACCCTTCTCACTACTCATAGTAATAAAATAGCAGTCTGTTTAAGTCATGTAAGGTGTGATTATTCCCTATTTGATTCCATGCTGTTAAGCATTACAATCCCATTGGCAATTGGTGGAGGGAGCACAAGCTGATTTAAGGTTACCACAAATCCCAAGCCAAAACTGAATAGGGATGTAACACCACCTAACATGCATCATTGTCCATGTCTTATAATTAACAGATTTTTTTGTTTGTTTGTTTAAAGAAAACCAGAGATTACAAACATAAAATTCAACTATGCAGCCATATATGCTCAGACATTAATTATTTACCTTCCATTAAGCCTAGGGGGTGCTAATTTTGCCAACGCTCTTTCCACCTCTTCACTTACCTGCAAAACATCGATTGCAGACATAATAAGAGACATGAGGAAAAGAACATAATCCAAAGGGGAGAATAACAGAATACACAACAGATTTTCTTTAAATTGCACTAAAATAGAGATTCTAAATTGATCTCATAAATGCAATACAAAAAAAAGCTCATTTTGGTGCCATCCAACAAAATTTTTGCAAAAACAGTGAGCATATATGTTACATGGATGCAGAGCAGATGTGCACCACAGATACCCTTTTCCATGAGTGTCTAGGATGCAAAAGACCTAGAAAAACAAAATACCCTCAAAAGATGGGCATGGGACACCTGAGCGTTAACAAGTGATCACTTTGAAAAAATAAAGGTCAAAGTTAAAATATTTTTTTTTACATCAATTAACCTTTTAAGAGAACCCTGGAGAAGGAAGAACCAATAACATCCTAAAAGGCATGGTCATAGTTAAAGATGGTGCCAAATGTAATACAAGATCATCTAAAAGATCTAATCATGAATCTATCTCACATGTATTAATCTAGGATTATGAGTAACTAAAAAGATATTGAAGAATCATGCAATTTGTGACAGTGCCAACAAATGACAAATCTCACCAAATTCTAATCATAAACCTAACAAGATAACAGTGAGGTGAGAGCTGGAATAGTCCAAAAACAAAATGAAAGGTGGAAAGCCTTATATGTAGCACGTAGCGTCTACGAGAAAACATATGAACAAGTTACACACGACAATCAGCATTCTTCATTCAAATCACAGAAATGTACAGGATTTACTCCAGTCCCATAAGAAATCGAAACCTTCAATAAAGATGATTGCCATACATTTTAAGAAAGATTTGTTTGTGCAGCGTACACAAACAGGTAAGTGGGTATAAAAGCACAGTAGATGCATGTCTAAGTGTAAGCATATATCTGCAATACATGCAAGGCTCTATTTCAGAAGTAAAACTCCAATCAGCAGAAGAACAATGCTTCCCAAGAACATCGCCATACAATTTAACAGTCTTTAAATTTGCGTATAAGACAATTGCACTAACCAAACCTATACCAAAAGAATAAAAAGAAAGAAGATTCATTGATGGCGCATAGACCTTAAGAAAACCTCCACAACAAGAGAATTGATTGCAAAGAGTAGGAAATAGGTCTTACAACTCTACGAAGAATGGGTTCCAAAGATGAACAAAGTTTCTGCAAGCTGTCCACCTTAAGAGCTTCAACAATCACACTGCATAACATATACACGTAAATTTTTGAGAAAAAAACACTAGGTCAACCATATAGAAAGAGAAGACACCCAACATTTCTTAACCATAATATTAAGATTTTAAACTCCTCCAGTGTGTCGACAGAATCAAAATCCTTACGCGTTGAAAATTTCATAAGCAGAATACAAAAAATATATATTTTTTGCTTTCGCCAGTTGACTAAAAACGAACAAACATATAACTAAAATTAACATACAAGTTTTACAAAAAAAATTCAGTCATACAATTATTGAAAAACAATTTTACTTTTAGTTATCCAAAAATACTATTGTCTTTCATATCCAACCGCACTTTTTGCCTTCCTTCTTTTTCCTTCTTTGATGAACAAAAAATATAAAAGTCAACAACTAGGATAACACACAACACAAATTCAAGCAAGCGAAGGAAAGCGTGCCGATAATACCTAGCTAAAGCAGGACGTTTTGGCTCCGGCTGCTGGTCTTCATCTCCTTCCAAACTCCGTTTCCCTCTAACCATACTATTAGTCCTCGTCATATACCGCGTTTGCCTTTGCATTCTCTAAGTACCAGATCTGCAATCATAACAAAATCAAAATCACTGATTTAAATGAAAACTTCAAATTCACTACTCAAAAAAAAAAAAATCCTTATCTAATCTTCCTTTTTAAACAGAGAAAAGGAATGATAAAATAAACTGAAAGAAATTAAAAAATAAAAATAAAAATTAGGTTCTTACTCTTAACAGTCGAGGTCTCAAATATATTTAAACGAACAATTAATAAACAGAGTTTTTCTGAGAGAAAATCCTTTTGCAGTGAGTGTTTGTGTATTTGGTTTCTTCTCCTTTTAGTATCTTAGCAGACAAAAAGTGATGCGGAGAATAATCTGGTACACCAAGATTCAGGATAATGCGTTGACGGTTAACGTAAAACTAAGGACGGGCGAGTGAGGGGTTTGGTGAAAGGGAGTTTTAGGGCGGATACTGATGCAGGGGATTTTTGTTAGTGGATTGGGATTTGGATGTTTGTCGGATGTGAGTCAACCACGTCAGTTTTTAGATATTCAATAGTTATTATAGGAGGGGGTAAGTGGCTTTGGTAGGACACATGTCATTTTCTGAGCCGTCCAAATTGTAAGATTTGCAAGCGACGTTACAGGCTCACAGACTCACCTTACCACTCTATAAATATATTTTTGTTCCTTAAAACCACAAAAAGAATAATGCTCAAAAGAATATATTCCCAATTGAATTTTATTTTATTTTGTTTTTTTAATATCAACTTGGTACTAGAGTTGTTTAATCGGTTAACCGATTTAAACTATCAATAATCGAATTAATCAACTCTTTCAAATCTTTAACTGTTAATTAAATTGAACTTTTCAATTAATTCAGTTATGCATTAACCAAGATTTATATATTTTTTTTTATTTTTAGTTAAAACAAGTATAAAACATATAAAAATTAACCCACCGATTAACCTATACTTCCAAAAAATTAACCGAACCGATCGACCCTACAACTGAATATTTATATATTATAATATTATTTATTAAATTTAGTAAATTCAATTAACTAACTAATTTTAAACCGAATTAACTATTAATCAAATTTTAAAAAAATTATTAAGCGACACACGACTAAATTAATTCAACTTTACCTTAGTGTTTATTTATATTAGATTCTAATTAAGTTTGAATTTAAGTTTAAAAATTCAATTATGTGGTAACACATTTATAAAATTACATTTTGAAAATAATTTTGGCTGACATCCAACTCCATCATTAATATACTTACAATTAAGTATATGAACTCTTTGTCATCTCCAAAATTAAATTAACTTTGTTGACTTAATTTTTAAAAATTACAAATTAATCATTAAATTATTAAAAAAATTATTTAAGTCATTAAATTATTTAAAAAATTTTATTTAAACCATTGAGATGTTATTTTTTTTTTTAAATCCAAGTAATAAACTCCTAGTCACAATTCAATGATTAATACAATAAATCAATACCATCAACAAGTAAAACATAATTTAGATTCAAATCAATATGATGATCAATGTCGAAAATTGAAAAACAAAACTATTGAAATTTTGATTCGTAAATTCATGAAGTTTAAAACTATTTTATGAGAAAATTAAACCTTAGAAAAAAAAAAAAGGAAAAAAAAACTTTTAATAGATGCAAGCAGACAAATAAAGAAGACCATGCAATAACAATTTTAATATGTTAAGCAACTTAAATGAAAACTTTTGAATAATTAGTGATTATTTTGTAATTTTTTAAGTTAAATGACAAAAACGCCCTTGGATTAGATTTACCCAAAGATACATGTCATCCACTAACTTCGTAAAAAGTTTTTATTGACAATGAAAAGATTTGACACTTGCATTAAAATGTACGAATACGAAGGCTCGAATGGGACCATTAATGGGATAAATATCATCATATCAATATATTAATAACATCTACAGAATGTGTCAGACCAAATTTATCTAACCCAAAATGGCTATTTTCCAAATTAAAGAAAAAGTTCACTTGGTAATCATAAATTCATAATAAGAAAGGCCTACATAGAGCAGAGGAAAAAAAGAGAGAAGTAGAATACCAGTTAATTGATATTCATCTTTGTTTTGACTAGGGTGAACTCTTCAAGCTTTGTGTAAAGTTTGAGGAGTTGTAGAGTGCACATTTTTGGGGATGTGCAAGGACCACACATGACATAGATGACATTTCCTAAGGGACGGGTGTAGATACCATCTTCCCGGAGCATCTGGACCAGAGACCTTGTATATAAAGATGCATACCTGTTAAAAAGAAAAGGATAAGCACGCCATAGATCATGGAACTTTGAGACTTGCCAATCGAACTCAAGTATGTCCAAAGGCTCAGCATACCACTCAATCATCAACGTCATAAATTTGAGTTTTCCAGGATAGTCTTCATTTACTAGGGAAAAAATCTTTTGGACTATTTTTGGTCACTAATTGCACGTTTCATTTATTTCTTATACTGCTATTCATAGCATGGAAAGCGCAGTAGTGTCCCATGTACATGATGGATAAAGGTATTGCCTTTCATGGAAAACAGTTTTGCATTCAAAAGGTTTGAAGCATTTAACGGAAAAAATTACCAGTCTTAAAGAACAAGAAGGTAGGCAAGTAGGATGGTGGTTCCAGAGAACTATATGACACAGAGAAAGAAGTAAATATACCCGGCGTCAGACTCATCTGCTTGTAGTTCTAGTGCGAAAAGAGTTCCTAATGTGACAACCCTTGAGACAGAAGGATGTGATGAGATTTGTTGCACAAGTTCTGCATCCCATAACTGCAGGAATTGGAGTGGAAGTGTGAGAGCATATGATTAGGAAACAGCAATGTGTCTCTGTATTTTCACGACAGGCAGTTGGAATAAAATCGTTGCTATAAACTTTAATTTTTTAAGAAAATTTGATTTCAGTTTAACCGGATTGATTTATCCAAGACTGGATCCTTCTTGTTTCTTTGGGGAAAAAAACCAAAAGAAAGATGTCATTTAAAAGCCTTATAAAATCAATAGAGTAAAATACAGCTAATATGAACTGCCAAACATAAGAGGATAGCATAACATTCTACCCTGTTGGAAAGTTTACACCTCAAGTACTCGTCTTAGAATAGAGAAAGGTATGGAAACTAAAATTGTAAAAGGTGAAAAGGGGAAAGTAAAATTGTAACATACCTCCCTAAGCAATATTTTCTGAGATTTTTCAGATGTGATGTTAAGGTTTGTATTTGGATCTTTGAACCATTTAATAGATTTGGCAGCTGCTGTGCACCCCATTGCATGTGCAGAATATGAATGTCCGTGCAAAAGAGCTTTAAGCTGAAAGCAGCAAACCACATATATGTAAGTAATTTATTTATGTTTTATAATGCAAATAAATAGATGGATTATGGATAAATGCAGATGCCTTGAAATACAACTAGTGTTTATCCCACAAGAAACAATCTGAATCCGCACAGTACAAAATTTCCGAACAATAGTTCTAAAGACAATGAATAACAATATAACACCTTTGAATCTCCGGTAAATGAATCGAATATAGCATCAGTTGCCAGTGTGGCAGCTAATGGGATGATCCCTCCAGTCATGAGCTTTGCGAAGCAAGCTATATCTGGTACACAACCAAGCAGTTCTGCTGCAGACTGCCATGAAATAAAGATTAATGAACTTCCAATAAATCTCAGCAAAATAATTTTCCAATGAAAAAGAACAGACAAATCCTATTAAAAGCAACAAACCTCTACTCCTAAACGCCAGAAACCTGTAAAAACCTCATCAAAGATAACCGGAATTCTACAGTGCCGACACTCATTGACAAGCATCCGCTGGAAAAGTGGATCAACCATGTGCATTCCTCCAGCACCTTGGATAACTATAAAATTATCCATCCAACAGATGAGGTTAAACATCAGGTAAACAATTTAGCAATTCTCTTAGGAGCAATCCAGAAGTCCATACAAGCAAGTGGGAAGTGTAGAAAGAAGCTTTCAAGTAAAAAGAAAGGAATGGGGGTTTGCAGAATAAGGTTAACCACAATCATCTATCAGAAACACCCAAGCCAGTCAAAAACAACATTTCTGATCTGGATCACTTCTTAGAATCAATGAAATTTATTTGAGACTACGTGACAGTATACAGAACAGACTGTTACTATAGTTCAAAACAGTAGTTGTATACATAAAAATGCGACTTTAATTCCAAACTCATGAGAAAATAAAACCTAGTCATGCAAAAAGTAATACTGTCAAATAATAAAATTAAAGAAATTTATTTCTTACTTGGTTCCATAATTAAGGCTCCTATTTGCTTATTAGTCTCAGATAATGTTGAATACTGAGATAATTGCTGAGAAACATACAATGAGTACAAGCCAGCAAGATTTGATTCGTCCCGGCTCTTAAGAAATATTTCATCACAAGACCTGAAGGCTGCCACAACCACAATAATATGAGAAAATAATACCTTAGAAATTATGATGATGATAACTCAACACTTCCCACCCCCACCTTTTTTTTTTAAGGGAAAGGGGTGTGGGGGACCAAGTCCACTTACTAGTATCTTCTGGTTTCAGAGTTGCAGAATGAAACACTTCAGGAAGTGAAACAGTCCATTTGCCATTATGCATAAACACAGTTGGAGGGTCTAGAAAAAGCCCTCTTCCTGTATACCTGTTGAATTCAGAATATTACTTCTTTAGCTGCATTAGTTCGCAAGTGTTATATTGACTTAATTATATGCAGTAGTTCACAAGTGTTATATCGCTGGTCTCAAAGTTTAGAGGATCTATTGTAAACATTTTAAAGAAATTGTTAAAATCAAAATCAATGAACTGAATTTTGGGAGATACATAAGGAATGTTTGCAAATATGCAATATTCGCTTTTTGAGAGCATCTAGTTCAAATCTATTCCCACATGGTTCACTGCCTTCTTGCAGTGTCGGCAAATGTGCAATATTGACATTCTGAATGCACAGTCTCAAAAACTAAAATGACCACATAGGTTTCAATAGAAAAATGGTCCAAGCATGAACAGGTACTGGAAGTCTGGAACTTCAATTCAAGTTCAGGGAGTCAGACATGCATACATACACGGAAATTAAGTGGACATTTTCCGCCTGGTCTTTGCCGCAAATTGAAAAGATTACAATAGATCATATCTTTCCACCCTTAAGTATTATTATTAGCTAACTCTCTGTCAAAGAGAGTACGGAAGTGGGAGTAGCTTTTTCACTAGGTAGAGATTAAAACAGACAGTGACTCTCACCAATTAATCTCATCTTATTCTTAGCTAAAGTAATAAAATGTACTTCTGAAAAACATATTTTAATCCACACATCATAGGGAACAAGGAATATCCTAAATGTGACTTTCCAGTCATGTAATCCTATAATAAGATAAATTCCCCTGCATCACCTATCAAAATACAATACTTCAATAAATTCCCTTGCACCATTTGTCAAAATACAATCCATCAAATCCACACAATCTAAGGAAGAATTAAAGATTCAGGCAATGGAAGTAATCTTCCTAAAGAATAATGCATTCATGAATGAATAATCCATACCATGGCTGCTGCAAAAATCCAGTAAAAGACGATGGTGCCTGTGCTTCCATTGCACCTAAAGTATCACCATGATAAGATCCCTTAAGAGCTAGGACCTGAAATAAAGAGGCCATTTTGGTTTCTATTTCTGCAACAAGAAAAAATAATGCAACTCTTGTACATTTTACGTGTAAGAACATGTGATTTAATGGCAAAGCCTTGATGTTACTAGTCTCACTCAAGATAAGATCCTAAATATAGAACAAAAACATAGTTGACTCACATAACTGACTCCATGTAGTGGAAAAGCTGTGTTTTACATATATCTACAGAATGCAGCTATTGCCAAAAGAATTACCATCGAGCCACATGAAGCACTTTGAAAAGATTAAGAACTGTCCAAACATTTTTTTAGCCCTTGTTTGCAAAAGTTTCAGCATCACATGCAAGAATGCATTGAAAATACAGCTGTGGTGAAGAACAATATAGCCACTGTTTTTTCCAAATGATTGCTAAACACAAACAGGCACTTATAACATAACCCCAGAGTCTACTTGTTGTTCAGGTGCTTCTGTAATTGAGTTTATCAATTGACAATGCACTCATGAATGCATAGATACCCACATATGGACAGACATATGAATGTAGGCAATATGTTCATGGCATATGCATGCAATGCATACAACAGATACAAACCATATTGACAGATCCAGACACAAACTCATGCATGGGTGCATATTGTGTGCACATTCATGCAAAAAGGCAGTACTTAAGAGTTCAAAAAACAAAAAAGGAACACAACCACATTGAATGCTCCCCTTTTATAACAAACAAATTCACCTCCCATTGTGCTTAGAATTAGCCAAATAACCCTTTTCAACTAGAGAATTCCCATTCTAATTTTTTAAAATTTTAAATTTAGACAAGGGCATTTTACATTGTCTATCATGAACCTCAAACTTTTTAAAAAATATAAGCATTAATAGAAGGCCCTATAACAGCAAACCAAAAGAACTAAAAAATATACGATAGGGAAGAGAAGGGGAGAATATTCAAGACATGAACTAATATATATTCAGAGGGATAAAAATATTATTTCACTCTGCATGTTACAAGCTATTTTAACATTAGCTATTGGAAAAATGCATGAAATATGTAGTCAAGGCACCAAAAGATAGAAAAGGCCCACCATTAGCTCAGTACAACTTTCTGTTGGGTTATTCTTCAATAACTCTGGTAAAATTCCATGATCAGAAGAAAACTTTCGAAATGCCATCTTCAGAGCAATTTCAATTGCTGTAGAACCATTATCTGAAAAGTACACCCGAGTGGCCCAACCTACACAAAAGAATCCTAACTCCTAAAAATTTATTGCAATTAAATAAAAAACTAGTATTCAAACATAATTAAAGAGATATAAATCATCCATGGACCAAATTCTCATACCTTTATCAAACCAAAGAAAAGAGATTAACAAAAATGAGCTCTTTACAAAAGGATCAATATTGACAGCCATCATCAGCTTTTTCCTTTATGTTATTGTTTTCATTTTTCCAAGAAAAGAATGTGGAAAGTGACAGTCAATGTTCTCAGATGAACCAAGAATCAATGAGACAAGAGAATCAAAGCTAATATATACCTAATGAGAAACAGAATACGTACCTTTCCCCACACCATCAAGCAAAAGCTCTGCACATTCTAAAGCTGGCTCATAAACATTCTCAGGGAACATTACATGCCCAAATCGTGCAGCAGCATAACCCATGTCTCTTGCAAGTTCAGTCTGAAACCACCTAAATGAATTACCGCATTAAAAAAAATTCAGACAACTGATAGCTGCAAAGTAGGTAAAGTAAATTATACCTCATGGCAATGCGAAAGAGTCAAGCTATGTTACTCAAGCTCAGGTGTTAGTGTTGGATACAAGTATGTGTCTAGTACGAGTTGTTCAATTTTTCTAAGTTTTTCCATGTATTTGGAGGATCCTTGAACAGTCATATCTCCATATCGCAAAAACATGCTGATAATGAACTTTAAGAATTAAATATGGATATGTCAACATGAGTTTTTCAATATTCATACGTAATGCCTACTTTTGGGCATTCTGTATCTTGAGATGAATACATGAAGGCAAAAACTAAAGAGTTAGGGTAAGGTTAACCTATCTCCATATGTTGTTAGTCTGACCATTCGGCATAATATGGGTGAAGCTGATATTTGGAGGCAAAATAATATTATATCTCATAACCTGGCAACCTGTTTCACTTGAAAGCTGATTCAGCTCTGCAAGCGGTTCAAACACCAACCCACCACTATGTTGTGCTTAAATTAATGCTTAACACAACCGAGGTATTAATATTTGAACTGCAGACTGAAGGTTTAAGTAGCTCTAATACCATGACAAGGCAACCTTTTGACCCAAAAGTTTCAATTTATAGGCTGGGTCAAAACTAACACTATAAACTATCTCAGCAACTGTAAATATAAATAGTGATACCACTTTTTTCTCTTATCAATCAAACAAAACTGTTAAATCTTAACATGTAATTCAACTATCCACCAAGTGCCTAAAACTTCCCAAATATAGCTTTCATTTTGTCCATTTTGTCCATTTTGTCCATTGCCATAACAAATAGTTCCACAAACCTATTTAAGGGTGCCCCTGGATGTCAAAATCCCAATATCAATTTGCAACTAAACTACAAAGCAGATTAAGCCACTAGTAAGAGAATAATTGCACTAAGTCCACTAATAAGAAACTTTGTTCCATAATCCTGTCCAAAAGACAGATAATTGCACTAAGTTCTCTATGTCAAAATCTTTAAGCATTTTAGAAGTATGTCCTGTCCAAAAGAACAGCCCAACAACCACCCCCCCGGGACAACCTGAAAGAAGCATAAAAAGAAACTCTCTATTCCAATATAAAGTTTGTTAGGCCCAGGTTCAACAACATGCTATGTAGCTACAAACCATGTGTTAGGCCAGCGTTTGAAACCATTTACAATTGGCTAGACTAAGTAGACAAACAAATAAAATAAGATTACACCATCAGAGAAAAAGAGAGGGGTAGAAAGAGAGTAGAAAACATAAAGATGACCTGTAAAGTTGCATCAGGTCCTTGAGTCCACCAACTAGCACAGGCATCAAATTGTTGAGTTATGTACTCTTTGTTCTGAACCTGTAATTTAATGTAGAAATAAAGATAGGTAATTAATTTTTACATCAAAACCTGACAATTAACATTTAGAAAGAAAGACAAAAAGAACTTGGTATGCAATATTGTAAAAGTAGAGTATAAAACAGAAGATAGAAGTGAGTTAGGCTATTGCTCATCTTATATTATTTGAAATACACAAACCTTGTACACTGAAAAGTTTTCACCACAGCGTGAATCAATGACTGTAACAGTAGAAGGTGGTACAAGTTTGTGCTGAGTAAATGGCCACCAGAAAACATCTCCAGCTCTTCTCGGCATTTCATTAAGTCTCCGCATTCTCTCTAAATAAGCTTCCAGCATTATGTCTTTCAAAGAATTAAACACATTACAAGATTCATCAAACCATTCCATTAGATCATTTGGTGGATCTTGTGGAATGGGTGGCAGCACAAACACAGGCACTCTGGAAAGAATAAAATAATAAGTTAATAACCCATTATATAGCATGGCCAAGGGTGATATTGCCCCAAAAGTTTCTACTGAGGACAAACAAAAATAAGTAAAGGATCGAGACCCCAATGAAGACAAAAAAAGATGGTTAAGAAAACTTACCTACCTACTACGCAAATATGACTTTAACGGTATTTCATTTATAAGGCCATGATCTTCAATAACAATAGCAACAACATCATAACCTCGTAGTTTCAAACTCTCATAAGCTGAAATAGTTCCAGATATACCACCCAACCGGCCATCTCCAACAAGAACACCAGGAAAGCGCAAGGGCCTGGTTACACATTTAACAAAAAGGGCATCAGGATAGATCATATAAGCAAAAATGTTAGCATTTACAGACATCAACCAAAATATATGATTTTATGTTCCAACAAAACATAAAAACTACGATTTGCTAAACTTATGGTTCACAATAAAATACAAATCTGCCAACGGTAATTTTCAAAATGACAAAACATTCTAAAAGACATTAAAGGTCTAATTATGAATTCCATGCCTTTCCTTTACAAAAATTGAGAAATTAGTCCCTCTACTTCTATTTGTCAGAATTGGATCCTCGTACTTTACTAAAATTGAAAAGTTAGTCTAATTGGGTAAACACTTTTAAACCTTGTCATTAAATGGCAAACCTGAAAATCAACAATTCTGAAATTTATATGCAAGAAATTAGTAAAATTTTAGCAATTCAATAATTTATATGCGGTAAGTTAGAAAAAATTAATCCTTCAACTTCATGTGTTGTGTTTATGAATAACTGGCCTAAATTCTTAGTTTTCTTAAAGTACTGACAAATTAAAGTAGAATGACTAACTTCTCAAGTTTTATAAAGTAAAGAGATGAAATTCATAATTAAGCCGATATTAAATTGGTTAATTCCAATCAACTAAGAACCAAAAAAAAATAGTTACATTAGAACACAACACTAACGGAAACAATGGAAGCATAAGAAAAGAATAACCCACATACTAATAAAGATCACATTAGAGCATAACCCTTTTCCAATCAGTTAGGAATCCTGAAAGTACCTGAACACAAGATGAAAGCAGGTACTGTTGCTTGTTTCTTTTGTTGTTAGTGTAAAATTTTCGATTGACTAAAAAGGAACAAATAACTAAAAAGGGACACGAATTCTAACATGTCAAATCTAGATTATATCACACTCACGCATGTAAGTGGAAGAATATATAAGTTTTAAAACATAAAAAGGAAAGAAAAAAAAAGTGTTTCTTTCATGTGTGGATATTTTATTTTAAAATTTAATTAAAATATTTAAATCTCATACTAAAATGACAATTCTATCTTTTTTATTTATAAATGTACTATAATCGTATCATCCCATTGTGTCTCTCCATTTTCAGTGCAAAAATAGGCAAACAGGATCGAAGGAAATGAACAAGAAGCATTAGAGAAGAAATAAACCAGATACCGATAAAGATCACATTGAAGCGTCCCAGAGGGTCCAGGACTGGCAACCCCACCGGCAGTCTCTACCACACAAAACCCATCCAACTTTTCCCTCTCAACACCACCTTCCAATAATCCTTCCTTCAAACGTGTCTCCAATCTCTTAACCAGTTCAGAATCCTCCACCGCTCCGCCTTCCCTTTCCGCAGCCAAATGTGGAGACAATGCGCCCTCCCAAGCGTATATCGTCTCCGACACAAGCTCCGGTGCCACCCTTCCCGCTTCCAAACCCTTATTTTCCTCATAAAACCCCAATTCACACATCTCCCGCGACTCATTTAAAGAGAATTCGTTTGGATTAAACGATTTGGCAGCTGGGAGGGAAGAGAGGAGTACGGAATGGGAGGAAAAGAGGGGGAGATTGCGGCGGAGAGAAAGAGAAGAGAGTTTTTGAAAGAGGAAGCGGGAATCGGAGTCGGAGGGGAAGCCGGTTTGGAGAGGTTTGAGGTAGAGGAATTTTTTGGAGGAGGAGGAGGGGGAGTGGAGGAAGGAGAAGGAAAGGCCGGTGGAAACTAGGGTTTTGCCGAGGGAGGTGTTGGAGGACCAGATTATGTAGGTTGGGTGGGAAAGTGGGATGGTGAGAGTTGAAAAGGGCTGAGATTGATGGTGGTGGTGGTGGTGGAGGAGAAGGAGACGGAGGCGGAAGAGACGGTGGTGGTGATGACGGCGGAGGAGCATGGTGGGAAAGAGTGGGAGGGAAAGTGTAGTAAGCAAGTGAAATGTTTGAAAAAGGGAGGGGGGAGAACAGTGCGCGTTCCAGCTGAGTGTGGATAAAAATATTAAATTCGTAAAATAAATTTAAATAAATTTTCCAATTTTTCAATTTTTTTTTTTTGGTGCGAAAATTTTTCAAATTTGGCTCTATTTTCTAATGTAAAAATATGTTATAAGTCCCTTTACTTTTTATAAATTTAGAATTTAGTCTCAATACTTTTATTTTTAAGAATTTAGTCTTTCTACTTTTTAATTTTCAAAATTCAGATCAAACTATTAACACTATTAAAATTATTTTGTTAAGTTTAATTTCATTACAATTTTATTTTTAATTACATGGCTGCTAAGCAGGGACGAAGCCAGAAATTTTTTTTAGGGGTTAAAATAATTTATATTCTTATAAGGATATTTTTGTCATTTTACTTTTATTAATAAAACCGTCATAAAATTTGCATATATTAGATAGAATAATATCTTCCATGTCTCATATTCGCAACATGTCATTAACATTTATGCTAAGATAATGTTTACCAAGTATCAAATGAGGATATATGCCCATGCATAGTCTTTAGGACATAACATTAAGAACACAACTTATCATGGTTATAGTGCTGAGGTGAAAATAGAGGAAAAATTTGTTCTCGTGGAAGATAAAGAAGCAAATAATGTAGTATAGATGTTGTTATAGAACTATAGAAGTGGTGTTGTTTATTTTTACGTACATTTTTATTATTAATTTATGATGGACTAAACAAGTCATTATAAATATACATGACACAATAATATTATCAGGCAGGATTATCGATCGTGGTAAGAGACTCGTCGGAGTATTTTGCATGGGAACTACAATGTACATTTTGATTTGAAATGTAAATATTTGTTTGTAAAAATGAGAGACCCGCGCCATCCTTTATGCTAGGTATGTTGTCTTATAATTTTTCAAATTGGGTTAAATTGAATTATTAATTTCGTGAAGGGGCTAAAAATAAATTTCTTTCGTTTAATTAAAGAACTAAAAAAGGATTAAATTGAGTTGTTTAATTTATAAGAAAGCTCGAAAAAAATTATACCTTTCAATTAAGGGAGGCGAAATCCCTATTGTGAGCATCTCGTTACGTTCAAAACACCATCATGGTTTTTCATGAACATTAACAAGACCGCAAGAGGCCAAGGGCATCAAAATTTTTTGGGAAATTTTCTTTTTTTTCCATTAAATTTGTTGAAAATTTTAATTTGGTCCCTCAAATTTTTAAAAATTTTCATTGACTTTTAATTTTTTAAAAATCTTAATTAACCTCTTCTTTTTTCTTTTTCTTTTTTTGAAATTCTCATTAATCTCTCACATTCTTTAAAAATTTTAATTAAAAAACCCCAATGTTTTGAAAACATCTCATTAAACTTCTAATTTTTTTTGAAATTTTTAGTTAGGCACCTTAAAGTTTAGTCCCAAGATCTGCCACCGTTAAAACTATTGATATTTTGAATGAAATCAAGTTTTTCTTTTAAAACATTTTGCAATTTAGTATTGCATAGAGACTCTGCAAAGCAATGAGTGAAATAAGCTCGTTTGAGGGCTCAAAACCTAATCATTAAGAATAAACTAGTTCTAACATGTTTAGCAATCCAATCTACCTTGTTTCCTTCTATTACAACAAGAGAAAATAAAATCCTAAAAACAAGAGGATGAGTTTTCAACGGAATAACTATTCCAAGTCTCATATGACAAAGTTAATTTAACACGATCGATAACATACTGACAATCAGATTCAATAATAATTTTGATCCACCCTTTTTCTTTTGCATGTAAATAAGCATGGTGAAGAGCAATTATCATAGAGCTCTCAATTGATGCAATATCAACAACCTCAACCTAACCATCAATCCCCTTTCCACAACGATTTCGAAAGACACCTCCAATGCCAAATTCATCGAACAGTTGGAGGCATCATAGTTTCCTTCAACAAACGAGGGAGGAGGAGTCCACTTTACAATACAACGTTCTCCTATGAACGTTCTCACCAAGTTTTAAACAAGATTGTTTAGTGAATTGGAATCACAAAAAGTATCATGTCAGACTCCAGAGACGAAGTCAAGAGTATGATATTAGGGGCACCAAAATAAAAATTAAAAAGTTTGAGGGGGTAACTGTTAAAAAATGCTTAAAGATACTTAAATTAAATAATTCGTAACTACAATGAACTAAAATTATCATTTTATCCCGCAGCTAAGGAAGGGCCAAAGTCACTACCTGCCGCTAGCTATGCCTACCAAACTCCCACAAAGTTAATCACAAATTTATTAAACATATATATACGAATATCATTTTATAAAAAAAGATATTTGTATGAATCAATTAAAATAAAACCTCGAGTTTATCTTAAAATATTAATTTGTAATATTTCATAGAAGAATTTCAACCCTTAAATTTTAAAAAATAATAGCACAAAATCAAAAGGGTATCTAGATTAGTTGATAGATTGTACTCTATGTGTGCCCACATTCACTAACCAAGGTTATTGTTGTGATATACACCAACTAAATAATTAAAAAAAAAACATAATTTTTGGCTCTAAACTTGACAATTAAGTTTATATTAGTATCTATTTTTTTCCACTTTAGCACTTAAACCTGATAATTAAGTCCATTTTGAAGCCTGAACTTAAAAAATATAAAAATTTGATGGTCTATACATGTAGTACTCTGAAATTGTATCGTATCATCACTTGAAAATATAATTTTTCATATAAAATTCAAGGTGATGATGTGGTACAATATCAGAGTATCACATTCAGTGTTTTAATAACAAGACCAATGATTGAACAAGTTAGATCAATAGTTCATAATTCAACTAGTTCGACCATTAAACCAACAATAATAAAATAAATAACTAGAAATTCATAAAAATTAAAATTATATATTAAACTAGTTCAATTTATTCAATACCGATTTTTTACTTTTACTAATTTCAAGAAATTTAGCCAAAATGAAAAGGGAATTGATGTTCAAAGATTTTATTGACTGTATATAAATTGGGATATTTAATGGGAGCTATGGAGGGCAAAGTCAAATAGTGTGACTTCATCGTCTCCAACCCCCCATTGCCTTTCCTGTATGCAACTCCTTACTTTGCTTCTATTATCCTTTTCTCATACACCTAACACATGGAAAACAATAAAAGTACCTTTTGGTTTTCAAGTCAAAGTTTTCATGTGCCATTCACTTCTCAATTTTTGTTAGGCTTATGATATTGTTGACATAATATAATTTTTGTAAGTTTATTTTCTTAGTGTATTTTTTTTATTTTAATTTTTGAATTTGACAACTAAATTTATTTTGGTCCTTCAATTTGGATTATATTAAGATTTAATGATTTGACCAATGTTATTATAATAAGATAGGATCAAAAGGATTGAGAATCGATTGATTTAACGGTCCGAAAAAAGTTGAGCCAATTGACTCGAAAGCTGCTTGAAATTGATAAAAATAAAAAATTAGGACAAAAATCAATTGTTGAACCGGTTTAATATTTTTTCAAAAGATTTTTTTATAAATTTTAATTATTTATTCAGTTATTGTTGGTTCAACGGTCGAACTAGTTGAATCGAGAACTAGTGGTCTGATCTGTTCAACCATCGATTCAATTATTAAAACACTGAATGTGACACTCTAAGATTGTATTACACCATCACTTGAAAATTAATATAAATTTTTTCATTTTTCAAGTGATAGATGTGACACAATCTTAAAGTGCCAAAATGTACAAAAAAGTACAAAAAGCAAAACGGACGTAGTGCAAAGTTCGTGGGCCAAAAATTTTATTAGCCTTATGTTTTTTGGTATCCAAGTTTGATATTTTTTTTTTCTAATGTGACATTTATGTTATTTTTGGTCTAATATGGTACATGTATTTAGCAAACATTATATATTTTGGTACCCAAACGTAACAATGTTGGCATTTTAGTATTTAATTCGGGTATAGAATTGATTTGATGAAAGTTAATTGCTACTATTATTATGTTTGAATTCTCATTATTTTGATAATAGATTAAATTTAGTGTTAATTGTGATTTTATTTAATTTTGTGTTTAATTTATTAGATTCAATATGACGACTTTGATTTTTGGAGGGTGTTAGGGTTGATTTAATGATAGTTAATTGATAATATTATTAGTTAATTATGAATTTACATCACATCAACTATAGAATCCAAAATAAACACTAAAAAGTTAATTTTAGGTACAAAATGTATAACTTTTGCAAAATACATGTACCACGTTGAACAAAAAATAATACAAGTGCTATATTCGAAAAGAATGTCAAACTCATATACCAAATATGTATTAAGCCAATTTTTTCTATTTGATATTTAAAAATTAATTAAAAAGTATTTTTTTTTATGTTTATATAGGTTTGAAATAGTGTTTATTCATTTAAAATTAAAAACCCTCCCTTTTTAACTTTTTTTTTTTATTTTACAAAATATTTTCAGTGAAAATAATATATTTTTTGTTTTTAAAATTTTCAAACCAACATTATTTCTTTAATATTTTTTATATTTTACGAAAACAAAAATAATTTTTTTTTATCTCGAGAATTTTATTTTATTTTATTTTATGAATTTGGTGAAGAAGAAGAAACGAAAAGTAGAAAGGAGGCTAGTTTTCTAGTTACATGGTGACCATTCAAACAAGTGTGATGCAATGTTAGAGGCATTTTCCATTGAAATTTAACCATACATCATCTCCATAAGTCATTAACCATAGAAGAAACTAACAGAAATATACAAGAAAGGGGAATGATTTTGTCTTGAAACTCAGTCAGTCTTCCATTTGACTCCATTTTATGGAATTTTTCTTTTCTCAAGGAAATAACAAAATTCCACAACTATATAGAATCATATTTGTTTTTCTTTTAAGGAGGTGTTTTGGTATTTGTTAGTTACATTACGTCCCGATTAAATGTAAAGCTGAATCGAATAAGATTTAAGTAAAATTTTACTCTTTTCATTCACAATACTTGAATTCAAAACTTTACTTAAAAAATATTAAATTTTTTATCACGGAAATCGATAAACCTCTATAACAAAAAGTAATAAGACTTGATAGTTGTTGGTAACTTGAAGGAGGGATAAAGATAGGGGACCAATTATTTGAGCTCAACAACTTCACTCCAACACGACATTATTTCCCCTCTTATTTTATCAAAGAAAAGTGCATTAACTACTAGAGTTAGGTGAGATGGTAAGTGAATCTTCTACCTTGACTAGTGGTCAATGGTTCGATCATTGTTTCAAGTATGGAACAATTTTAAAACTTACGACCAACGTTTACTCCCTTAATATTCTTAAAGAACATGGAAGATCAATTAACGGGTTCGCTCCCGTGGACACATTTCATCTTCAAAATTTAGTTTCTTTACTTTTACTTTAAGAACTTTAGTTTTCTATTTTTCGTATTTAAAAACAATAATAATAATGTTAATACCGTTAATGTTAGTTTCCAATATAAGAGGACGTGAGTTTGAGTGTGCTGAAACGTATAAAAGAAATACAAATATAATTAAAATCTATAACGAGATAATTAAAAGTATATTATGGTGTAGATATGAAAGTCAACAAATTGCATGCATGATTGTCAACTTAGCTGACAATTATAATTAAACGACGCCTCTGACTTATTTATGTTTTGTTCTTAATCTTTGGGAATTAAATTCAATCTTATCTTAATCTTTGGGTATTAAAATAACAAATAAAATTCGAATCTAAAAATGACAGGTGGCTTTAAAATATCAATCATTAAAAATAGTTATGATTAAAATACACATACTTTGTTTGAACTAAGGCATTTGTCCTTTAACATCATGCCTAATATTCAGCTTAGCACTAGCTAACCCTCTCCTTTTTCAAACATGCAAGACAAAAATAAAATAATTAGCATTACATTATTATTTTTCAACCCTTTAACCTCCATTAAATTTAAATATTATCCTTATATTAGAGAAACACAAAATTGTAATTAAATTCTACTAGACATTCTTAAATCCATCTCCAAATGTTTTGATTTGGGACTAATTTAGGATCAAAGTTATAAATTGAAGATTTATGGTGCAATTAATTCTCTTTTTTTTTTTTTTGAGGTTTTTCTTTAAAGGGGAAATTAGTTTTCATCGTTCACGTATTGGGTTTGCACGTGAGGTGTTCGCACCAAAAAATAGGTGTTAATCTTAGAATAGAGTACGTGTTAGCATGCATGGGAACCTGCTTATGACATCACATAATTTGGGAACCATATCATATAAATAGAAAAACTAAAAAATCTTAATCTATTATTTGTTGATTAAGAATTTAGAATAAGTTTGATTTTGATAGTTTCCTCTTGTTATTTTCATGTAGTTAAGATTCTAAAAACACTTTTATTTCTTCTCATACCTTAATAAATATATTAATCAAAGGAAATAAGGTCAACAATGAGTTGTTCTACTTGCTTCTATAAGAAAAAAAAAGAAAAAAGAGTAGGACATAAAATATCACTATATACGAATAAAAAAAATTACAAATCGCTACATCTAGCATAAATCAGAGGCGAATCTAAAGGGAATGTAGGAACCTTGGTCCCTTCAAATGAAAAATTACCATATAAATTCCTATTAAATGACTAAATTAAAAATTAATTTATCATAAAATTCCACTTTGACCCTTAAAATGAAGAAAACTAAATCAATACATTATAAAATACATTATGATCTCTCGAAAGTTTATTATTTAATTTCGATCCTCTAAAAAAAATTTCCATTCGCCCTTGATTGTGACTATTTGTTTCTTATCAGTTTAGCGAAACGTTGACTAATAAAACATGTGGAATTAGTTTGGATTCAGGTTAATTGGATATTCGAATCAACATTTACAAATTTAATCCATGATTGTTGGAATTGGATCGGATTGATTAAATCGAGAAATATATCTTAACCCACTTGAAACCAATTAAATCAATTTTATAAAATTTGTAATTTATTTTTAACTAAAATCGAATCAAATCATCTAATTGTTTCGATTATTCATCTGATTTTTAACCATTTTCTTCTAGATTTTCAGTGTACAATTCAATGCTAGTAACCTACTTAGTTGTTTTTCTATGACTATATGATTATGATGTGCAATTTATACTTCTTTTTTACCATAATTGAAAATTTGACAACAATAAGAGAAAAAAAGCATTACGATGACATGGTTAGTAGGGTCACTTAGTACAAGTAGGTCAAATATAGAGCCATTTTTACTTCATTTTAGTTACAAAAATACTTTCTACCTAATATGTAACTGGTTTTTCATAATAGCATATCAGGGGTGAGGATGAGGTGACAGAGTTTGAAAAACTCGAGTCAAACTATAACTAAAAAGAGCCCACATCAGTTTTCCGTCATTTATTGAACAACAATTAACGAGAGAGCGACTAAAATATTTAGTTTAAAGTTGAGTAATTAATCGAAAAAACAAATAATTAAGTGACCAAAATAGAATCAAAGCATATTTGGATGACTATTTTTTGTAGTTTGTCTTTCTTTTTAATTTAGGTAATTTTTGTTTACCGTTCGTAGAATAAAAAAATTCACATGTTGGTTTAGGAGGGTAATATGTGTTATTCTTAAAAATTTTAAGGGTTAATATTTGATACATTGTAAGTAAAAAAATTTATTTTACGAATAAGAATATAAGATTCAAATAATATCATGTATCTTGATTTTTTTAAAAATATTTAATATTTTATTTTTTAAAAAAAGGGTATGTGTCACCCTTTATTCTTAATTTTGCAATGACCTATATATTAAGGAGTCAATATAACTTTTAGTTCTAGAATTGGACAATTAGATTCACTTTGATATTTGAATTCGACAATTATGCTCATTTTGATCCTTGTATTTGGAAAATATAAAAAAACGATAACGTGACACTCTAGAATTAAACCAACAAAAATAAATCTAATTACAAAGTTCAAAAACTAAAAAAATATATCAACCTTATATAATATTAAAAAAATATCAACATCCTAAATCAAAATGAACTTAATTATCAAATTCATAAATATTTTTGGTTTCAAAATATCCTCAAAGAGTCACTGGCCGAGAAAAGAAAAGAAAAAGTAACTATTGAAGAAATTAGGAATGAGCAAAACTCGATTCGATTCGAAAAAATATAATTGAATTTCGAGTTAATCGAATCGAATTATTCGAGTCAACTCAAATAAGTAATTCGAGTTTCGAGTTCGAGTCAAATTAAAATTTACAATTCGAATAACAGATTAGTGTAAAAAATCCTTTAGTCATTGACAATTTTGAAAATGAGTAAATTGATCTCTCTGAACAAAAATTACAAAAAAATCAAAATATTTATGAAAATTCCAAAATTTATATTTAAAAAATATATAAAAAAATTCTAAAGAATATATAAAGAAAGTTAAAAATTTTCTAAATTAATAATTTTGGGACCTAAATAAATTAACTAATGATTCAAGTTTAACATACTAAAGTATCTTATTGTTTTTTTATTTTTTTACTTTGAAATTTTTTTAAAATTTATGTGCTCTAACATTAAATTAATTATGTTGTAACAAGATTTAATTTGACATGTTTAATTTTTTAATTTAACTCGAACAATTTTACTCAATTCGAAAAAAATATTAAATCAAATTAAAATAATAAAATATAACTTGTCAACTCGATTAACGTAAAATTTTTTCGCTCAATTTTATCCTACTCTAAAATGTAGTTTTCCAACGTACATATCTTAATCAAGGTATGACTTCATAATATACCATCTGATCACATATTCTATCAGTACTGTAGTGTCATTCCAAGAAACTTCCTCTGTGAAAATTATATACCATTAAATTTAACATATTTACCAGTCAAAGCTGCGTTTGCATTATTTCAAAAAAGAAAAGAAAAAGATGTTGTATTTGCATTAAATTATTCTCCATTATATACAATAATATTCTAATCATATATAAAATTTCATAGAGTCTAATTAATTAAGTTTTAAGCCTAGATTAATAATGGAACTAATGCGTCGATTAAATTTTAGTTCAATTGGCATGGGTATTATACATAGGAGAACGTGAGTTCCAGTGAGTTGAAGCGCATTAAGGGATTATGAATAGTTCTAAATATTGTGAAAAAAAAAACTAGATATAATCAAAATTTGTAATGAAATTATTCAAAAATAATAGAACGAAATAAAGATAAAAAAGACAAACGAGAAGAGATAAGGTGTGTGTTTTTTTTTTCATATCAAGTCCTTGTACCTGTACACATTTGGTCCAATTCCCTAATATTAAATTAAACTAAAGGAGATTAATTTAAAATGCAAAAGAAGAAGAAAAGTTGTGGTATACTTTTGTCTAGTTCTATGCATAGATTAACAATATAGATAATCAAACTAATCCAAAAAGTAAGATAAAAATATTGTTGGTTGAGATGGTAGTAATCTCGTCTTTTTTAATATTGAAAATACAAGTTCAAATCTTTAAAAACATGCTTGTAACGAGGGCTTTATTTGAAATGGGTATTTGATTTGAAGAATCTTATATTCTCGGTAGTAATGAAAGATTTTGGGAGCGGAAATACCATGTTTGGATTTCAAACATTCTCATGAGTTAGTAATCTCACGTTTTCGATAGCGTCAATATTTTGAAACATAAGAGGTAATCCTCAATACAATCTCTTCCTTAAGTAATCTAACAGTCCATTTAGAATCTTAATTTTTTAGATATTTTTACCCTTTTGTTTTATTATTTTATTAAATTTCACCCTTTTATGTAAATAAAATATAAATATAATTAATGTTGCTTTTCATTATTATAATAATATTTTATGAGTTTATTTCAACACCACATGTTTACTTATTAATAAATATTGTAATAAAAGCTACAAAAATTATTATAATGTTATGAAAATTGAGATTAAAAATCGTCAACTAAATACTCAAAATTTTATCTTTCAACCAATTGAACCAAACAGAACAACGTAATATATTCGATAATGTATTAAGTAAATCTTACTTTCCAATAATCATACTTGGATTTGTAATAATACGATGGTAAAAGAGAAGTATAGGGTTGACTAATGAAGGTAAGGTGTTGGACTTTTTGTCCACATAGATACCTTCGTCAGTGGACGTCACCCCACTACTAATTCGTACCTATAAATCAAGGTCTTTCATTCACCCAAGTTTCCCAGCATCTAACCAGCTTTTCCCCTTTGGCTAATTTTGAAGAAAGAGATGGGTCGAGCACCTTGCTGTGACAAAGCCAATGTGAAGAAAGGACCATGGTCACCCGAAGAGGATGCTAAGCTCAAGGCTTATATAGAGAAGCATGGCACTCGTGGTGGCAATTGGATTGCTCTTCCTCACAAAATTGGTATACCCTATATATGAATTACCTTAAGTAATATATATATATATATTTGTTTGTATAAGATAGTTGATGAAGTTGGCCTTGTGAACAGGTTTGAAGAGATGTGGGAAGAGTTGCAGGCTGAGATGGCTGAATTATTTGAGACCAAACCTTAAACATGGTGGTTTCTCTGAAGAAGAAGACAACATCATCTGCAACCTCTATTTGAGTATTGGAAGCAGGTATCTTGTTTTTTTTTTTTAATTACATTAAGTCTGAATTAAATTTGGAGTTAGACCTTGAATGAAGATCGAATTTTTTCTTCTTCTTCTTCTTATTTTTTTACATTAACCTAAGTACCTAACAAGCGAGGATTGTCTTTTTATTCTATGTTTTTGGTATTTTACAAAAACTATAAGATTAAAGTAACATTTACTGCTTGAATTTTATAATTTTTTTATATATATTAATTTTGGAATTTGACAATTTTTTTAATTAAAATTTTTAATTTGAATTCCGTTAAATTTTTAAATTGTGTCATATTATTATTTAAAAATTAAAAAAAATTTAAGTGATGACATAACAAAATCTTAAAAGTGTCGCGTTATCATATTTTAACAAAATTTAAATATGAGTCAAATCGACAACAATTATCAAATTCTACAAATAATATAAAAAATAAAATAAAAAACGATAATAAAAAAATATGATTGAGAGACTAAAAATTACATTTATCTCAAAATTATATTCAAGACCCCAAAACTTTAAGCGTCAAATATATATGTATACATTTTTCATAGGATTTTGACCAATGATAATGTGCTTTTGTTTTGCCTTAGGTGGTCCATAATTGCAGCACAGCTACCTGGAAGAACAGACAATGATATAAAAAACTACTGGAACACCAAATTGAAGAAGAAACTACTTGGGAAGCACAAACAATCCGACATCAATACCAAGTTGTCGGACCATGGTAGTAATAATAATAATAATCAGTTCCCACAGGGTTTAACAAACTCAGCCATGGAACGTTTACAACTCCATCTTCAACTTCAAGCTCTTCAAAATCCAATCTTCTCCTTCTACAACAATCCAGCTCTATGGCCTAATATTCCTCCATTGCAACAAAAAGTAACCATCCAAGGTGCCTCCAATGGCAGTACCCCTAACATTGTTATGGAACCTGCTGCAGCTGTTACAACACCCTTGACCGTAGATATGGACTCGAAACCGCTGGCAATGGGACCACTGGTTTCGAGTTTCCGGCAGGGTGAGGTGGTGGATGAGTTTGTTGGTGTACAAGAAGGTGGTCAAATGGCTGAAGTTGATGGGTTTGATGGTTTAAAGGACAACATGGTTTGGTGGTCTAATGGGTTTGATGCAAAAGTAGGGTCTTCTAACTGTTGGGGTTCAGCATCTTCTGTTGTTCAGTTCAATGAAATGTTCAAAGATTATGAATTGGGGTTTAATATGTAGGAAAAGTAGAAAAGTAGTAGAAAAACAAGTTTCGGGGATTGGTACGTAAGGGGTTTAAGCTTAATTTGGGTATGGTAAGTGGACATCTAAGGTTGGATTTCAGACTGAGATGATGTAAATTTTTGTGAATAATAATCTTTTCATTGTATTTATCTGGTTTTTTTACACAATACTTAAATAGAATGATAATCCATTTCAGTACACTTAAACCCACGTCTTCTTACATTGGTAACAATATCCATATCAATCAAGTTAAGACCCAATCAACTTGTAAATAATAATCTTAATTTCCTTCTAACCATTTAACATTATTATTTTAATCCCTTAAAGTCTTTAAAGTTATAAGTTAATTTAATAATAAAAATACATTTTGACTCTTCAAAGATAAACTTATAACTTCATCTTAATGTAATGCGCCTTACCACTGCAACCAATATTTGTTGGTAAAATAAATAATTTCTTAAAACATATATTAGTATTGGTCTCCTACATGTAGATTTCTTAGACAAAGCAGCTTGAAGCAAGGGAATCTATTATGTGTATCATATTGTTATTTTCACATATTACTCACTACAAATTTAGTTAATGAATTAACGATTGTCATTTGCCTCAAGATTGAACTTTCAAAATCCGCAACTTAGAATGATCCGATTGAAAATTTTGTACTAAATCTATAATTGTACATACAATACAGGTCTAGTAATTAAATTTAAACAAACAAATTTAACAACTACTATTTAGGTTAGGACTAAAATTTTAAAATTCGAAAATTATAAGAACTAAAAGTAGGGTAAAATACCCAAATATACCAAAAAAATTAAAAATTTATAGAATTGGGCCGATTTTTAGAAAATTTACGAAAAGAGCCATTTCCCCTCAACACGCGTCTACGGCAGCGCGTTTTGAGGGGAAATCGCAGGAAAGCGCGCCCCTGGGGACGCGCTTTTGCCACATTAGCACAAAGCACTCTGACGAGAACGCGCTTTGCTGATGTGGCAAAAACGCTCCCCAATAGACGCGTTTAGCCCATGTTATTTAAAAAAAAATTATTCACAAATTTTTTAAAAATTTACGAGAATAAATCTTTATAAAGGCTCAAAGTGACAACACAATTTTTTTTAAGGTGTCATCAATTAATAAGGAAATATAACTTACAAAGGAAATTCCAAAGTCTCATTTCCCTTATTTTCTTGAGCAAAGTGAGATATGAGATATGTATATATATAGACTCATGAATAGTTTTACAGCTTATTCCTAAACAATGTCGGATTCCTTTCTCTTTTAACTAACAAGATGAGATGACATGCTACACTATATTTGAATTTTTTATTTTACAAAACAATTTCTCTTTTTTTATATTTTGTTAACATTTTCTTATGTTATAAAATTATGTATTGAGATCTTTAATCTTGTTGCATTTTAGAATTGTTGCATTTTAATCTTATATTATAAAATTATGTTTTTACAAAACAATTCTATAATATAAGAAAATACATACATTGAAACATAAGAGAATGAATATGTGGATCTAAATTCAATTCTTATTTAAGTTTTGAGCATGACTTGTAAGTAGTGTAGAACATCAATAATTGTATATTGTGATGTCATCAATAATTGTATCTTGTGAACGGTTTGTAGGCATTAGAGAGTCTGCAACCTCCTTGCCTTCTTATCATCAATATAATTTTGATAAATATAAGAAGCAAAACCACAAAGAGCCAAAAGCATGGCGATTACCTTCACACCATTCATCTTGTCATGGAAAACTACCCGGTCAGCTAGTGGGGTAACAACCAAAGACAGTCTTGATTACATTGGAGAAGAGAGATGACACAACAAAAATCAACCCCACAACACTAACAGCACATACTTGCCAAGTTATAGCAGTCCACACCAATGTCAGCTTGTATGAAACTCTTCCGGTGCCAAATACCTCCATCTCGTACTGCAAACTCTTCCATTTACCACTTGCAAAGAGGCCAATAGTCGATAGGCGACTTGCAACAATCGATGTATAGATTTGCATTTCCAAAACGACAGAAAATGTTTCCTTTTTCAAAACCTTCTGAAATGAAAGTTGCATAAAGGAAAGCAAAAGGGAATAAAGGGCAGAAGCTCCAAGGGTGCAGAGAAAGCCGATAAGGAACTTCCCCTTGGGAACTCCTGATGGCCCATCTGAATCATTATTCACTGCAATTAAGGCAGCAGACAATGATAGGATGACCACTGAGTTGAGAATCAAAGTAGTGAACCTCTGTGAGTTAAGGAAGTAGGAAAAAACTGCATTGAAAGCTAATTGAGTTGCGCAAATGAACGAATAAGTAGAGGCTAAGAGGTACAAAAGCCCTACAGAATACAACATATTGTCACCAGTAACAAGCACACCAAGAACAAAATATAGCAGAGCAAGGGTTTTGATGGAAGGTGAAGTGGAAGAAGTCGAAGCTTCCCGAGAAGGGCGAAGAAGAAACCAAGGGATACAAAGGACTGGGAAGCTAGCAGTTTGCACAAGAGTGGCCATCCATTTACTGTTTCCACCTTTATCATAATAAAATCTCCCCAGAAGAACTGCTGCAGCTTGGCGAGCAATGAGGAAGAATATGTTGATTGCCACCAAAAGCCACCATTGCCACCGCTTCAGTTTAAGAAACGGTGATTCATCCATTAAATTTTCTATATTTTAATTTTCTATATTTGGTGTATTATAAATTTTTAATTTTTTTGGTTTATTTGGATATTTTACCCCTATTGGACTGCTGTGTGTGGTAGTTGTCAATTTTATGATAGCATTTATACAGAACAAAATGATCCCTTCTTTCGTTTATATTCTTTCTTTTGTTTTTACACACATTCTCACTTCTTCGTCTTGCTTTGATTCAACGGTCCACTCCTTCGCACCATGACTGGTAATGCCGCTTTCTAAATTCAATTCTTATTTAAGTTTTGAACATGACTTGTAAGTAATGTAGAACATCAATAATTGCATCTTGTGAAAGTTTTGTAGGCATTAGAGAGTCTGCAACCTCCTTGCCTTCTTATCATCAATATAATTTTGATAAATATAAGAAGCAAAACCACAAAGAGCCAAAAGCATGGTGATTACCTTTACACCATTCATCTTGTCATGGAAAACTACCAGTGCAGCTAGTGGGGTAACAGCCAAAGACAGAGTGCTGATTACATTGGAGAAGAGAGATGACACAACAAAAATTAACCCCACAACACCAACAGCACATACTTGCCAAGTTATAGCAGTCCACACCAATGTCAGCATGTATGAAACTTTTCCGGTGCCAAATACCTCCATCTCGTACTGCAAACTCTTCCATTCACCACTTGCAAAGAGGCCAATAGTCGATAGGCAGCTTGCAACAACTGATGTATAGATTTGCATTTCCAAAACTACAGAAAATGTTTTCTTTTTCAAAACCTTCTAAAATGAAAGTTGCATAAAGGAAAGCAAAAGGGAATAAAGGGCAGAAGCTCCAAGGGTGCAGAGAAAGCCGATAAGGAACTTCCACTTGAGAACTCCTGATGGCCCATCTGAATCATTATTCACTGCAATTAAGGCAGTAGACAATGACAGGATGACCACTGAGTTGAGAATCAAAGCAGTGAACTTCTGTGAGTTAAGAAAGTAGGAAAAAACTGCATTAAAAGCTAATTGAGTTGCGCAAATGAGCGAATAAGTAGAGGCTGAGAGGTACAAAAGCCCTACAGAATACAACATATTGTCACCAGCAACAAGCACACCAAGAACAAATATAGCAGAGCAAGGGTTTTGATGGAAGGTGAAGTGGAAGAAGTCGAAGCTTCCCGAGAAGGGCGAAGAAGAAACCAAGGGATACAAAGGACTGGGAAGCCAGCAGTTTGCACAAGAGTGGCACTCCATTTACTGTTTCCACCTTTATCATAATAAAATCTCCCCAGAAGAACTGCTGCAGCTTGGCGAGCAATGAGGAAGAATATGTTGATTGCCACCAAAAGCCACCATTGCCACCGCTTCAGTTTAAGAAATGGTGATTCATCCATTAAATTTTCTATAATTTTATTTTATATATTTGGTGTATTATAAATTTTTAATTTTTTTGATATATTTGGATATTATTGTCAATTTTACGATAGCATTTATACAGAACAAAATGATCCCTTCTTTCGTTTATATTCTTTCTTTTGTTTTTACACACATTTTCACTTCGTCTTCTTGCTTTTATTCAACGGTCCACTCCTTCGCACCATGACTGGTAATACTGCTTTCTAAATTCAATTCTTATTTAAGTTTTGAACATGACTTGTAAGTAATGTACAACATTAATAATTATATCTTTCACTTGTGAAAGGTTTGTAGGCATTAGAGAGTCTGCAACCTCCTTGCCTTCTTATCATCAATATAATTTTGATAAATATAAGAAGCAAAACCACAAAGAGCCAAAAGCATGGCGATTACCTTTACACCATTCATCTTGTCATAGAAAACTACCAGTGCAGCTAGTGGGGTAACAGCCAAAGACAGAGTGCTGATTACATTGGAGAAGAGAGATGTCACAACAAAAATCAACCCCACAACCCCAACAGCACGTACTTGCCAAGTTATAGCAGTCCACACCAATGTCAGCATGTATGAAACTCTTCCGGTGCCAAATACCTCCATCTCGTGCTGCAAACTCTTCCATTCACCACTTGCAAAGAGGCCGGTAGTCGATAGGCAGCTTGCAACAACTGATGTATAGATTTGCATTTCCAAAACTGCAGAATATGTTTCCTTTTTCAAAACCTTCTGAAATGAAAGTTGCATAAAGGAAAGCAAAAGGGAATAAATGGCAGAATCTCCAAGGGTGCTGAGAAAGCCGATAAGAAACTTCCCCTTGGGAACTCCTGATGGCCCATCTGAATCATCATTCACTGCAATTAAGGCAGCAGGCAATGATAGGATGACCACTGAGTTGAGAATCAAAGCAGTGAACTTCTGTGAGTTAAGGAAGTAGGAAAAAACTGCATTGAAAGCTAATTGAGTTGCGCAAATGAGCGAATAAGTAGAGGCTGAGAGGTACAAAAGCCCTACAGAATACAACATATTGTCACCAGCAACAAACACACCAAGAACAAAATATAGCAGAGCAAGGGTTTTGATGGAAGGTGAAGTGGAAGAAGTCGAAGCTTCCCGAGAAGGGCGAAGAAGAAACCAAGGGATACAAAGGACTGGGAAGCCAGCAGTTTGCACAAGAGTGGCCATCCATTCACTGTTTCCACCTTTATCATAATAAAATCTCCCCAGAAGAACTGCTGCAGCTTGGCGAGCAATGAGGAAGAATATGTTGATTGCCACCAAAAGCCACCATTGCCACCGCTTCAGTTTAAGAAACGGTGATTCATCCATTAAATTTTCCTCCTCGTTGACAATAGATTCTTGATTATTTGTAATTGAACAATAGAAAACTCAAATTTTATGAAATAAGATCAATGTTCTAACATCAAGAGGACTAATGTTGACTTTTACCAACAAAAGAGCATGAAAGAGAGTCTTCCGAATCCCAGCACTATAAACTTAACATTTACAACACACTTCAAGCTCAAGCACAAATATTGTTTATAAAGGTAGGAACCAAGGGGTTAAATTGTTTCTCAAGTTACAAGTATACCTTTATCGACATTGTTAGAAGGGCCCTTCCACAAACCTTAACATGGACAGTACAACAAAAATGGAGGATAAAAAGAACTACTCTTCTTATAGAGAGCATAAAGAAAAAAAAATAGGACCACTTCAAGAACATAAGAAAAACATGCAAGACCATTCATGCAATAATCTAGAAATCCTCCCTTGGATTATATTAGGAATCTTCATCGGGGTCCTGGAAATTACAAGTAAGCAAACATGAAAGAGAACCAAAAATATAAATTTCCAAAGAAAAATAGCCTACCAATTAACTGATTTGCTTAGCAATATCCAAGTTTTTGACCAAAACCTATCGGATGTTCACAAAGTCAAGCTAAAACACAAGGTATATCATCTTTTACTTTATTGCTATATATATGGATATTCCATAGCAAAAACAAGAATGGTAAAGAATCATATCATCACGAATCGCCAAAACGAGCGTAGTAATGAAATCTATACATGAAAAACTAAAAGGGGCATTCACGATTTATCATGAAAGCCCCCTTTTTTTTCCATCATTTAAAAGGAATCTTATCGGCATAGTGAAAATAAATCCGATTCTGAAGAGAACCCAGTAAAGTATTTGGCGTAAGAAAGCAGGGAAAAAGAAAGCGGCATTACCAGTCATGGTGCGAAGGAGTGGACCGTTGAATCAAAGCAAGAAGACGAAGTGAGAATGTGTGTAAAAACAAAAGAAAGAATATAAACGAAAGAAGGGATCATTTTGTTCTGTATAAATGCTATAACAAAATTGACAACCACCACACACAGCAGTCCAATAGGGGTAAAATATTCAAATATACCAAAAAATTAAAAATTTACGGAATATAAAAAGAATAGATATGATTATTTTGAAATTAAATATAATAGTTTTAAAAATCTTAGATAAATTAGAGAATGGATAATTAAATCAGTGCAAAAAAATGGGTTTTATAACAATTATGTTATCTTTCAATAAAAACCCAGTTTTCTTTTACGTTCTCAACAAAGATTCTAAGAAGCAAAAGATCAAATTAAACACCTTGCTGTCATTTTTAGTCCATACATTTTTCAAAATTTAAATTTTCAATCCTCATCAAATTGTAGGAATTAAATTTGTTAAGTTATATTGTGCTATTTCCAAAATCTCAAGTGAAATCAGCTTGTTGTTTCCGCATAATGCTAGCAAAAAATTCATGTCATGGATTCAACGGTTATTGTTTTTGTCCATATTAAAATTTAAAAATTCAAAAACTACAATAACTAAAATTGATTAAATTTGAGTTAATGGACAAAATCCAACACTTACATATAATATATGGACTAATATGTGAACTTCACCTTCTTATTAAGTACTATTTAAGTTTAAACATACTAGGGGTTGTTGTGCTATTTTGAAATTTAAAATTTAATCCCTATACTTTAATTTTGAGACATTTGGTCACTCTACTTTTTTAATTTAAACATCTTGGTCCTTTCACTAACTTAAAATGTAATCAATCAAAAAAAAAAAAAAAAAAAAACACAAGACAACGAAGGCTTAAAATGATGATCATAGCTTCCTTTTTTTCAAAGCCTTAAACCTAAACATGACATAAACCAAACAAGCAAACAATGCTAGTTTCAAGCTTTAGCATTTTTCATTTTCGTCCTCTTTGGCCACATTTTGGAAGCCCTCTTTGGTGTCGGTGTTAGTCTTTGGTGCCGATGTCGAGGCAGAAGGTGAAATCGAGGAAGAGGTGAGACACATGTCACCTTGGAAGTTCGTTCTTCGCCAGATGGTCTAGGCTTGTGAATCTCCATTATATCATAGAATACGAGAATCGACATGTCATCAAAGGACCCGAAAATAAACTGCGAAAGCCATCTTTGGTCACGATTCGATGTTTGAGACATTTTGAGAACAATTGAATTGAATAGAATAATGAAATTGGAAGAGAACATAATTTCTTGTTCTATGACTCTAATGTGAACAACTCCCTTGGTATTTATAATGAGATTAACATAGCAAAATATTTATATACTTTAAAAAAATAAAATGGTTGAATAAAGAATGACAAAAGAAGTAGTGCATAATAGAGAATCAACACTATTTTAAGAATCTATCATCTAATCCTAATAAGAAGCAACATTGTTTACAAACATCCCTTGCTAATTAAGCTCATGTGACCATACCTTTAAAACGTTAATTGTTCATTCTCTAATGCCTACAAACCTTTCACAAGATACAATTATTGATGTTCTACATTACTTACAAGTCATGCTCAATACTTTAATAAGAATTGAATTTAGATCCACATATTCATTCTCTTATGTTTCAATGTATTATAAAATTATAAAATTATAAAATTATAAGAAAATGAATATGTGGATCTAAATTCAATTCTTATTTAAGTTTTGAGATCACTTGTAAGTAATGTAGAACATCAATAATTGTATCTTGTGAAAGGTTTGTAGGCATTAGAGAAGTCTCTGCAACCTCCTTGCCTTCTTATCATCAATATAATTTTGATAAATATAAGAACCAAAACCACAAAGAGCCAAAAGCATGGTGATTACCTTCACACCATTCATCTTGTCATGGAAAACTGCAATGAAATATGGATGGGGGCACTTGCACAAGTTGAATGACTTGTTTAAAAGACTTCACTTTCCAAATTTCTTATCTTTCCCAAATTGTCATATTTACCAAATTGCAATGAAAATGATGTTGTTCAATGCAATCAAAACTCTCTTTCCATCACGTATATGTAAATTCATAAGCATGCCACTGTTTTAATAAGCTTATTTTAAGGAAAAAGCATAGTGAGAATCAACACTATTTTAAGAATCCTATCATCCTAATAAGAAGCAACACTATTTTAAGCATGTAAACAATAACATCCTTGCTAATTAAGCTCATGTGACCATACCTTGAAAACGTTAATTATTCATTCTCTAATGCCTACACACCTTTCACAAGATACAATTATTGATGTTCTACATTACTTACAAGTCATGCTCAATACTTTAATAAGAATTGAATTTAGATCCACATATTCATTCTCTTATGTTTCAATGTATTATAAAATTATAAAATTATAAAATTATAAGAAAATGAATATGTGGATCTAAATTCAATTCTTATTTAAGTTTTGAGCATCACTTGTAAGTAATGTAGAACATCAATAATTGTATCTTTTGAAAGGTTTGTAGGCATTAGAGAGTCTGCAACCTCCTTGCCTTCTTATCATCAATATAATTTTGATAAATATAAGAACCAAAACCACACAGAGCCAAAAGCATGGCGATTACCTTCACACCATTCATCTTGTCATGGAAAACTGCAATGAAATATGGATGGGGGCACTTGCACAAGTTGAATGACTTGTTTAAAAGACTTCACTTTCCAAATTTCTTATCTTTGCCAAATTGTCATATTTACCAAAGCGCAATGAAAATGATGTTGTTCAATGTAATCAAAACTCTCTTTCCATCACGTATATGTAAATTTATAAGCATGCCTTTGTTTTAATAAGCTTATTTTAAGGAAAAAGCATAGTGAGAATCAACACTATTTTAAGAATCCTATCATCCTAATAAGAAGCAACACTATTTTAAGCATGTAAACAATAACATCCCTTGCTAACTTTAAAACGTTAATTATTCATTCTCTAATGCCTACAAACCTTTCACAAGATACAATTATTGATGTTCTACATTACTTACAAGTCATGCTCAATACTTAAATAAAAATTGAATTTAGATCCACATATTCATTCTTTTATGTTTCAATGTATTATAAAATTATAAAATTATAAGAAAATGAATATGTGGATCTAAATTCAATTCTTATTTAAGTTTTGAGCATGACTTGTAAGTAATGTAGAACATCAATAGTTTATCTTGTAATACTCAATTTTGCCCCGGGCTGAAAAACCAAAATAAAAATAAAAATGTCCATTTACACAGTCCTTTTACAAACCCAATTAACATTTCGGCCCAACTAACCCAAATGCCAAACCTAAACCATTACCCATTTACACCCTTAGCCCAAAACAAACCCAAAATCACATGGGCCCAAAACCTAAGAGTTTCCGAAACCCTAAGGATCCCGCGCGCAAGACTTTCCTAATGACCCCCTCGGCCCAAGCCAACCATCGCGCCGTAGTCAACTCCTCCGGCCAGCACCGAGCTTTCGGTCGCCCAGGATCTACGCCGGAATCATGCCCGAGATTTCCTCATCAACCTGCGAAAAAGGAAACAAACAATAGAAAAGGAAAAAATCAAAAATGGCAAAGATTGTATTTGCTTTTTATTTTGTTTTTGGGTTATAAAAACCCTTGTAAAATCTAAAAAAAAGGGGGAAAAAAGGCAATAAAAAAAACAGAGTTTTTCAGTCACGAACACTCTCTCAAAAAACACAAAGAAAATAAACTGACGAATACAATACGAATACACCAAAGCAGAAAACCCCAAACTTCACACACAAACACTCAACAGTCAGTGATTCCATAGGTGATTTTTTGTTTCGCTTGTTTTTCTTATTTATCTCATTATTTATTTTATATTTTGCATATAACATATATCGAAAGAGTAAAAAGGAAAGAGTATACCTTCTCGAAAGCGTAGGAACCATCGACCCAGACCTCAGGCCACCGGTCGAGGAGGCGCATGTGCCCTTGGCCCGGACGAATGCAGACAAACAGACGCAGCTCTCCTTCTATTTTTCAGAGAATTTTAAGTTTTTTTTTGTTAAAATCCTAAAGCTAATGATTTTTTTAGAAAACTAATATTTATAGCCTAAAGTGAGCAGCGTCGTTTTGATAAGGCATGACCGCGCGTTGACCCGGATCCGAACTAGGGTCCGCGTGTTTTTGATAAAAAGGGGAAAATCGCAATTTCAATCCCTCCGCAATTTTACGTGCTTCAATTCGGTCCAATTGGAAATTATTTTTTTAAAAATTGGCCCTAAAAGTTTAATTACTTTTCAATTTAATCCCTCGGTCCATTTTAAATGAAAATCAGAACGACGCCGATTCGTAAAAAGGTTTAATTGCTACATTAGTCCCTGGGTTTTAACATACTGTTTTGATTTAATTCTTTTAATCTGTTTAATTACTGTTTAACCCCTTATCTTTATTTAATCCTAAAGTTCTTTTGTTTTTTTATTTAAATTATTTTGTTATTATATTAAATGTTTTATCATATTAAATATTTTCATTATTTGTATATTAATTTATTAATAGTATAAGTTTTTTATATATATATATATTTATATGTACTAATCTATTATATATTTAATTATCATTATTCATTTTACATGCTTTAATATTTTTTTATTACGTATTATTAATATATATTTTATATATATATTATATAGTATTAGGTTATATCATATATTCCAAAAATCCTTATTTTTTAATTATCTATATTATCTAACATATTTTATTTATATAATTTATGTAGTTTTATACATTGTTAAAAATACTTTATTTTTATTATTATCATTTTTATATATATTATATTATTAAATTATATATTTATTATAAGTTCCTTTTACCTAAAATTTTTTGTTACTGTATATAAAAAAATATTTTTTAAACTATTCCTTCATTTATTGCTATTGCATGTTTATTTGCTTTAGATTGTATATTATTGTTTAGTATAGTTCATTATATTTGTGTTATTATTTCATTGTTCATTGTTAGTACGATTTGTAGATTATATTGTCACTTATATTTTTTTTATTTATTCATAATTTGGTTATTTATTTCAATATATGTTGTAATATCCTATCTAAACCATAGCTTTCATAAAAACATTTTTTGAATCGACACATTTTATTCAAATGGTTTTCAAAATATGGTGATATGTGATATTTAGGGAATTTTGAGAAGAAGTTTGCCCTAACTTATTGGGTTCGATTTTTCTCGTGAAACTTTAGGTATTACATATTTCCCTTTTTTAAGAAATTTGAGATTTATCAATTTCAAAATAAAAAACCTATTCTTGGGAATTCAAAGTGTTTTGCCTTAACTTATTAGGTTCGACATTTTGTGTCTCGAAGTAGGAATTTCCTCAAATAAAGACGAGCTTAATTTTAAAGTAATGATGTGCTATACCTTAACTTATTGGGTAAAGTACTTTATTTCTTTGGGATAACTAAGTCTTGGTTTTCTTTCAAATAAAAGGATCATATTTTATTTTATTTTTTTATTTTTAATATTGGGACATGATTTTATCGATTTGGTACCAATTTTTGGGCGTTATGAGGGTGCTAACCCTTCCTCATATGTAACCGACTCCCGAACTCGTTTTCTTGTTTTTGTGGACCAAAAATGTTTTTTTTTTAAAATAAAACGCTTTACAAGGTGATCCAATCACACCTAAGTAAAAAAGATTGGTGGCGACTCCCACTTTTTCGTTTTTTAAAGTCGATCCCCATTTTCTAAATTCGATTTTAAAATGATTTCGACATGTACCTTGTGAAAGGTTTGTAGGCATTAGAGAGTTTGCAACCTCCTTGCCTTCTTATCATCAATATAATTTTGATAAATATAAGAAGCAAAACCACAAAGAGCCAAAAGCATGGCGATTACCTTCACACCCTTCATCTTGTCATGGAAAACTGCAATGAAATATGGATAGGGGCACTTGCACAAGTCGAATGACTTGTTTAAAAGACTTCACTTTCCAAATTTCTTATCTTTGCCAAATTGTTGTATTTACCAAACTGCAATGAAAATGATGTTGTTCAATGCAATCAAAACTCTCTTTCCATCACGTATATGTAAATTTATAAGCATGCCATTGTTTAATAAGCTTATTTTAAGCAAAAAGCATAGTGAGAATCAACACTATTTTAAGAATCCTATCATCCTAGTAAGAAGCAACACTATTTTAAGCATGTAAATAATAACATCCCTTGTTAATAACATACTTGCATTTGGATTTAAATATTTAATATCATTTTGATTTTTGACTCTGTTGATATTTCAAATCAACATCTAAACCATTCATGTAACACCCTAAATTTGGGCCTAGAATAAATGGGTTCGAGTGTCGAGAGAATGAATTTTGTCGTTAAGAAAAAAAAAAGAAAAAAAAAGAAAGGGAATAATGAATTAAGTGTGTAAAAAAAATTATTATTGCCTGTTTAGTTTAATTTTTAGGTGGTTTAAGAAGGGTTGGTAGTGTTGGAAAAGTCCTAGTCTCGATCTAGGGCTTTAGCAAGATTTTTTTTTTTTACCCTTAAGGGAGGTTGGTGGTAGTCATAAGGCTTTTAAAATGTTGTTGGGTTAAAAGATATCACAAAGAAGCACGTGGTCTGGTTGCTTGGGGTGTTTTGAATAAGCTGGTGGTCAGAGGTTCAAGTCTTGGACTTGGCAAAAATTTTTATTGCACATAAGTTAGTATGAAGGCTAGAGTTTCCGCCTTATAATTAGTTGAGGTGACTACCAACACAAAGAAACGCTTGGCTCGATGGCAAAGGCGTTAGGAGCGGGGAGGGAGCGGGGTTCTAGTTTTTGCGCGTGCGCTAAATGTTGGGTTTTTTTTTTAGTAAACACTGGAGCGTGACATAAAATAAAGCGGCGCGATGGCAAGGGACATGTGTCATAGTGAAGAGGTCAGAGGTTCGAAGCTGGGTGTTGGCTAATATTTTTAGATTTCTTTGGATGACTCGGTCACTGGAAAATATGCTTTAAAATAAGTTGAGGCCGGAACATATTATAAACGGATGTGGTGCAGTGCAGAAAGCGTTTGGTGGTGCCAGAGGTCTTGGTTTCGAGTTGCCTTGTGCACAAATATATGCTATTTTCTTTGTTGGCGTGGGAAGGTATTTGAAGTGGGCCAAAATGCCAAAAGATGGTCATTGTTAGGGAAGCAATTTGAATGTAATTCAAATTGGATTTTTAACTAAATAAAAGAATTTTTGGATGGGGATGAAGATAAAATTTGGAGAAAATAAAGGAATTTAATTGGTGATAAGTTTGAGTCGATTGGGGAGTGTAGGTTTATTTTATTTATTTATTTATTTATTTTAGTATATATGGGTGCCGAAATTCACTATAAATAGGGGTGGAATCTCTTCAATTTTGGCATTTGAACCCTATTCTTTCCTTCATTCTCTGTGCGAAACTTTTAGTCTTTCTCTGCAAGTTCTTTTCTTTTGATTCTTCAAAAAGCTAAACCTTTCGATTCTTCTCAACATCTTTTCTTTCAAAAGTCGAAACTCTGAACTCTCTTCTCATCTCCCTAACCGAATATTTCCTATTTTCTTTCTGCCGATTTCTTCATCAAAGCTGAATCTTCATAGATCTCTTGAGATTATCTTCCTCGTTGATCATCTCAAAAGCCGGAATCCTCTGGGAGTAGTCGAATCTTCTCTAGTAAGGTAAGTGTCGACTCTTGATGTTCCTTAAGATCTCTTTTGACTTTTGGAAGACAAAGCCGAAAAGCTAATGGTTTAATGGTTTCATGTATTTTATGTGTTTGGCGACATTCGAGAAGTGAAGTAGATCAAGTAGATCTAAAAGCTGAAAATCGTTAGTCTCTAATTTAGGGATTTCAAGGTAAGATGGTTTTCTCTAGATTTCGATTAGACTAGTTTATCGTATGTGAGATCTTAACTCTAAGATGTGGATTAACAACCATATGTTGTGATAGTAGTTCTGACAAGGACTTGTAATGGAATCAAATATGGATCAGGCAAAGGAGGGGATTAGATCTGAAAACCCGATTCCAAAGTTTAAGAAACGAGCAGTGTCAGCGGTTCGAGTTGGCCACTAGGTTGTGGACCGACTTCTGAACAACACCTTAGGCAAGTAGCAGTCGTATCAACTTCTGATAGTGTCGACATAGAGGTGTCGTCCTAACGGTAACCAGGTGTGTAGATCTCTAACACACTAATAACCTGTATGTATGTATATGTTTATGTTATGGGCTAAAAGCCAGAAAATAGGTTGTATGAACAGTCGTGTTACCCAGAAAGGGTAGGCAAGGAATGCCAGGTATGTAATCATAGAACTTCTCTATGTGTATCGATGTATGCGAAAGACTGAAATCTCTTAAGTAGTACATTGTTTAATTTTGCATGAATGTATGCATGGGATGGGTTTGATATGGAAAAGGGAAGAGCATGATTGGTCACATGGTGATCGGTGGTAGAAAACCGACGTAATGAAATGTTAGGTCACATGGTGATCGGTGGTAGAAAACCCACGTAATGAAATGTTAGGTCACTTGGTGATCAGTGGTATAAAACTACGTTAAAATTCCTGATTGATAAGGAATAGGTAGTATGACTGTCGATATGGTGTGTAGCGGTTGGTGGGTTGTGTAACACCCCTTACCCGAGACCGTTGCCGGAGTCGAGCACGAGGCATTACTAGACTTAACTTACTAGTTCTGGGCATAAAAATTGAAACTGTCCGTCTGTGTCATGTTCACTAAATTAATTATAACTTGAGTTACGAAACTCGAAATCAAGATCCGTAAATTTTCCCTGAAACTAGACTCATATATCTTATTACTATAATTTTTCCAGAATTTTTGGTGTGGCCAATTAGTACAGTTTGATAGTTCTGACCTCTCTTCACTAAAAATCAATTATCTCATAATATACAACTTGTTTTCCTACACCGTTTTCTTTATATGAAAATAGACTCAATAAGATTTAATTCTATATCTCATTCACAACCTAATTCAATTTCTACTATTTTTGGTGATTTTTCAAAATCACGTCACTGCTGCTGTCCAACTATTCCCCTGCATATAATTATATAATTTCTTTAAAATAACTATCAACTAGGCATTTCATAACATCCAAAACATGTTCTTAATTAACCATTTTAATGGATAATCATTACCAAGCATTTACAAGTCGATAATAAGCCATATCATAAGGTCACACACATAAAATGGCTAAGTCCCTATACATGCCATTACTTAAAACGTTCGAGTCACAAAATACCAATATAATTCTTTGATAGTGTGTAACGATCTCCGACGTCCTTTCGATCCCCGAGTTGGCTTGTAATACTATAAAAAAAATTAAAGAATGGGAGTAAGCATAAAGCTTAGTAAGTTTACATGTAAATAGATAACAACATTCTTAATGAATTATCTTATTCTTTTCTTATCAAGATCACTTAAGCTTTTAACTCAATATACTCAAACTTGTATTCTTACCTTGCCTTTTAACATGAATTTATCTTACCTTACTTTTTTTTAACATGAATTTATCCTACCTTACCTTTTTAGCTTGAACTTGTCTTACCTTTACTTTTTTTTAGTTTGAACTTGTCTTACCTTACCTTTTTAGCTTGAACTTGTCTTACCTTTACCTTGGTATACTCTTTGAATTTTCCCGTTGAACCACTTGGAATACTAAGGATACGCGGGTACCTTTCCTTATGAAACTTAACCATTGCCATGTCTTGACATGGTCTTACGTGGTATCCTTGCCTTGTGAACTCACCAATGCCATGCCTTGGCATGGTCTTACATGGGACCTTTGCCTTATAAACTCACCAATGCCATGCCTTGGCATAGTCTTACATGGGACCTTTGCCTTATAAACTCACCAATGCCATGCCTTGGCATAGTCTTACATGGGACCTTTGCCTGATAGTAACTTATCAATGCCATGTCTTGACATGGTCTTACATGATTTACTTAAACCCTAATGTCATAACATTTGTATCCTACACATTCCTAAGGTTCAACCGGAACTTTCTGCGATAACTTTTCCGTTAATTCATACTTGAGTCTTTAAATAATAAATTTATAGAATAAATATATAAATGCTGGAATTTAATAATATTAAATGTAAAATAACAGAATATTGCATTTATTTACTGCAAACTTACCTCGAAACAAAATCGATAAACTATATCGATTTAGTCCACTATCTTTTTCTTTCCCCGATCTAATTCTGGATTTCGTTCTTCTTGATCTATAATAGCAAATTTAGCTTGTTTAATACTCATATTTATCAAAACAGTCCTTAACTCTCATTTTTGGCAAAATTACAATTTTGCCCCTAAACTTTTACATATTTATGATTTTACCCCTAGGCTCGAAAATTAAACTTCAGCCCTTATTCTTATGTTTTATAACATGCTGAACATTTTTCTCTTCTATAGCAACTTCAAATTCTTACTATAACACGTACTTATGATGTAATAACCATATTTTGCCCGGGCTTTTAACTAAAACCCAAACCCGGGCCCATCAAACAATAAAACAAAAAACATAGTGAAAACGACAAAAATAAATCCAACAAATAAAATAAAGTCCAAAGTCCATTACAAAAACAGAGCCCAATTACAAAGACCAAACGCAGGCCCAAATTTAAAACCAAAATACCAGACCCAAACCCGAATCAAAATAAGCCCAACAAGCTTAGAAACCCTAGCCCAAAACAGACTCAAAGCACCCCAAAGCCAGTGCCGCATGCCCCCAATGTTTCCTCTCCCCTCTCGTGCCGTTTGGCCAACCCTAGCGCGCCATGACCGCGCTCGTCACCCCATGCCCACAGCGCTCTCGTCTCTCGCCGCCGCGCGCGCCTTTCCAGATCCTCACCCCTGCATTGCCTCGATGCCACCACGCGCGCTTCCCGTCGCACGCCTCAGACACCCCACGCCTCGTGTCTCTGACTTCTCCACCAGCGCCTCGCCCATGCCCTGCAGACACAAAAACAACAAAAAACAGACATTGAAAGCAGAGAAATATGGGACGAACAATACAATAGAGAAAACAGCAGTGATCTTTTGGCTACAAAGAAAAGCCATTCAAGAAACGGGAAGGGGGGATTATTCTTTTCTTCAGGCATTAGCAATCAGATAGCAAAAAAACAAGAGGTCGATTCAACTCCCCTTTTTACGAATGCTTAGAAATAAAAAAGAAGCAACAGAAATCTTCAAGGTCGATTTCACTTTTTTCATTTTTTGTTACTTACTGTTATTCATTTATTTTCTTTATTTCTTTATTTTTAAACTAAAAAAAAGAGATAATAAAGGAAGAGAAAAAGGGGTCTTACCGAAACCTTCGTGGCCGTGGCGTCGGAGTGCTCTCCGTCATCGGAGCCCGACTTTAGAGGGGGCGTTGAGAGCCATTTCCCTTCGCTTCAACGCACCAAAGGCCTGGCTTTCAAAAGTGGTGGCTTCGAATGGGGCGTTAAGGCCCATGTTTGCGCGCTGTCGGCCGACGAATGTGTGGGTGGTGAGACGGGCATCGATGAACGGTCGGGGAAGCCTAACGATCGGGCACGAAAGAGGGAGGAAGGGAGTTCCTTGCCTTTTCGGTTTCCTTGAGAGGGAGGAAGAGGTTCGAGCTACTGGTCTACCCAGAAAGGAAAATTGCATCAAACGCCGAATCGAGGAGGGCAGTACTTATGTGCCTCTTCCTTGTCTACACGTGGGGCAGGAACGTTATCAAACTAGTCTCCTCAAAAGCTTTAGCCAACATTGGTTCATGTTCATAGTCGTGGGTTACCCCACTGAGAGGGTAAAGGTCGCTTCATATGCCAATATTACAAAGTCGATGGTCATAACAAAAAACAAAAAACAAAAAAGAAAAAAATATTAACAAAGGGCGAAAAGATCATATCTAACCACACAATGTCAAAAGTTTGCGGTCTTTTCAAAAATCAAGTGCCAGGTCATAGCCCCAAAAAAAAGAAGAAGAAGAAGACAGGGGGCAACAAAACAAAGATTGTTAGGAAGATGACCTAAACTTGTGAATGTTGGCATATAGAAGTTACGTTTACCCTTGCTATTGCCGTTAAACTTCGGCCAGGACCTCTGCTGAGACAGCTGTTTGCCTAGTAAAATCAAAATCCTCTTTTTCGGGGGCACGGGCTGAGCCAAAGTTGGATGAGGTGAAATAGATCCAATCCCGATCAAGTGAGTTTGTAGAGAAGATGTTAAGAACTATCGATCACGATAGGATGATACAAGTTCACAACAAAAGGACCGCCTGAGAAAATTTCACGATAGGGCTTTGAAGAATATCCTTTCCAATGCAACGAGGACTTGAGGAGGAAAGAAGCGTAAGCGAGCGTAGAAGGCTGCGTTCGAGAAAGCAGGGGATACTTATGCGAGATCGCTTGATGAATTCAAAAAACAAAGGAAAAAGCAAAAAAAAACAAAAAACAAAAAAAACAAAAAACATAAAAACAAAAAAAAACAAAAAACAAAAACAAGAATGAGAAGAAAGAAAAAGAAGAAAAAGGAGAGGCCAAAGTGGAAACCCGCAAAGGGCGCTTTGAGACCAAAGGTGGGATTGAGTTGAAAACCCGAAAAGGGCGGCTCAAATGTTGATAAAAATGGGGCATGCAGTAGCCTTGCTACGCTTGAAGTAACAATGAGGAAGAATGTTGCGCCTTGGGGCATCGACAAAGTACTCCGGATCCCCTAAACACATATTGAGTACAGAAAGGTCCTCAAGAAGTTTGAACAGAGAAGCTCAATCTGCGATATCTGGGGCACCTAGTTCCCATGTTACCCATTTTGAGTCCGCTATCTCTATCTCTTCAAAATACACTCTAAATAAATTTGCTACTTCATCGCATATGCTAGCTTTGATTAACCTGTTTGATTCGAGCTATACTCCCAATAAATTCCCATTCCATCCATCCTCATGGTCCTTTTTGAGCATTTTGCATTGAAATAACGATTACTGGACTAATAATACTTTCATGAAAAGAGTTTTGCATATTACTCTGGAAACCTCTAAAACAATACAGGAATCTGAAACAGGATTAATTCTTAAAACTCACCGAGTTTAAGGGTTGGAAATATCTGAGTCCGAATTATGTTGATTGAACAAAATGACAAGGTACCATGTCAGTAACACAATCCTAACGAAAAATGGGTATTGTTAACCCAAGCGCAAAACTAGAATCATTATCGAAAGGAAATGACATTCTGCATTCATGCGAGCATCACGCATATACATCTGGATGGGTCACCTAAAGAGTGATCGTTGGAAGTAAGCTGATACAGATCCTGTACCTTTGAATAATAAGAGAGTGGACTGAATAGGAGACAAGTCCTATGTTCTAGAGTCACAGTGGAATGAGTGGGAGACATTCAAATCCTATACCCTCAGGTCACAATGAGATGAGCCCTGAAGTTACAGGGCAAAAGGGGTGAGATACGTGAAATGCAGATCACCCATAAAACTCGAGGACGGGCACGAAACAGGAGATAAAAGTCAAAAGTCGAAGCAATGAATATAGGTCATCAGGAGAGTCGTAACAAGAAGAGACACACGACAAATGAACCCAGCGCGTATGGCATAATCATGTAGGCATAAAAGCATTTAAGATAAACACGTGCATATCATGATAACATTACACATGACACATACAGGTACACCAGTACAGTAAGAAGTTTAGACAATAACGGTAGCTTTACCGAACCAAGGAGAAAGAAGACATTCGAGTTCCATCAGATACGTTTTCAATTACTGTTGTTCAACAATCAACTCATAATACGAGAGGTGAGTTGAGCCTCGGGACGCGCCGAGGTATTTAATTTCTGTCTTTAACTTCTCTGAAGATAACAGATCTTGCCTTCCTAAGCGAAGCTGATCGAAAAAAGCAGATTTGGCCTTCCTAAGCGAAGCGAATCGAAAAACAGATCGTGCCTCCCTAAGCGAAGCTGATCGAAAAAAAGCAGATTTTGCCTTCCTAAGTGAAGCAAATCGAAAAACAGATCTTACCTTCCTAAGCGAAGCTGATCGATGATAGCAGATTTTGCCTTCCTAAGCGAAGCGAATCGAAAAGCAGATCTTGCCTTCCTAAGCGAAGCTGATCGACGATAGTAGATTTTGCCTCCCTAAGCGAAGCGAATCGAAAAACAGATCTTGCCTTCCTGAGCGAAGCTGATCGACGATAACAAATTTTGCCTTCCTAAGCGAAGCTAATCGAAGAACAGGTCTTACCTTCCTGAGCGAAGCGGATCGAGCATAGCAGGCCTTGCCTTCCTAAGTGAAGCAAACCGAGGTATTTAATTTCTGTCTTTAAATTTCTGTTCAAAAATCGACTCATAATACGAGAGGTGAGTTGAGCCTCGGGACACGCTGAGGTACTTTTAATTCCTATCTTTAAATTTCTGTTCAAAAATCGACTCATAATACGAGAGGTGAGTTGAGCCTCGGGACACGCTGAGGTACTTTTAATTCATGTCTTTAAATTTCTGTTCAAAAATCAACTCATAAAACGAAAAGTGAGTTGAGCCCCGAGACACACCGAGGTATTTAATTTTCGTTTTTCAATTTTTGTCTTTTAATTTCTGTTAAAACCAACTCATAATGCGAAAGATGAGTTGGGCCTCGGGTCGCACACGCTGAGGAATTTTCAATCTTCTGTTTTTCAATTCTTGAAAAAAAAAAAGAGACAGTCGATTCATGTTGCGAGAACAAGGAAGCAGTTCGAAAAGTTCAGATTTATTTCCTCAAAGTCCCAGTGGAGCGGTTGATAGATTGAAGCTACAAATCTCTTTGTGTCGTGAAATCATATTGGTGTAAGTTCAAAAATGAACAAGATTGAGGAAAAGCGAATTGAAGCTACGGGTCATGTCGCGCGGAAGCAGCGGTGGAATGGATCAAAGCAACAAGGTTTAAAGATGTTTGAGGAAGAAAAACACCCGAAGAATTTATACTTGGCCAAGACCGGGCAAAATTGGTTCTTCTTTTGTCTTTGCTCTATTCTCGTTTCACGGCAATGAGCAAAGAGGGGCAGCTGTAATAACCATATTTTGCCCGGGCTTTTAACTAAAACCCAAACCCGGGCCCATCAAACAATAAAACAAAAAACATAGTGAAAAAGACAAAAATAAATCCAACAAATAAAATAAAGTCCAAAGTACATTACAAAAACAGAGCCCAATTACAAAGACCAAACGCAGGCCCAAATTTAAAACCAAAATACCAGACCCAAACCCGAATCAAAATAAGCCCAACAAGCTTAGAAACCCTAGCCCAAAACAGACTCAAAGCACCCCAAAGCCAGTGCCGCATGCCCCCAATGTTTCCTCTCCCCTCTCATGCCGTTTGGCCAACCCTAGGCGCCACAGACCACTACTCGTCACCCCATGCCCACGCGCGTCTCTCTGTCGCCACGCGCGCCTTTCCAGATCCTCACCCCTGCATTGCCTCGATGCCACCACGCGCGCTTCCCGTCGCACGCCTCAGACACCCCACGCCTCGTGTCTCTGACTTCTCCACCAGCGCCTCGCCCATGCCCTGCAGACACAAAAACAACAAACAACAGACATCGAAAGCAGAGAAATATGGGACGAACAATACAATAGAGAAAACAGCAGTGATCTTTTGGCTACAAAGAAAAGCCATTCAAGAAACGGGAAGGGGGGATTATTCTTTTCTTCAGGCATTAGCAATCAGACAGCAAAAAAATAAGAGGTCGATTCAACTCCCCTTTTTACGAATGCTTAGAAATAAAAAAGAAGCAACAGAAATCTTCAAGGTCGATTTCACTTTTTTCATTTTTTGTTACTTACTGTTATTCATTTATTTTCTTTATTTCTTTATTTTTAAACTAAAAAAAAGAGATAATAAAGGAAGAGAAAAAGGGGTCTTACCGAAACCTTCGCGGCCGTGGCGTCGGAGTGCTCTCCGTCATCGGAGCCCGACTTTAGAGGGGGCGTTGAGAGCCATTTCCCTTCGCTTCAACGCACCAAAGGCCTGGCTTTCAAAAGTGGTGGCTTCGAATGGGGCGTTAAGGCCCATGTTTGCGCGCTGTCGGCCGACGAATGTGTGGGTGGTGAGACGGGCATCGATGAACGGTCGGGGAAGCCTAACGATCGGGCACGAAAGAGGGAGGAAGGGAGTTCCTTGCCTTTTCGGTTTCCTTGAGAGTGAGAGAGTTGGATTTTTGTTTTTTGTTCAAAAAAGAAAGGATTTGTTAGCTTTAAAAATAACAATCAATAATAAAGGTTTTATCATTTTTTTAAAAGTGGCGTAATTAAAGGAGATAAAGGCCTGTGCGTTGACAATTTGCAAACTGGATAGGTACATCTTCACCTTAAATGGGAAATTTGTGCGCCCAGTCCCTCCCATTTGCATCACCTTTAAGTTAATCCTATTCCATTTCCCTAATCTTTTTTCTAAACTTTGCGCATCGTTCCAATTCGGTCCGCGTCTGATACAATCTTTGGGGAGGGGTGGGAACATTTTCACTTTTAGCCCTTGTACATTCATGCGCATTGCATCTTGGTCCTTATTTGTTTAGCTATGTACAGATTTTACCTTCAATTTCACTTTTGTCCTGATTTAGTCCAAATTCGTTTAATTTTTATTCATCTTTGCAAATTTATTGCTTATCTATTTATTTTAAAACCTTTTATGTTTTATTCTCGGAATGGTTCTGTCATTATAATTTACGTGTATACCGTTTGTTTCTTTTGTATAAAACCTGTTATGTACACTATTTATTTCCAAGCTGTTTACTTTAAAATCCTTTCCACGTGCATTGTCCTTTTTTATATTAAATTATTTTGTTTATATTTCATATGTACTACAAGCTTAGATTAGTTTTATATATATATATTTTACTTACTTTAGGCTTTTTATATGTTATGATTAAATTGTCACGTCTATATATATATATTATTTATTCCAAGTGGCTTTACTTTATTTTAAATTGATTTGTATAATATCTATTTAAATTCTTTAAAACTCACTTATTATTTATTTTAAATTATCCTATATTATTGATCTCATTCTTTGACTGTTATCGCTGGTATTTGAATGACACATATGTGTGATTATTGCTATTGCGCATGTTACAATTTGTTCACTCGTATTCACATATTATTATTTACTCGTATAACATTTTGTTCATGTATTCTTATTATTATTTTGTTATTGTGTTATTGTGCCATCACATCGCGTATTAGATTCTGATGTCACGTATTATATGCATGACGTCAAATTTGTGTTACATTATCGTTCTCTTCGTCGCACGACCCTATTCACGTTTTAAATAATGTTTCTTTAAAACATAACCTAAATTTTCATCAATTTCATCCAAAAGCCAAAATTTTCAAAATAAGGCAATATTTTGTGTTTGGAAGCCAGAGAGACCATGCCCTATGTGTTGGGTTTCGTTTCTCTCGCTCGACCAAACAATTGAATATCCTTTTGATATTTTGACGTATGAGTCTCGGGGATTAAAAGATGACCTTGGATTCGAAGATTAAAATCGTCGTGTCCTATGTACTGGATGTGATATTTTACTCTCTCGGAACGAGAAAATCATGATGGTCAATTCGAGAAAATTCAAATATTTCCAAAAGAGATCCAGCTTTTAAATTCTTTCAAAATTTTTAAACTTTCGACATGGGGACATTAATTAATCAATTTGGTATCAATTTTGGGCGTTGCGAGGGTGCTAATCCTTCCTCGCATGTAACCGACTCCCGAACCTGTTTTCTCAAATTTCGTAGACCAAGAAAATATTGTTTTAGTAAATTGAAATGTTTTATTAAAACAAAGGTGACCCGATCACACCTAATAAAAGATCGGCGGCGACTCCCTATTTTTTTCTTTTTTAGTCGATTCCTGTTTTGTCAAAAAATGGTTACGACATATGAACAATAACAACTTTTACTAATTGGCTCGTTTTTACCGAAAATCACTTAATAAAAATCATTCCTCTACTCATAAACATGCAAAATCTACCATCAATCATCAAAAATCACAAGTTCTCAACAATGGCGTAATTCAAAATATTCACCAAAATCAAAAATTCAAGCATGGGTTTTGTAGATCTCATAACAACGATCTAAAAAACGTAAAAATTATCAAAAATCGAGCTAGAACTCACCTTGAATCAAGCTTCAAAAGTGCCAAACCTAAGCTTATTTGTTTCTGTTTCTTTTCTTTGTGTTTCAAACGTGAAAAAGAAAAGAGATGAACATGGCTTTTAATTATGTTATGTTTGTCTTATTATAAAAGCTTAATATGATGTATAATTAATAATAATTACATTTATAATATATAATTTCATATAACATAGTCACTAAAGCATAGTCATGCCGTCGACTATAGTTAAAGTTGGGCAAATTACAACTTTAATGCTTCTATTTAAAAAGACATCAACAATTTAGCCATTACACATTAAACTATCAAATTTTCAATTTACGTGATTAAGCCCTTTTTAATAATTCAACACCCAAACAATAAAATTAAAGCACGAAAATTTCACACACAATAATTCACACATAATTAACACGTAAAATATTATTAAAATATTTTACTGACTCGAATTTGTGGTTTCGCAACCACTATTCCCTTTAGGCCCTATTTCGGGATGTTACATTTCTCCCCCCTTTAGGGATTTTCGTCCTCGAAAATCTTACCTGTAAAGAGATTTGGGTACTATTTTCGCATAGTTTCTTCGGGCTCCCATGTAGCCTCTTCTATTCCATGCCTATTCCATAATACTTTCACAAGTGCAATACTTTTATTCCTTAATTGCTTAACCTCTCGAACTAGAATTATAATTATTTTGCAGAGCTAATGTGGGAAAAAATAATTATAATTATTAATAATTTGTTATAATTATAATTATAATTATAATTATTAATAATGTGGGAAAAATATATTTCCATACAAAAGTGTCATATCATTGAGATCGACGACACATTTTTGTGATGGCAAGTTGTTTTGACTATAACCTACTCCATTTCTTCAAAAAATATATATAAAAAATATATACAAACTAAAATTTAAACAACTTTATTCTTCAACCATAAATATTGACCGTTAGATTGACTTAGATTTAAAGCATATTCTTCTATTCGTCGATGGATACTAATTCATTGTGACTTAAATAAAAACTTTTGAATAGTTCAATGACTATTTTGTAATTTTTTTAAAGTTGAGTAATCAAAACGTAAACTTATTAATAGTTTAATGAGTAGAGTTTACCCTTTATTTTTATTTTTTATTTTTTCAGATACATTAGCATAAAGGGTAAAACTAGTAAGTTGGGGGCACACTAACCTGTAAGTACAGATTGAATACCATCAATAAGATGGGAAGCAGCAATGAGCAGCAACATTTGTCCTACATATTTCACCACTTGCTCATCTTTGCTATAGAGATAACCCCAATATTTTCGACCCGAAATCATGACGGTGCCCATCACGGTTCCTTCAGTGACCACCATCAACAACGTAACAAAGATCGCTAGTCGAGCGGCCCGCTGTCGCCCGGCTCCTAGTTCATTGGAAGATCTTGTGCTGATCAAAGAATATAACCATAAGAGGAAATTAAGAACAAAAGAAGCAATTAAATTGCATGAAGTTATTGAAAGCTCACCTCACTGCAGCACTAAGTCCAAGGGGTATCATATAAATTGTTGAACATGTATTAAGGCTGAAAGAGTAACAGATTCACAATTGGTCAATGATATTTGATGACATTATTGTTGGTTATAATTTAAAAGGTAAAAATATTATGGAGGCCCTTGTATTTGGAGTCAAATTGTATTTTATTCATTTAATTAAAAAAATAGACAAATTAACCTCTATACATTAAATCAAAGAGTAAATTGATCATTTCTAGTAAAAATTCCATCCCTTTGTATTCTTATAAATTGGCGTAGCTCATAGAATAACTAGGCAATGACATGTGGTGTACCATGTATGCCTCAAACCGATGCACAAAGAGCAGTTTTTAACGGTAAAAATAGATTTTTTTAATAAAAGGATCAATTTTCTCTTGAATCTAATGTATAATGACTAATTTACCCATTTTATGAGTAGAGTGAGCCAAAATGCAATCTAATTTCTAATACAATCGCTCCGTGATACATTTACCTAATTTAAAGGTATCGCATTTAATGGAATGGGATATAAACCTGATTGCCAAAACTGAAGCTTCAAGCTTTGGATTTGGAAGCAAACCAGATAAAAGGACCATCATCTCAACGGACCAGATTTCCAGGCTATTCCGAAACATGTACAGACGGAATTACAGTTACAATCAACACATTCATATAACTATGACCATAAACAATCATAATCACCTGAGCATTATAGCTGAAGGAATTGATAGTTTCAAGAACTTAAGGATACCATAGAAAGCTTCCATGGAGTAACCTGTCCAAGTTTTCTTACAAGAAGGAGAGGTTCTGACATACAATACCAGAAGCAGAGCATTAGTCCAGTACGAGAATGCGTTCGCCAAAGCGGCGCCTTTGTTTCGAGACCGGACTTGAACACCAGTATCCAACAAACAAGGATGTGAAGTAATGTTGTGAATCCTGAGATTATCATCATTGGAACCACATTGTTTTGAGCTTGTAAGAACCTGATATGGCATTCCTGGATGGCGAAACCGAAGATGCTTTGCAACATGAAACGAGCGTATTTACCGGCTTCGGCCGCTATTTCCGGGTCTTGTCCGAAGCAGCATTGGCCCATATAAATGCCATATAAATGCCAAGGGAATGCTGGCTGTTAGTAGAACAAGCAAGGACCCTTGCAAGTGAATACCAAGCATGTGATACTGTTTAGCTCCAAAAGACTGACCACAAAATGCATCTAATGCACTTGCCATTCCCCTCTAAACCATCACAAGGGGAAAACATTAGAACTAGAAGGTGAAATTCTACTATTAGTCCATGTACTGCGCATAAGTTATAGATTTAGTCTTTACATTTTAATTTGATAAATTTTAGTCCTTAACAGTTAAATTTGTTTGGTTAAATTATGATATTAGTCCTATACTATTTGTAAAATTGTAAATTTAGTCCATATTTTCCTAATTGGATAATTCTTAGTCACTATATTTTTTGAATATCAAAATTTCAATTTTGATAAAAGCTACTATGGTTAAATAATTGGCTTTCTGTGAGTGAATAGTAAACTAACATAACATCATATATACGATAATATGTTTCGCTTATCAAATTTTGAAAATAGCAAGATTTTAACTTAACAGAACTAATACTGAAATTAAAGAAAGGAAAGGACAATTAAACACACACTTGTTTTCAAATGAAAAGGGTACTTACCAGCAAGCTAAAACCAGTAACAGAAGCAAAGGAAGTCGCCACTGAAGCACCAGAAAGTGGAAGCTTACCAAGATGACCCACAAACATTACTGATATAAGCTGCAAAGCAAATACCAAGAAATTGACAGATACAAGAGGGCCAGCTAACAGGAGCTGCTTTTAACCTCGCCCAATATCTCATCTTTGGCAAGTCCCTGTTGAGATTGAGGAATTAGTGGGGATTCAAGGCAGTCCCTTTGCTCTTCAAGGTTCTCCATGTATTTTGCAGAGCTAATGTGGGAAAAAAGAATCTATCTCTTAATTATAATTATAATTATAATTATAAAAAATTATTAATAATTATAACAAATTATTTTGTAACAAAACGATAACGTAAGTGACTAAAATATAATATGAGGCAAACAAAAAAGACTATTTTTATAGCTTACCTTAAATATAAATATGACATTTGGTAACCCAATCAGCTTATTGAATCCAGAGTAATTAATTGGACAAACTATAACATAGACTTCAATGAACTCAGTGATGATTAATGATGCTAAAACAAACCAAAAGTCCAATTTCATTCAAAATTTGTACCATATGTCAAATAAATGCTTATAAAAAAGATTTAAGTACATACTTGCATTTGGATTTAAATATTTAATATCATTTTGATTTTTGACTCTGTTGATATTTCAAATCAACATCTAAACCATTCATGTAACACCTAAATTTGGGCCTAGAATAAATGGGTTCGAGTGTCGAGAGAATGAATTTTGTCGTTAAGAAAAAAAAAAAAAAAAAAAAAGAAAGGGAATAATGAATTAAGTGTGTAAAAAAATTATTATTGCTGTTTAGTTTAATTTTTAGGTGGTTTAGGAAGGGTTGGTAGTGTTGGAAAAGTCCTAGTCTCGATCTAGGGCTTTAGCAAAATTTTTTTTTTTACCCTTAAGGGAGGTTGGTGGTAGTCATAAGGCTTTTAAAATGTTGTTGGGAGAAAAGATATCACAAAGAAGTAAGTGGTGCAGTTGCTTGGGGTGTTTTGAATAAGCTAGTGGTCGAGAGGTTCAAGTCTTGGACTTGGCAAAAATTTTATTGCACATAAGTTAGTATGAAGGCTAGAGTTTACGCCTTATAATTAGTTGGGGTGACTACCAACACAAAAAGCGCTTGGCTCGATGGCAAAGGCGTTAGGAGCGAGAGGGGAGCGGGGTTCTAGTTTTGGCGTGCGCTAAATGTTGGGTTTTTTTTTTTTTAGTAAACCTGGAGCGTGACATAAAATAAGCGGCGCAGTGGCAAGGGACGTGTGTCATAGTGAAGAGGTCGGAGGATCGAAGCTGGGTGTTGGCTAATATTTTTAGATTTCTTTGGATGACTCGATTCATTTGGAGAATATGCTTTAAAATAAGTTGAGACTGGAACATATCACAAGAATGGATGTGGTGCAGTGGCAAGAAGCGTTTGGTGGTGCCTAGAGGTCTTGGTTTCGAGTTGCCTTGTGCACAAATATATGCTATTTTGCTGCTGGCGTGGGGAAGGTATTTGAAGTGGCCAAAATGCCAAAAGATGGCTGCTGTTCGGGGAAGCAATTTGAATGTAATTCAAATTGGATTTTTGGCTAAATAAAAGAATTTTTGGATGGGGATGAAGATAAAATTTGGAGAAAATAAAGGAATTTAATTGGTGATAAGTTTGAGTCGATTGGGGAGTGTAGGTTTATTTTATTTATTTATTTTAGTATATATGGGTGCCGAAATTCACTATAAATAGGGGTGGAATCTCTTCAATTTCGGCATTTGAACCCTATTCTTTCCCTCATTCTCTGTGCCGAAACTTTTAGTCTTTCTCTGCAAGTTCTTTTCTTTTGATTCTTCAAAAGCCGAAACCTTCTGATTCTTCTCAACATCTTTTCTTTCAAAAGCCGAAACTCTGAACTCTCTTCTCATCTCCCTAACCGAATATTTCCTATTTTCTTTCTGCCGATTTCTTCATCAAAGCTGAACCTTCATAGATCTCTTGAGATTATCTTCCTCGTTGATCATCTCAAAAGCCGGAATCCTCTGGGAGTAGTCGAATCTTCTCTAGTAAGGTAAGTGTCGACTCTTGATGTTCCTTAAGATCTCTTTCGGCTTTTGGAAGACAAAGCCGAAAAGCTAATGGTTTAATGGTTTCATGTATTTTATGTGTTTGGCGACATTCGAGAAGTGAAGTAGATCGAGTAGATCTAAAAGCCGAAAATCGTTAGTCTCTAATTTAGGGATTTCAAGGTAAGATGGTTTTCTCTAGATTTCGATTAGACTCGTTTATCGTATGTGAGATCTTAACTCTAAGATGTGGATTAACAACCATATGTTGTGATAGTAGTTCTGAGAAGGACTTGTAATGGAATCAAATATGGATCAGGCAAAGGAGGGGACTAGATCTGAAAACCGGTTTCCAAAGTTTAAGAAACGAGCAGTGTCAGCGGTTCGAGTTGGCCACTAGGTTGTGGACCGACTTCTGAACAACACCTTAGGCAAGTAGCAGTCGTATCAACTTCTGATAGTATCGACATAGAGAGTGTCGTCCTAACGGTAACCAGGTGTGTAGATCTCTAACACACTAATAACCTGTATGTATGTATATGTTTATGTTATGGGCTAAAAGCTAGAAAATAGGCTGTATGAACAGTCGTGTTACCCATAAAGGGTAGGCAAGGAATGCCAGGTATGTAATCATAGAACTTCTCTATGTGTATCGATGTATGCGAAAGACTGAAATCTCTTAAGTAGTACATTGTTTAATTTTGCATGAATCTATGCATGGGATGGGTTTGATATGGAAAAGGGAAGAGCATGATTGGTCACATGGTGATCGGTGGTAGAAAACCCACGTAATGAAATGTTAGGTCACATGGTGATCGGTGGTAGAAAACCCACGTAATGAAATGTTAGGTCACTTGGTGATCAGTGGTATAAAACTACGTTAAAATTCCTGATTGATAAGGAATAGGCAGTATGACTGTCGATATGGTGTGTAGCGATTGGTGGCTTGACTGTAGAAATCCCCAAGGTGTGATGGTTGGTACGGGTTGGTGTGTAGAGGATGGATTTCCAGGCTGGGATGGGCCATGATGCATATATAGTTACCCTTGTATACGGGCCAAGGCCCATAATGTGTATGGGCTCAAGCCTTTTATGTGTTTTCGAGATTTGCACACTGAGTCTTGGTGACTCACCCTTTTATTTATTTTCCAACTTTTCAGATGAGCAGTAGATCGTGGATGAGGGAGCCGAGACGGACTCGAGGGGCTATCAAGTCATTTGTTTTTATACTTCCCGCTTTAATTTAAGTTTGATTTTGGAATTATTTGATGTAATAAGGCCCCTAGCTTAAGTTACGAGTTGATATTTGTTCATGTTCATTTTTCTTTAAATTTTATGATCAAAGACCTAAGTGTTAAAGGAAATAAAAATGGGATTTTCAAACACGATTTAGATAACACCTATTTTGGAAAAATAAATTACAAAGACTTTCTACAAGTGCCATCTTTTTAACAAATAGCTACAAAAACGACAAAGTTTGTCAAAATCTTTTCAAGTAAAGTTTTTAGCATTAAACCCGTAGCATACCAGATCTGGTCGTAACGTATGGGCCGGGTTTGGGGTGTTACAATTCAATTCAAAAGCATTAAACTATAAAATAGAACACGTTTGGTTTGGTTTTTAAATCATTCAATTCAACATCTAAACCATGTATTTTGCAGAGCTAATGTGGGAAAAAATAATTATAATTATTAACAATTTGTTATAATTATTAATAATTTGTTATAATTATAATTATAATTATAATTATTAATAATGTGGGAAAAATATATTTCCATACAAAAGTGTCATATCATTGAGATCGACGACACATTTCTGTGATGGCAAGTTGTTTTGACTATAACCTACTCCATTTCTTCAAAAAATATATATAAAATAATTTTTAAAAATTCAAAGTTAAAATTTTAAAATTTTCTAAAATAATAATTTTATGGACATAAATAAGTTAATTAGTAATTTAAGTTTATTATACTAAAGTATTTTTTTGTTATTTTGCTTTGAAAAAGTTTTCAAATATACACGGTTTCAAATTTATGTGCTCTAATATGAAATTAGTTATACTGTAACAAAATTTTAATTTTTTAATTTAACTCAAACAATTTCGCTCGATTTGATTCGACTCGACTCGAATTTTATTTCACTTGACTCGATTTAAAAAAATTTCAAATCAAGTTAGGATGATAAAATAGAATTCGTCAATTCGAAATATTTTTACTCAACTCGATTCGACCGAACACTTACCCCTACTTATCTCACACTAACTCGACCTAATTCACTGGACCGTATAATAAAAAATAAAATTCTCTTTAATGCTCTTTTTTGTTTAAATAATAAAGAAATAGTTACCTAAAAAGTAGGTTGAGTTATTCATATATATGTTTGTGTTTATAAAGTCATTTTTTTAATTACATAGTTATTGAGTGATTTAAATTATTATTATTATTATTGAGTGAATTTTCATAGGATTTCTTTGAAATAAAAAATATAGGGATTAAATTCTTAATTTTTGGAAAATACAGAGACATATAGCATATTTTAACTGCATTTTAATTTACATATTTAAATCATTATAGGCTTTTTTTTTTATTAATTTACTAAATTTAGAGATTTAATGCAATTACATAAATGACCAAAAACAATTTAAAATTGAGTTAGTATTTGATATAGTCGAAGTGTACTTTTTTTATTTATTTTACAAGCAATCGTTAAAAATTGTCATGTGTCTTTTTAATATTTTACTATACCCTATGAGCCTTTTGCCAACCCGCCTCTGCCTGTATAGTCTAAAAACTTCATTGACAATGTATCAAATATTATTACTTAATTTTTATAACAAATTTGTAGATTTAAGGGTTGAACAGAAAAAAAAAATTATAGATTTATGGAGGTTTGTTTTGAGAACATTTTTATTTTTATACTTTTTAAAAATGACAAAACACGTTTGTTAAATAAAAATAAAAACTTGTTTTAGCCATTTTTCTATAATTAAAATATGAGAAATAAAATAAAAGAAATTACATTTATATGGATTGGATTGGAACCAAAGTACTAGATTTAATTTTTGAAAATTTGTCAAAAAAAAAAACATTTTTACGGGTTTTAAAATAAGGCGAATTAATTTAAAGTTAAAAATTTGTTTTGATTATTTTAAAAAATAAAAGAAAATAGTAAAAATAATATTTTATTATTTTTTTAATTTTCACATATTTTCATTCTTCAAAAATCTTTTCTAAAACTTTCAACCGATAACTTTTATTTTAAATTTTCAAATTTTCTATTTTTAAAAAAAAAATGAAAATGGACTCTATTTCCTAAAGTCAAATAGAGATATGATTTAGATTTTGATATAAGAAGTCATAATTTTTAAAGTTGTTTGAACCGAATCAAACTGGACATATCGGTTTAGAGAAAAATATTAAACCAATTGACCTGAAAATTGATTGATGGGTGTCGAAACCACCAAATATAAATTTCTACGACAAAATAACAATAAATTGAAATATATAGCAGTAGAGTCGAATCCACAAAAACTTGTTATCTAATTTCGTCTTTTCTCGTGATTAGAATTACTGCCGTGGTAACAGTTGTGCCCACGACCTATGGTTTGCAATGTTTGAAAATTAAAAAAGGGTTTTAGTCGAAAGTGGCTTGAGAACAAATTTTTAGGGGGGGCCGAATGAAAATTTAATTTTTTATGATCTATATCTTTTTAATTTTTAAAGGATTAAATCGGATTTTTATAATTTTAGGGGGCCAAAGTAAAATTTACCTTTACTAATTTAAAATTTTAAAAAATTTTCAAGGACTTAAATATAAATTTTCCATTTTAGGGGGGAACAGGGCCACTGCCAGCCCCCTTGTATCCGCCTCTGGTTTTAGTTGATAAAGATAATAATATTAAAAGAAAAGAAAAATATATGTATATAAAATAAAGAAAAAAGGTGATTGCACAATAAAGTAAGCGAAATAAAATAAATTGGTAAATAAAATATTTTTAAAACTTAGTCTTACTCTCGATATACTCCAAACTTGAATTGATTCTTGAAAAATAGTTTTTCCCTTCCAATCGATAAGTTAGTTATAGCAATCGAGGATGTTTCAAACCGCCAACTCTTCCTCTCGTAGTCGATTCCAGTACGATCTGCAAATCGACCCTTGTCGAACTTCTAACCATGTGGCACATACCCATAATTTAAGACTTTAACAACTTTGCGATCTGAAAAGCCCAACTCGAATTAACGACCTCAACCGTGTTGGTCGTTGAAATCTGATCATTATCTCCCTTGACGGAATCCAACTAGCTTTTTCCAATTGAACACGCCAATTTGTTTGCAGGATTTTGCATTCAGCACGACTAACTCAACTTCCCCACTGTACGCTAAACGATTCCAACCCAACGCACACTTTTTGAATTGAAACCGAATCAACTTTAAGGGACAAATTTATACTATCTCATATACCGAAGAGATAACGAATTCCAAGTCGCAAAGTATTAACGTGAGTTCATATCTCACTATTATTTTGTTGGAGCGGTATCTGGACTAAGGCTAAAAAGAGGTTTAGTTAAGCATAAAATAAATCATGCTGGTAGAATTTGGAAAGGGGAAAGGGTTGAAATGGAACTAAACCAAAAAAAAGAATGTTGAAAGTGAAAGAAATTTGAAACAGCATAATAGAGAGCATTGAGACAGAAAGGAAAAACAGAGAGTAAAGAATTGATTCCTCCCAAAGCAAAGTCTGCTATGCTAAAATTTAGTTAGATTTTTCTTAAAAACTATCACTACATAAATCAAAATTTAAAAATTAAATTTTAACAATTAAAAAAATAATTTGATCTTTAGCTCAATTTCAAGTCTACAATCTTTATCCAGCCAACTTCAAACTTTCAATCCACCATCCTCTTTGTTTTTTGTTTCAATTTAGCTCATTTTTCTAAAAATTTGAATTCAGCACATCAACTTAATTCCTAATAAGAAAAAGTCAAATTTAATAGCATTTTGTTCAATAATTAGCCAAAAATAAATGTATTAAAAATACGATTTTGTTTTGCCATCAAATTCCCTCTACTTAGCCGATGCTTATCCTCAAGCATGATATCCACTAAAAATAAACTCGTTAATCATTTTTAAAATCAAAACCCCATTTCCTAGTCAAGTATACCACAAACAATTAGATGAATAAAAAATAAAAAATTGATAAACTCAAACAATAAATATTTTATAAAATCTTGAACAGTACGTCAAATTCAACTATTTCACTAGATTTAGGCTTAATCAAACATGTGAAATTTTCAAACATAGTCAAGTCTTTTAAGGCGAAGTGAGATGACAACCCATGCACCTCACTCCAGTTACTCAACATGACACGTTCTCTTTATTTATTTATTTATTTTAACAAATTCGAGACATAATCAAACCTTTTGACGTAAACGAGATGACAACTCAAACACCTCATTTCGGTTACTCAATTTCACATGTCCATAATCAATTTATTTCTCCTTTCTCAAGGCAGCTCGATTAGCGGAGTGTTACAAGTTTTTTTTGTCACCAAATCTTTTGAAGCGAAATGAGATAACAACCCAAGCTATTAGCAAATTTATTTATTTATTTAAACGAGTACTTTCATTAGGCAAATTCAAAAGAGCCAACAATTTTCTGAAATATTGACTAAGGCATAACATTTTCAATTATACAAAATATTCATTGATCAAACAAACAATAGTTATTCATGATTCACCTACTTATTTAAATAAACTAAACATAAAAATTAAAGATTTATTTCTGAAACGAATTAAGAAATTATTCTTAGCAAAATACATGCAAAGAAGGAAATATGGCACGATCCTACGAACCCCTACCTAGCCCATATTGCCTTCAATGTGCAAATTAAAATAATAATAAATAGAAGGGTCAAGTGTACTCCCGGTGTTAATTTGGCGAAGGGTGATTTGGGCAGTTCAGGTTGATTTTGGTTAGTTTGATCCTAGGTGTATGTTTCAATAAATGATAACAGTAAAATCTGACAATGCGTGCCCATACCATAGAAGTCCAAATCTAGTTTATTTTTGGATGAAATAAGACAAACTCTACCATCGTTCCTAGAAAACAACACAATAACATAGATTAAATAATAATCTTATTTCTTTTATTTTAAACATAAATTAAACTGAATTTAAAATTAAATAAATTGAAATAAATATGGGCTAACTCCTAAAAAGCACTAAAATTTAGCTAATTTTTTCTTAAAAATTATTACTACATAAATTAAAATTTAAAAATCAAAATTTAAATTAATTACATATTTTAATAATATAAAAAATAATTTGATCTTTATCTAGCTAATTTCAAGTCTTCAATATTTATCCAACCAGCTTCAAATCTTTAATATTTCAATCTACCCTTTCTCTTTGTTTTTTATTCAAATTTAACTCATTTTTGTAAGAATTTGGATTTAGTACACTGACTTCATTCCTGATAACAAAAGCTCAAATTTATTAAAAATACGAATTGTGATACAGATTAATTGAACTAAATTTTAATATTTTTATTTATTGGGTGCATCACTATTCAAGTCATTGACCTTATCAAATGTTCAGACTTCAGAGTGAGGAAATAAATCAATTTATATTTCTTCCACTTAGAACAAAAGAAAAGCGTGCTAGTAATGAGTCAGCTCGATTCTCGCTACTCATAATATCTGTAGCCATTTTTGTTTTTTATGGAATCACTTTGATTCTTTTTTCCCACATTAGCTCTGCAAAATACATGGAGAACCTTGAAGAGCAAAGGGACTGCCTTGAATCCCCACTAATTCCTCAATCTCAACAGGGATTTGCCAAAGATGAGATATTGGGCGAGGTTAAGAAGCAGCTCCTGTTAGCTGGACCTCTTGTATCTGTCAATTTCTTGGTATTTGCTTTGCAGCTTATATCAGTAATGTTTGTGGGTCATCTTGGTAAGGTTCCACTTTCTGGTGCTTCAGCGGCGACTTCCTTTGCTTCTGTTACTGGTTTTAGCTTGCTGGTAAGTACCCTTTTCACTTGAAAACAAGTGTGTGTTTAATTGTCCTTTCCTTTCTTTAATTTCAGTATTAGTTCTGTTAAGTTAAAATCTTGCTATTTTCAGAATTTGATAAGCGAAACATATTATCGTATATATGATGTTATGTTAGTTTACTATTCACTCACAGAAAGCCAATTATTTAATCATAGTAGCTTTTATCAAAATTGAAATTTTGATATTCAAAAAATATAGTGACTAAGAATTATCCAATTAGGAAAATATGGACTAAATTTACAATTTTACAAATAGTATAGGACTAATATCATAATTTAACCAAACAAATTTAACTGTTAAGGACTAAAATTTATCAAATTAAAATGTAAAGACTAAATCTATAACTTATGTGCAGTACATGGACTAATAGTAGAATTTCACCTTCTAGCTCTAATGTTTTCCCCTTGTGATGGTTTAGAGGGGAATGGCAAGTGCATTAGATACATTTTGTGGTCAGTCTTTTGGAGCAAAACAGTATCACATGCTTGGTATTCACTTGCAAGGGTCCTTGCTTGTTCTACTAACAGCCAGCATTCCCTTGGCATTTATATGGCCCAATGCTGCTTCCATCCTTCTATTCTTCGGACAAGACCCGGAAATAGCGGCCGAAGCCGGTAAATACGCTCGTTTCATGTTGCCAAGCATCTTCGGTTTCGCCATCCAGGAATGCCATATCAGGTTCTTACAAGCTCAAAACAATGTGGTTCCAATGACGATAATCTCAGGATTCACAACATTACTTCACATCCTTGTTTGTTGGATACTGGTGTTCAAGTCCGGTCTCGGAAACAAAGGAGCCGCTTTGGCGAACGCATTCTCGTACTGGACTAATGCTCTGCTTCTGGTGTTGTATGTCAGAACCTCTCCTTCTTGTAAGAAAACTTGGACAGGTTACTCCATGGAAGCTTTCTATGGTATCCTTAAGTTCTTGAAACTATCAATTCCTTCAGCTATAATGCTCAGGTGGTTATGATTGTTTATGGTCATAGTTATATGAATGTGTTGATTGTAACTGTAATTCCGTCTGTACATGTTTCGGGACAGCCTGGAAATCTGGTCCTTTGAGATGATGGTCCTTTTATCTGGTTTGCTTCCAAATCCAAAGCTTGAAGCTTCAGTTTTGGCAATCAGGTTTATATCCCATTCCATTAAATGCGATACCTTTAAATTAGGTAAATGTATCACGGAGTGGTTGTATTAGAAATTGGATTGCATTTTGTCTCACTCTACTCATAAAATGGGTAAATTAGTCATTATACTTTAGATCCAAGAAAAAATTGATCCTTTTATTAAAATAATAACCCATTTTTACTGCTAAAAACTGGTCTTTGTGCATCAATTAAAAGCTCTAATCCCCTTCTTTTCTATACTTTAATTTTTTTTAATAAAATAACTTTAAACGTGACACATATACAAACTAAAATTTAAACAACTTTATTCTTCAACCATAAATATTAACCGTTAGATTGACCTAAAAAAAATAGTTTCAACATAAAAAAGGTAACTTCATGATTTTTTGAATCTAAATATGGTTCGACAAAAGAGCAAAAATATCCCCCCCCCCAAAATAGTTGTTTAAGATCAAAGTGAACTGAAGTAATCTTTTATCAAAATTGGGAAATCCCTCCAATCTCTAGAACATAATTCCGTCCATCCAAGCTTGAATCCCTCGGAAAACGTCAAGTCTTGCAAAAGTGCTTTTATCGTTCGGTCTACTCCGACTATGGAGCTCCCTAATTATTCAATCTTTAATTCCTACAAACCTTTTCAAGAAGATGCAATTATTGATGTTCTACATTACTTACAAGTTATGCTCAAAACTTAAATATGAATTGAATTTAGATCCACATATTCATTCTCTTATGTTTTAATGTATTATAAAATTATAAAATTATAAAAGAATGAATATGTGGATCTAAATTCAATTCTTATTTAAGTTTTGAGCATGACTTGTAAATAATGAATAACATTAATAATTATATTCTCAATAAAAGGTTTGTAGGCATTAGAGAGTCTGCAACCTCCTTGCCTTCTTATCATCAATATAATTTTGATAAATATAAGAAGCAAAACCACAAAAAGCCAAAAGCATGGCCATTACCTTCACACCATTCATCTTGTCATGGAAAACTACCGGTCTGACTAGTGTGGGGTAATGACCAAAGACAGAGTCTTGATTACATTGGAGAAGAGAGATGACACAACAAAAATCAACCCCACAACACCAACGGCACATACTTGCCAAGTTATAGCGATCCACACCAATGTGGCATGTATGAAACTCTTAGGTGCCAAATACCTCCATCTCGTGCGGCAAACTCTTCCATTCACCACTTGCAAAAAGAGGCCGATAGTCGATAGGCGACTTGCAACAAGCGATGTATAGATTTGCATTTCCAAAACGACAGAAAATGTTTCCTTTTTCAAAACCTTCGAAATGAAAGTTGCATAAAGGAAAGCAAAAGGAATAAAGGCGAAGCTCCAAGGGTGCAGAGAAAGCCGATGAGGAACTTCCCTTGGGAACTCGATGGCCCATCCGAATCATCATTCAACGCAATTAAGGCGCAGATAATGACAGGATGACCACCGAGTTGAGAATCAAAGCGGTGAACTTACGTGAGTTAAGGAAGTAGGAAAAAGCGCATTGAAAGCTAATTGAGTTGCGCAAATGAGCGAATAAGTAGAGGTGAGAGGTACAAAAGCCCTACAGAATACAAAATATTGTCACCGACAACAAGCACACCAAGAACAAAATATAGCAAAGCAAGGGTTTTGATGGAAGGTAAAGTGGAAGAAGTCGAAGCTTCAGAGAAGGGCGAAGAAAAACCAAGGGATACAAAGGACAGGAAGCCAGCCAGTTTGCACAAGAGTGGCCATCCATTTCTTGTTTCCACCTTTATCATAATAAAATCTCCCGGGAAGAACTGCTGCAGCTTGGCGGCAATGAGGAAGAATATGTTGATTGCCACCAAAAGCCACCATTGCCACCGCTTCAGTTTAAGAAATGGTGATTCGTCCATTAAATTTTCCTCCTCGTTGACAATAGATTCTTGATTATCTGTAATTGAGCAATAGAAAACTCAAATTTTATGGAATAAGATCAATGTTCTAACATCAAGAGGACTAAAGTTGACTTTTGCCAACGAAAGAGCATGAAAGAGAGTCTTCCAAATCCCTGCACTATAAACTTAAAATTTACAACACACTTCAAGCTCAAGCACAAATATTGTTTATAAAGGTAGGAACCAAGGGTTAAATTGTAAAGCGTTTTATTTTAAAAAAAACATTTTTGGTCCACAAAAACAAGAAAACGAGTTCGGGAGTCGGTTACATATGAGGAAGGGTTAGCACCCTCATAACGCCCAAAAATTGGTACCAAATCGATAAAATCATGTCCCAATATTAAAAATAAAAAAAATAAAATAAAATATGATCCTTTTATTTGAAAGAAAACCAAGACTTAGTTATCCCAAAGAAATAAAGTACTTTACCCAATAAGTTAAGGTATAGCACATCATTACTTTAAAATTAAGCTCGTCTTTATTTGAGAAAATTCCTACTTCGAGACACAAAATGTCGAACCTAATAAGTTAAGGCAAAACACTTTGAATTCCCAAGAATAGGTTTTTTATTTTGAAATTGATAAATCTCAAATTTCTTAAAAAAGGGAAATATGTAATACCTAAAGTTTCATGAGAAAAATCGAACCCAATAAGTTAGGGCAAACTTCTTCTCAAAATTCCCTAAATATCACATATCACCATATTTTGAAAACCATTTGAATAAAATGTGTCGATTCAAAAAATGTTTTTATGAAAGCTATGGTTTAGATAGGATATTACAACATATATTGAAATAAATAACCAAATTATGAATAAATAAAAAAAATATAAGTGACAATGTAATCTACAAATCGTACTAACAATGAACAATGAAATAATAACACAAATATAATGAACTATACTAAACAATAATATACAATCTAAAGCAAATAAACATGCAATAGCAATAAATGAAGGAATAGTTTAAAAAATATTTTTTTATATACAGTAACAAAAAATTTTAGGTAAAAGGAACTTATAATAAATATATAATTTAATAATATAATATATATAAAAATGATAATAATAAAAATAAAGTATTTTTAACAATGTATAAAACTACATAAATTATATAAATAAAATATGTTAGATAATATAGATAATTAAAAAATAAGGATTTTTGGAATATATGATATAACCTAATACTATATAATATATATAAAAAATATATATTAATAATACGTAATAAAAAAATATTAAAGCATGTAAAATGAATAATGATAATTAAATATATAATAGATTAGTACATATAAATATATATATATAAAACTTATACTATTAATAAATTAATATACAAATAATGAAAATATTTAATATGATAAAACATTTAATATAATAACAAAATAATTTAAATAAAAAAACAAAAGAACTTTAGGATTAAATAAAGATAAGGGGTTAAACAGTAATTAAACAGATTAAAAGAATTAAATCAAAAAAGTATGTTAAAACCCAGGGACTAATGTAGCAATTAAACCTTTTTACGAATCGGCGTCGTTCTGATTTTCATTTAAAATGGACCGAGGGATTAAATTGAAAAGTAATTAAACTTTTAGGGCCAATTTTTAAAAAAACAATTTCCAATTGGACCGAATTGAAGCACGTAAAATTGCGGAGGGATTGAAATTGCGATTTTCCCCTTTTTATCAAAAACACGCGGACCCTAGTTCGGATCCGGGTCAACGCGCGGGTCATGCCTTATCAAAACGACGTCGTTCACTTTAGGCTATAAATATTAGTTTTCTAAAAAAATCATTAGCTTTAGGATTTTAACAAAAAAAACTTAAAATTCTCTGAAAAATAGAAGGAGAGCTGCGTCTGTTTGTCTGCATTCGTCCGGGCCAAGGGCACATGCGCCTCCTCGACCGGTGGCCTGAGGTCTGGGTCGACGGTTCCCACGCTTTCGAGAAGGTATACTCTTTCCTTTTTACTCTTTCGATATATGTTATATGCAAAATATAAAATAAATAATGAAATAAATAAGAAAAACAAGCGAAACGAAAAATCACCTATGGAATCACTGACTGTTGAGTGTTTGTGTGTGAAGTCTGGGGTTTTCTGCTTTGGTGTATTCGTATTGTATTCGTCAGTTTATTTTCTTTGTGTTTTTTGAGAGAGTGTTCGTGACTGAAAAACTCTGTTTTTTTTATTGCCTTTTTTCCCCCTTTTTTTACAGATTTTACAAGGGTTTTTTATAACCCAAAAAACAAAATAAAAAAGCAAATACAATCTTTGCCATTTTTGATTTTTTCCTTTTCTATTGTTTGTTTCCTTTTTCGCAGGTTGATGAGGAAATCTCGGGCATGATTCCGGCGTAGATCCTGGCGCGACCGAAAGCTCGGTGCTGGGAGGAGTTGACTACGGCGCGATGGTTGGCCTGGCTAAGGGGCTGCTTGGAAAGGCTTGCGGCGCGAGGGATCCTTAGGGTTTCAGAAACTCTTAGGTTTTGGGCCCATGTGATTTTGGGTTTGTTTTGGGCTAAGGGTGTAAATGGGTAATGGTTTAGGTTTGGCATTTGGGTTAGTTGGGCCGAAATGTTAATTGGGTTTGTAAAAGGACTGTGTAAATGGACATTTTTTATTTTTATTTTGGTTTTTCAGCCCGGGCAAAATTGAGTACTTACAGTACAACTATTGATGTTCTACATTACTTACAAGTCATGCTCAAAACTTAAATAAGAATTGAATTTAGATCCACATATTCATTTTCTTATAATTTTATAATTTTATAATACATTGAAACATAAAAGAATGAATATGTGGATCTAAATTCAATTCTTATTTAAGTATTGAGCATGACTTGTAAGTAATGTAGAACATCAATAATTGTATCTTGTGAAAGGTTTGTAGGCATTAGAGAATGAATAATTAACGTTTTAAAGTTAGCAAGGGATGTTATTGTTTACATGCTTAAAATAGTGTTGCTTCTTATTAGGATGATAGGATTCTTAAAATAGTGTTGATTCTCACTATGCTTTTTCCTTAAAATAAGCTTATTAAAACAGTGGCATGCTTATAAATTTACATATACGTGATGGAAAGAGAGTTTTGATTACATTGAACAACATCATTTTCATTGCAGTTTGGTAAATATGACAATTTGGCAAAGATAAGAAATTTGGAAAGTGAAGTCTTTTAAACAAGTCATTCAACTTGTGCAAGTGCCCCCATCCATATTTCATTGCAGTTTTCCATGACAAGATGAATGGTGTGAAGGTAATCGCCATGCTTTTGGCTCTGTGTGGTTTTGGTTCTTATATTTATCAAAATTATATTGATGATAAGAAGGCAAGGAGGTTGCAGACTCTCTAATGCCTACAAACCTTTCAAAAGATACAATTATTGATGTTCTACATTACTTACAAGTGATGCTCAAAACTTAAATAAGAATTGAATTTAGATCCACATATTCATTTTCTTATAATTTTATAATTTTATAATTTTATAATACATTGAAACATAAGAGAATGAATATGTGGATCTAAATTCAATTCTTATTAAAGTATTGAGCATCACTTGTAAGTAATGTAGAACATCAATAATTGTATCTTGTGAAAGGTTTGTAGGCATTAGAGAATGAATAATTAACGTTTTCAAGGTATGGTCACATGAGCTTAATTAGCAAGGATGTTATTGTTTACATGCTTAAAATAGTGTTGCTTCTTATTAGGATGATAGGATTCTTAAAATAGTGTTGATTCTCACTATGCTTTTTCCTTAAAATAAGCTTATTAAAACAGTGGCATGCTTATGAATTTACATATACGTGATGGAAAGAGAGTTTTGATTGCATTGAACAACATCATTTTCATTGCAGTTTGGTAAATATGACAATTTGGGAAAGATAAGAAATTTGGAAAGTGAAGTCTTTTAAACAAGTCATTCAACTTGTGCAAGTGCCCCCATCCATATTTCATTGCAGTTTTCCATAACAAGATGAATGGTGTGAAGGTAATCACCATGCTTTTGGCTCTTTGTGGTTTTGGTTCTTATATTTATCAAAATTATATTGATGATAAGAAGGCAAGGAGGTTGCAGACTCTCTAATGCCTACAAACCTTTCACAAGATACAATTATTGATGTTCTACATTACTTACAAGTGATGCTCAAAACTTAAATAAGAATTGAATTTAGATCCACATATTCATTTTCTTATAATTTTATAATTTTATAATTTTATAATACATTGAAACATAAGAGAATGAATATGTGGATCTAAATTCAATTCTTATTAAAGTATTGAGCATGACTTGTAAGTAATGTAGAACATCAATAATTGTATCTTGTGAAAGGTTTGTAGGCATTAGAGAATGAACAATTAACGTTTTAAAGGTATGGTCACATGAGCTTAATTAGCAAGGGATGTTTGTAAACAATGTTGCTTCTTATTAGGATGATAGGATTCTTAAAATAGTGTTGATTCTCTATTATGCACTACTTCTTTTGTCATTCTTTATTCAACCATTTTATTTTTTTTAAAGTATATAAATATTTTGCTATGTTAATCTCATTATAAATACCAAGGGAGTTGTTCACATTAGAGTCATAGAACAAGAAATTATGTTCTCTTCCAATTTCATTATTCAATTCAATTCAATTGTTCTCAAAATGTCTCAAACATCGAATCGTGACCAAAGATGGCTTTCGCAGTTTATTTTCGGGTCCTTTGATGACATGTCGATTCTCGTATTCTATGATATAATGGAGATTCACAAGCCTAGACCATCTGGCGAAGAACGAACTTCCAAGGTGACATGTGTCTCACCTCTTCTGATTGCACCTTCAGACCGACATCGGCACCAAAGACTAACACTGACACCAAAGAGGGCTTCCGAAAATGTGGCCAAAGAGGACGAGAAATGAGAAAATGCTAAAGCTTGAAACTAGCATTGTTTGCTTGTTTGGTTTATGTCATGTTTAGGTTTAAGGCTTTGAAAAAAAGGAAGCTATGATCATCATTTTAAGCCTTCGTTGTCGTGTTTTTTTTTTTTTTTTTGATTGATTACATTTTAAGTTAGTGAAAGGACCAAGATGTTTAAATTAAAAAAGTAGAGTGACCAAATGTCTCAAAATTAAAGTATAGGGATTAAATTTTAAATTTCAAAATAGCACAACAACCCCTAGTATGTTTAAACTTAAATAGTACTTAATAAGAAGGTGAAGTTCACATATTAGTCCATATATTATATGTAAGTGTTGGATTTTGTCCATTAACTCAAATTTAATCAATTTTAGTTATTGTAGTTTTTGAATTTTTAAATTTTAATATGGACAAAAACAATAACCGTTGAATCCATGACATGAATTTTTTGCTAGCATTATGCGGAAACAACAAGCTGATTTCACTTGAGATTTTGGAAATAGCACAATATAACTTAACAAATTTAATTCCTACAATTTGATGAGGATTGAAAATTTAAATTTTGAAAAATGTATGGACTAAAAATGACAGCAAGGTGTTTAATTTGATCATTTGCTTCTTAGAATATTTGTTGAGAACGTAAAAGAAAACTGGGTTTTTATTGAAAGATAACATAATTGTTATAAAACCCATTTTTTTGCACTGATTTAATTATCCATTCTCTAATTTATCTAAGATTTTTAAAACTATTATATTTAATTTCAAAATAATCATATCTATTCTTTTTATATTCCGTAAATTTTTAATTTTTTGGTATATTTGGATATTTTACCCCTATTGGACTGCTGTGTGTGGTGGTTGTCAATTTTGTTATAGCATTTATACAAAACAAAATGATCCCTTCTTTCGTTTATATTCTTTCTTTTGTTTTTACACACATTCTCACTTCGTCTTCTTGCTTTGATTTAACGGTCCACTCCTTCGCACCATGACTGGTAATGCCGCTTTCTTTTTCCCCCGCTTTCTTACGCCAAATACTTTCTCTGGGTTCTCTTGAGAATCGATTTATTTTCACACTATGCCGATAAGATTCCTTTTAAATGATGGAAAAAAAAGGGGGCTTTCATGATAAATCGTGAATGCCCCTTTTAGTTTTTCATGTATAGATTTCATTACTACGCTCGTTTTGGCGATTCGTGATGATATGATTCTTTACCATTCTTGTTTTTGCTATGGAATATACATATATATAGCAATAAAGTAAAAGATGATATACCTTGTGTTTTAGCTTGACTTTGTGAACATCCGATAGGTTTTGGTCAAAAACTTGGATATTGCTAAGCAAATCGGTTAATTGGTAGGCTATTTTTCTTTGGAAATTTATATTTTGGTTCTCTTTCATGTTTGCTTACTTGTAATTTCAGGACCAGATGAAGATTCCTAATATAATCCAAGGGAGGATTTCTAGATTATTGCATGAATGGTCTTGCATGTTTTTCTTATGTTCTTGAAGTGGTCCTATTTTTTTTCTTTATGCTCTCTCTATAAAAAGAGTAGTTCTTTTTATCCTCCATTTTGTTTATCTTGTCCATGTTAAGGTTTGTGGAAGGGCCCTTCTAACAATGTCGATAAAGGTATATTTGTAACTTGAGAAACAATTTAACCCCTTGGTTCCTACCTTTATAAACAATATTTGTGCTTGAGCTTGAAGTGTGTTGTAAATGTTAAGTTTATAGTGCTGGGATTCGGAAGACTCTCTTTCATGCTCTTTTGTTGGTAAAAGTCAACATTAGTCCTCTTGATGTTAGAACATTGATCTTATTTCATAAAATTTGAGTTTTCTATTGTCCAATCTCTGGAACATAATTCCGTCCATCCGAGCTTGAACCCCATCGGAAAACGTCAAGTCTTGCAAAAGTGCTTTTACCGTTCGGTCTACTCCGATTATGGAGCTCCCTAATTATTCAATCTCTAATTTCTACAAACCTTTCGCAAGATGCAATTATTGATGTTCTACATTACTTACAAGTCATGCTCAAAACTTAAATAAGAATTAAATTTAGATCCACATATTCATTCTCTTATGTTTCAATATATTATAAAATTATAAAATTATAAGAAAATGAATATTTGGATCTAAATTCAATTCTTATTTAAGTTTTGAGCATGACTTGTAAGTAATGTAGAACATCAATAATTATATATTGTGAAAGGTTTGTAGGCATTAGAGAGTCTGGAACCTCCTTACCTTCTTATCATCAATGTAATTTTGATAAATATAAGAAAATGAATATGTGGATCTAAATTATTGTACTTAAGGTTTATTTTGTTCAATTAGATACCTAAACTTGGACTTAATGTTGAATTTAGTACCTAAAATTTTTTCGATCTAATTAGGTACCTAAACATGGGTTTTTGGTTCAAATAAGTAAGTACTAATTTGGACCAAAAAGCCAAGTTTAGGTACCAATCTGAACTCTAAAGCTAAATTTATGTACCAAAATGTATATTTACCCAATATTAAATAGAGCGCTAAGTTTACGATTATATTGGCCCATTATAACTTCCTCGTCCTGTTTTTTTTTTTTTTGGTCTAAAGTATTAGGTGGGCGTTTAGTAAGGCGGCTACTCTCGTAGTTTCATATATCCACGATGGGCAATAAAGTAATTTAGACTCTCATTGAGCCCTACTAAATTACGGTTTCTCCTCTTCATTCCTTTTTCCCTATTTATAAGCCGCGCTTCCTCGTCGTCATATCTCATCAGTTAGTAAAATCGCCTCACTTTTCTCCGTCGCCAGTTCGCCATTTTATCACAAAAGATTTCTTCTTTCTGTTTTTTTTTTTTTTTTTTGTAAATTTTCAATTTCGATTTCGATTTCGGTTTTTTTTTTTCAAACCACGAGATTTAGATTTTGACAAGAAAAATCAATGGAAATAGAGAGGGAAAAAGGTATACTTGTAACTTGAGAAACAATTTAACCCTTGGTTCCTACCTTTATAAACAATATTTGTGCTTGAGCTTGAAGTGTGTTGTAAATTTTAAGTTTATAGTGCTGGGATTTGGAAGACTCTCTTTCATGCTCTTTCGTTGGCAAAAGTCAACTTTAGTCCTCTTGATGTTAGAACATTGATCTTATTCCATAAAATTTGAGTTTTCTATTGTTCAATTACAGATAATCAAGAATCTATTGTCAACGAGGAGGAAAATTTAATGGACGAATCACCATTTCTTAAACTGAAGCGGTGGCAATGGTGGCTTTTGGTGGCAATCAACATATTCTTCCTCATTGCTGGCCAAGCTGCAGCAGTTCTTCTGGGGAGATTTTATTATGATAAAGGTGGAAACAGTAAATGGATGGCCACTCTTGTGCAAACTGCTGGCTTCCCAGTCCTTTGTATCCCTTGGTTTTTTCTTCGCCCTTCTCGGGAAGCTTCGACTTCTTCCACTTTACCTTCCATCAAAACCCTTGCTTTGCTATATTTTGTTCTTGGTGTGCTTGTTGCTGGTGACAATATTTTGTATTCTGTAGGGCTTTTGTACCTCTCAGCCTCTACTTATTCGCTCATTTGCGCAACTCAATTAGCTTTCAATGCAGTTTTTTCCTACTTCCTTAACTCACAGAAGTTCACTGCTTTGATTCTCAACTCAGTGGTCATCCTGTCATTATCTGCTGCCTTAATTGCAGTGAATGATGATTCAGATGGGCCATCAGGAGTTCCCAAGGGGAAGTTCCTCATCGGCTTTCTCTGCACCCTTGGAGCTTCTGCCCTTTATTCCCTTTTGCTTTCCTTTATGCAACTTTCATTTCAGAAGGTTTTGAAAAAGGAAACATTTTCTGTCGTTTTGGAAATGCAAATCTATACATCAGTTGTTGCAAGCTGCCTATCGACTATCGGCCTCTTTGCAAGTGGTGAATGGAAGAGTTTGCCGCACGAGATGGAGGTATTTGGCACCGGAAGAGTTTCATACATGCTGACATTGGTGTGGACTGCTATAACTTGGCAAGTATGTGCTGTTGGTGTTGTGGGGTTGATTTTTGTTGTGTCATCTCTCTTCTCCAATGTAATCAGCACTCTGTCTTTGGCTGTTACCCCACTAGCTGCACTGGTAGTTTTCCATGACAAGATGAATGGTGTGAAGGTAATGGCCATGCTTTTGGCTTTTTGTGGTTTTGCTTCTTATATTTATCAAAATTATATTGATGATAAGAAGGCAAGGAGGTTGCAGACTCTCTAATGCCTACAAACCTTTTACAGAATATAATTATTAATGTTATTCATTATTTACAAGTCATGCTCAAAACTTAAATAAGAATTGAATTTAGATCCACATATTCATTCTTTTATAATTTTATAATTTTATAATACATTAAAACATAAGAGAATGAATATGTGGATCTAAATTCAATTCATATTTAAGTTTTGAGCATAACTTGTAAGTAATGTAGAACATCAATAATTGCATCTTGCGAAAGGTTTGTAGGAATTAAAGATTGAATAATTAGGGAGCTCCATAGTCGGAGTAGACCGAACGATAAAAGCACTTTTGCAAGACTTGACGTTTTCCGAGGGATTCAAGCTTGGATGGACGGAATTATGTTCTAGAGATTGGAGGGATTTCCCAATTTTGATAAAAGATTACTTCAGTTCACTTTGATCTTAAACAACTATATTTTGGGGATATTTTTGCTCTTTTGTCGAACCATATTTAGATTCAAAAAATCATGAAGTTACCTTTTTTATGTTGAAACTATTTTTTTTAGGTCAATCTAACGGTTAATATTTATGGTTGAAGAATAAAGTTGTTTAAATTTTAGTTTGTATATGTGTCACGTTTAAAGTTATTTTATTAAAAAAAATTAAAGTATAGAAAAGAAGGGGATTAGAGCTTTTAATTGATGCACAAAGACCAGTTTTTAGCAGTAAAAATAGGTTATTATTTTAATAAAAGGATCAATTTTTTCTTGGATCTAAAGTATAATGACTAATTTACCCATTTTATGAGTAGAGTGAGACAAAATGTAATCCAATTTCTAATACAACCACTCTGTGATACATTTACCTAATTTAAAGGTATCGCATTTAATGGAATGGGATATAAACCTGATTGCCAAAACTGAAGCTTCAAGCTTTGGATTTGGAAGCAAACCAGATAAAAGGACCATCATCTCAAAGGACCAGATTTCCATGCTGTCCCGAAACATGTACAGACGAAATTACAGTTACAATCAACACATTCATATAACTATGACCATAAACAATCATAACCACCTGAGCATTATAGCTGAAGGAATTGATAGTTTCAAGAACTTAAGGATACCATAGAAAGCTTCCATGGAGTAACCTGTCCAAGTTTTCTTACAAGAAGGAGAGGTTCTGACATACAACACCAGAAGCAGAGCATTAGTCCAGTACGAGAATGCGTTCGCCAAAGCGGCTCCTTTGTTTCCGAGACCGGACTTGAACACCAGTATCCAACAAACAAGGATGTGAAGTAATGTTGTGAATCCTGAGATTATCGTCATTGGAACCACATTGTTTTGAGCTTGTAAGAACCTGATATGGCATTCCTGGATGGCGAAACCGAAGATGCTTGGCAACATGAAACGAGCGTATTTACCGGCTTCGGCCGCTATTTCCGGGTCTTGTCCGAAGAATAGAAGGATGGAAGCAGCATTGGGCCATATAAATGCCAAGGGAATGCTGGCTGTTAGTAGAACAAGCAAGGACCCTTGCAAGTGAATACCAAGCATGTGATACTGTTTTGCTCCAAAAGACTGACCACAAAATGTATCTAATGCACTTGCCATTCCCCTCTAAACCATCACAAGGAGAAAACATTAGAGCTAGAAGGTGAAATTCTACTATTAGTCCATGTACTGCGCATAAGTTATAGATTTAGTCTTTACATTTTAATTTGATAAATTTTAGTCCTTAACAGTTAAATTTGTTTGGTTAAATTATGATATTAGTCCTATACTATTTGTAAAATTGTAAATTTAGTCCATATTTTCCTAATTGGATAATTCTTAGTCACTATATTTTTTGAATATCAAAATTTCAATTTTGATAAAAGCTACTATGATTAAATAATTGGCTTTCTGTGAGTGAATAGTAAACTAACATAACATCATATATACGATAATATGTTTCGCTTATCAAATTCTGAAAATAGCAAGATTTTAACTTAACAGAACTAATACTGAAATTAAAGAAAGGAAAGGACAATTAAACACACACTTGTTTTCAAGTGAAAAGGGTACTTACCAGCAAGCTAAAACCAGTAACAGAAGCAAAGGAAGTCGCCGCTGAAGCACCAGAAAGTGGAACCTTACCAAGATGACCCACAAACATTACTGATATAAGCTGCAAAGCAAATACCAAGAAATTGACAGATACAAGAGGTCCAGCTAACAGGAGCTGCTTCTTAACCTCGCCCAATATCTCATCTTTGGCAAATCCCTGTTGAGATTGAGGAATTAGTGGGGATTCAAGGCAGTCCCTTTGCTCTTCAAGGTTCTCCATGTATTTTGCAGAGCTAATGTGGGAAAAAGAATCAAAGTGATTCCATAAAAACAAAAATGGCTACAGATATTATGAGTAGCGAGAATCGAGCTGACTCATTACTAGCACGCTTTTCTTTTGTTCTAAGTGGAAGAAATATAAATTGATTTATTTCCTCACTCTGAAGTCTGAACATTTGATAAGGTCAATGACTTGAATAGTGATGCACCCAATAAATAAAAATATTAAAATTTAGTTCAATTAATCTGTATCACAATTCGTATTTTTAATAAATTTGAGCTTTTGTTATCAGGAATGAAGTCAGTGTACTAAATCCAAATTCTTACAAAAATGAGTTAAATTTGAATAAAAAACAAAGAGAAAGGGTAGATTGAAATATTAAAGATTTGAAGCTGGTTGGATAAATATTGAAGACTTGAAATTAGCTAGATAAAGATCAAATTATTTTTTATATTATTAAAATATGTAATTAATTTAAATTTTGATTATGTAGTAATAATTTTTAAGAAAAAATTAGCTAAATTTTAGTGCTTTTTAGGAGTTAGCCCATATTTATTTCAATTTATTTAATTTTAAATTCAGTTTAATTTATGTTTAAAATAAAAGAAATAAGATTATTATTTAATCTATGTTATTGTGTTGTTTTCTAGGAACGATGGTAGAGTTTGTCTTATTTCATCCAAAAATAAACTAGATTTGGACTTCTATGGTATGGGCACGCATTGTCAGATTTTACTGTTATCATTTATTGAAACATACACCCAGGATCAAACTAACCAAAATCAACCTGAACTGCCCAAATCACCCTTCGCCAAATTAACACCGGGAGTACACTTGACCCTTCTATTTATTATTATTTTAATTTGCACATTGAAGGCAATATGGGCTAGGTAGGGGTTCGTAGGATCGTGCCATATTTCCTTCTTTGCATGTATTTTGCTAAGAATAATTTCTTAATTCGTTTCAGAAATAAATCTTTAATTTTTATGTTTAGTTTATTTAAATAAGTAGGTGAATCATGAATAACTATTGTTTGTTTGATCAATGAATATTTTGTATAATTGAAAATGTTATGCCTTAGTCAATATTTCAGGAAAATTGTTGGCTCTTTTGAATTTGCCTAATGAAAGTACTCGTTTAAATAAATAAATAAATTTGCTAATAGCTTGGGTTGTTATCTCATTTCGCTTCAAAAGATTTGGTGACAAAAAAAAAACTTGTAACACTCCGCTAATCGAGCTGCCTTGAGAAAGGAGAAATAAATTGATTATGGACATGTGAAATTGAGTAACCGGAATGAGGTGTTTGAGTTGTCATCTCGTTTCGCGTCAAAAGGTTTGATTATGTCTCGAATTTGTTAAAATAAATAAATAAATAAAGAGAACGTGTCATGTTGAGTAACTGGAGTGAGGTGCATGGGTTGTCATCTCACTTCGCCTTAAAAGACTTGACTATGTTTGAAAATTTCACATGTTTGATTAAGCCTAAATCTAGTGAAATAGTTGAATTTGACGTACTGTTCAAGATTTTATAAAATATTTATTGTTTGAGTTTATCAATTTTTTATTTTTTATTCATCTAATTGTTTGTGGTATACTTGACTAGGAAATGGGGTTTTGATTTTAAAAATGATTAACGAGTTTATTTTTAGTGGATATCATGCTTGAGGATAAGCATCGGCTAAGTAGAGGGAATTTGATGGCAAAACAAAATCGTATTTTTAATACATTTATTTTTGGCTAATTATTGAACAAAATGCTATTAAATTTGACTTTTTCTTATTAGGAATTAAGTTGATGTGCTGAATTCAAATTTTTAGAAAAATGAGCTAAATTGAAACAAAAAACAAAGAGGATGGTGGATTGAAAGTTTGAAGTTGGCTGGATAAAGATTGTAGACTTGAAATTGAGCTAAAGATCAAATTATTTTTTTAATTGTTAAAATTTAATTTTTAAATTTTGATTTATGTAGTGATAGTTTTTAAGAAAAATCTAACTAAATTTTAGCATAGCAGACTTTGCTTTGGGAGGAATCAATTCTTTACTCTCTGTTTTTCCTTTCTGTCTCAATGCTCTCTATTATGCTGTTTCAAATTTCTTTCACTTTCAACATTCTTTTTTTTGGTTTAGTTCCATTTCAACCCTTTCCCCTTTCCAAATTCTACCAGCATGATTTATTTTATGCTTAACTAAACCTCTTTTTAGCCTTAGTCCAGATACCGCTCCAACAAAATAATAGTGAGATATGAACTCACGTTAATACTTTGCGACTTGGAATTCGTTATCTCTTCGGTATATGAGATAGTATAAATTCGTCCCTTAAAGTTGATTCGGTTTCAATTCAAAAAGCGTGCGTTGGGTTGGAATCGTTTAGCGTACAGTGGGGAAGTTGAGTTAGTCGTCTTTGAATGCAAAATCCACGCAAACAAATTGGCGTGTTCAATTGGAAAAAGCTAGTTGGATTCCGTCAAGGGAGATAATGATCAGATTTCAACGACCAACACGGTTGAGGTCGTTAATTCGAGTTGGGCTTTTCAGATCGCAAAGTTGTTAAAGTCTTAAATTATGGGTATGTGCCACATGGTTAGAAGTTCGACAAGGGTCGATTTGCAGATCGTACTGGAATCGACTACGAGAGGAAGAGTTGGCGGTTTGAAACATCCTCGATTGCTATAACTAACTTATCGATTGGAAGGGAAAAACTATTTTTCAAGAATCAATTCAAGTTTGGAGTATATCGAGAGTAAGACTAAGTTTTAAAAATATTTTATTTACCAATTTATTTTATTTCGCTTACTTTATTGTGCAATCACCTTTTTTTCTTTATTTTATATACATATATTTTTCTTTTCTTTTAATATTATTATCTTTATCAACTAAAACCAGAGGCGGATACAAGGGGGCTGGCAGTGGCCCTGGTCCCCCCTAAAATGGAAAATTTATATTTAAGTCCTTGAAAATTTTTTAAAATTTTAAATTAGTAAAGGTAAATTTTACTTTGGCCCCCTAAAATTATAAAAATCCGATTTAATCCTTTAAAAATTAAAAAGATATAGATCATAAAAAATTAAATTTTCATTCGGCCCCCCCTAAAAATTTGTTCTGGCTTCGCCCCTGACTAAAACCCTTTTTTAATTTTCAAACATTGCAAACCATAGGTCGTGGGCACAACTGTTACCACGGCAGTAATTCTAATCACGAGAAAAGACGAAATTAGATAACAAGTTTTTGTGGATTCGACTCTACTGCTATATATTTCAATTTATTGTTATTTTGTCGTAGAAATTTATATTTGGTGGTTTCGACACCCATCAATCAATTTTCAGGTCAATTGGTTTAATATTTTTCTCTAAACCGATATGTCCAGTTTGATTCGGTTCAAACAACTTTAAAAATTATGACTTCTTATATCAAAATCTAAATCATATCTCTATTTGACTTTAGGAAATAGAGTCCATTTTCATTTTTTTTTAAAAATAGAAAATTTGAAAATTTAAAATAAAAGTTATTGGTTGAAAGTTTTAGAAAAGATTTTTGAAGAATGAAAATATGTGAAAATTAAAAAATAATAAAATATTATTTTTACTATTTTCTTTTATTTTTAAAATAATCAAAACAAATTTTTAACTTTAAATTAATTCGCCTTATTTTAAAACCCGTAAAAATGTTTTTTTTTGACAAATTTTCAAAAATTAAATCTAGTACTTTGGTTCCAATCCAATCCATATAAATGTAATTTCTTTTATTTTATTTCTCATATTTTAATTATAGAAAAATGGCTAAAACAAGTTTTTATTTTTATTTAACAAACGTGTTTTGTCATTTTTAAAAAGTATAAAAATAAAAATGTTCTCAAAACAAACCTCCATAAATCTATAATTTTTTTTTCTGTTCAACCCTTAAATCTACAAATTTGTTATAAAAATTAAGTAATAATATTTGATACATTGTCAATGAAGTTTTTAGACTATCTGAGCAGAGGCGGGTTGGCAAAAGGCTCATAGGGTATAGTAAAATATTAAAAGACACATGACAATTTTTAACGATTGCTTGTAAAATAAATAAAAAAAGTACACTTCGACTATATCAAATACTAACTCAATTTTAAATTGTTTTTGGTCATTTATGTAATTGCATTAAATCTCTAAATTTAGTAAATTAATAAAAAAAATAAAGCCTATAATGATTTAAATATGTAAATTAAAATGCAGTTAAAATATGCTATATGTCTCTGTATTTTCCAAAAATTAAGAATTTAATCCCTATATTTTTTATTTCAAAGAAATCCTATGAAAATTCACTCAATAATAATAATAATAATTTAAATCACTCAATAACTATGTAATTAAAAAAATGACTTTATAAACACAAACATATATATAACTCAACCTACTTTTTAGGTAACTATTTCTTTATTATTTAAACAAAAAAGAGCATTAAAGAGAATTTTATTTTTTATTATACGGTCCAGTGAATTAGGTCGAGTTAGTGTGAGATAAGTAGGGGTAAGTGTTCGGTCGAATCGAGTTGAGTAAAAATATTTCGAATTGACGAATTCTATTTTATCATCCTAACTTGATTTGAAATTTTTTTAAATCGAGTCAAGTGAAATAAAATTCGAGTCGAGTCGAATCAAATCGAGCGAAATTGTTTGAGTTAAATTAAAAAATTAAAATTTTGTTACAGTATAACTAATTTCATATTAGAGCACATAAATTTGAAACCGTGTATATTTGAAAACTTTTTCAAAGCAAAATAACAAAAAAATACTTTAGTATAATAAACTTAAATTACTAATTAACTTATTTATGTCCATAAAATTATTATTTTAGAAAATTTTAAAATTTTAACTTTGAATTTTTAAAAATTATTTTATATATATTTTTTGAAGAAATGGAGTAGGTTATAGTCAAAACAACTTGCCATCACAGAAATGTGTCGTCGATCTCAATGATATGACACTTTTGTATGGAAATATATTTTTCCACATTATTAATAATTATAATTATAATTATAATTATAACAAATTATTAATAATTATAACAAATTGTTAATAATTATAATTATTTTTTCCCACATTAGCTCTGCAAAATACATGGTTTAGATGTTGAATTGAATGATTTAAAAACCAAACCAAACGTGTTCTATTTTATAGTTTAATGCTTTTGAATTGAATTGTAACACCACAAACCCGGCCCATACGTTACGACCAGATCTGGTATGCTACGGGTTTAATGCTAAAAACTTTACTTGAAAAGATTTTGACAAACTTTGTCGTTTTTGTAGCTATTTGTTAAAAAGATGGCACTTGTAGAAAGTCTTTGTAATTTATTTTTCCAAAATAGGTGTTATCTAAACCGTGTTTGAAAATCCCATTTTTATTTCCTTTAACACTTAGGTCTTTGATCATAAAATTTAAAGAAAAATGAACATGAACAAATATCAACTCGTAACTTAAGCTAGGGGCCTTATTACATCAAATAATTCCAAAATCAAACTTAAATTAAAGCGGGAAGTATAAAAACAAATGACTTGATAGCCCCTCGAGTCCGTCTCGGCTCCCTCATCCACGATCTACTGCTCATCTGAAAAGTTGGAAAATAAACAAAAGGGTGAGTCACCAAGACTCAGTGTGCAAATCTCGAAAACACATAAAAGGCTTGAGCCCATACACATTATGGGCCTTGGCCCGTATACAAGGGTAACTATATATGCATCATGGCCCATCCCAGCCTGGAAATCCATCCTCTACACACCAACCCGTACCAACCATCACACCTTGGGGATTTCTACAATCAACCCACCAATCGCTACACACCATATCGACAGTCATACTGCCTATTCCTTATCAATCAGGAATTTTAACGTAGTTTTATACCACTGATCACCAAGTGACCTAACATTTCATTACGTGGGTTTTCTACCACCGATCACCATGTGACCTAACATTTCATTACGTGGGTTTTCTACCACCGATCACCATGTGACCAATCATGCTCTTCCCCTTTCCATATCAAACCCATCCCATGCATACATTCATGCAAAATTAAACAATGTACTACTTAAGAGATTTCAGTCTTTCGCATACATCGATACACATAGAGAAGTTCTATGATTACATACCTGGCATTCCTTGCCTACCCCTTTCTGGGTAACACGATTATTCATACACCTATTTTCTAGCTTTTAGCCCATAACATAAACATATACATACATACAGGTTATTAGTGTGTTAGAGATCTACACACCTAGTTACCGTTAGGACGACACTCTCTATGTCGATACTATCAGAAGTTGATACGACTGCTACTTGCCTAAGGTGTTGTTCAGAAGTCGGTCCACAACCTAGTGGCCAACTCGAACCGCTGACACTGCTCGTTTCTTAAACTTTGGAAACCGGTTTTCAGATCTAGTCCCCTCCTTTGCCTGATCCATATTTGATTCCATTACAAGTCCTTCTCAGAACTACTATCACAACATATGGTTGTTAATCCACATCTTAGAGTTAAGATCTCACATACGATAAACGAGTCTAATCGAAATCTAGAGAAAACCATCTTACCTTGAAATCCCTAAATTAGAGACTAACGATTTTCGGCTTTTAGATCTACTCGATCTACTTCACTTCTCGAATGTCGCCAAACACATAAAATACATGAAACCATTAAACCATTAGCTTTTCGGCTTTGTCTTCCAAAAGCCGAAAGAGATCTTAAGGAACATCAAGAGTCGACACTTACCTTACTAGAGAAGATTCGACTACTCCCAGAGGATTCCGGCTTTTGAGATGATCAACGAGGAAGATAATCTCAAGAGATCTATGAAGGTTCAGCTTTGATGAAGAAATCGGCAGAAAGAAAATAGGAAATATTCGGTTAGGGAGATGAGAAGAGAGTTGAGTTTGGCTTTTGAAAGAAAAGATGTTGAGAAGAATCGAGAAGGTTTTTGGCTTTTGAAGAATCAAAAGAAAAGAACTTGCAGAGAAAGACTAAAAGTTTCGGCACAGAGAATGAGGGAAAGAATAGGGTTCAAATGCCGAAATTGAAGAGATTCCACCCCTATTTATAGTGAATTTCGGCACCCATATATACTAAAATAAATAAATAAAATAAACCTACACTCCCCAATCGACTCAAACTTATCACCAATTAAATTCCTTTATTTTCTCCAAATTTTATCTTCATCCCCATCCAAAAATTCTTTTATTTAGCCAAAAATCCAATTTGAATTACATTCAAATTGCTTCCCCGAACAGCAGCCATCTTTTGGCATTTTGGCCACTTCAAATACCTTCCCCACGCCAGCAGCAAAATAGCATATATTTGTGCACAAGGCAACTCGAAACCAAGACCTCTAGGCACCACCAAACGCTTCTTGCCACTGCACCACATCCATTCTTGTGATATGTTCCAGTCTCAACTTATTTTAAAGCATATTCTCCAGTGACCGAGTCATCCAAAGAAATCTAAAAATATTAGCCAACACCCAGCTTCGATCCTCCGACCTCTTCACTATGACACACGTCCCTTGCCACTGCGCCGCTTATTTTATGTCACGCTCCAGGTTTACTAAAAAAAAAAAAACCCAACATTTAGCGCACGCCAAAACTAGAACCCTGCTCCCCTCTGCTCCTAACGCCTTTGCCACTGAGCCAAGCGTTTCTTTGTGTTGGTAGTCAGCCCCAACTAATTATAAGGCGTAAACTCTAGCCTTCATACTAACTTATGTGCAATAAAAATTTTTGCCAAGTCCAAGACTTGAACCTCTGACCACTAGCTTATTCAAAACACCCCAAGCAACCAGACCACTTACTTCTTTGTGATATCTTTTCTCCCAACAACATTTTAAAAGCCTTATGACTACCACCAACCTCCCTTAAGGGTAAAAAAAAAAAATTTTTGCTAAAGCCCTAGATCGAGACTAGGACTTTTCCAACACTACCAACCCTTCCTAAACCACCTAAAAATTAAACTAAACAGGCAATAATAATTTTTTTTTACACACTTAATTCATTATTCCCTTTCTTTTTTTTTTCTTTTTTTTTCTTAACGACAAAATTCATTCTCTCGACACTCGAACCCATTTATTCTAGGCCCAAATTTAGGGTGTTACATGAATGGTTTAGATGTTGATTTGAAATATCAACAGAGTCAAAAATCAAAATGATATTAAATATTTAAATCCAAATGCAAGTATGTACTTAAATCTTTTTTATAAGCATTTATTTGACATATGGTACAAATTTTGAATGAAATTGGACTTTTGGTTTGTTTTAGCATCATTAATCATCACTGAGTTCATTGAAGTCTATGTTATAGTTTGTCCAATTAATTACTCTGGATTCAATAAGCTGATTGGGTTACCAAATGTCATATTTATATTTAAGGTAAGCTATAAAAATAGTCTTTTTTGTTTGCCTCATATTATATTTTAGTCACTTACGTTATCGTTTTGTTACAAAATAATTTGTTATAATTATTAATAATTTTTTATAATTATAATTATAATTATAATTAAGAGATAGATTCTTTTTTCCCACATTAGCTCTGCAAAATACATGGAGAACCTTGAAGAGCAAAGGGACTGCCTTGAATCCCCACTAATTCCTCAATCTCAACAGGGACTTGCCAAAGATGAGATATTGGGCGAGGTTAAAAAGCAGCTCCTGTTAGCTGGCCCTCTTGTATCTGTCAATTTCTTGGTATTTGCTTTGCAGCTTATATCAGTAATGTTTGTGGGTCATCTTGGTAAGCTTCCACTTTCTGGTGCTTCAGTGGCGACTTCCTTTGCTTCTGTTACTGGTTTTAGCTTGCTGGTAAGTACCCTTTTCATTTGAAAACAAGTGTGTGTTTAATTGTCCTTTCCTTTCTTTAATTTCAGTATTAGTTCTGTTAAGTTAAAATCTTGCTATTTTCAAAATTTGATAAGCGAAACATATTATCGTATATATGATGTTATGTTAGTTTACTATTCACTCACAGAAAGCCAATTATTTAACCATAGTAGCTTTTATCAAAATTGAAATTTTGATATTCAAAAAATATAGTGACTAAGAATTATCCAATTAGGAAAATATGGACTAAATTTACAATTTTACAAATAGTATAGGACTAATATCATAATTTAACCAAACAAATTTAACTGTTAAGGACTAAAATTTATCAAATTAAAATGTAAAGACTAAATCTATAACTTATGCGCAGTACATGGACTAATAGTAGAATTTCACCTTCTAGTTCTAATGTTTTCCCCTTGTGATGGTTTAGAGGGGAATGGCAAGTGCATTAGATGCATTTTGTGGTCAGTCTTTTGGAGCTAAACAGTATCACATGCTTGGTATTCACTTGCAAGGGTCCTTGCTTGTTCTACTAACAGCCAGCATTCCCTTGGCATTTATATGGCATTTATATGGGCCAATGCTGCTTCGGACAAGACCCGGAAATAGCGGCCGAAGCCGGTAAATACGCTCGTTTCATGTTGCAAAGCATCTTCGGTTTCGCCATCCAGGAATGCCATATCAGGTTCTTACAAGCTCAAAACAATGTGGTTCCAATGATGATAATCTCAGGATTCACAACATTACTTCACATCCTTGTTTGTTGGATACTGGTGTTCAAGTCCGGTCTCGGAAACAAAGGCGCCGCTTTGGCGAACGCATTCTCGTACTGGACTAATGCTCTGCTTCTGGTATTGTATGTCAGAACCTCTCCTTCTTGTAAGAAAACTTGGACAGGTTACTCCATGGAAGCTTTCTATGGTATCCTTAAGTTCTTGAAACTATCAATTCCTTCAGCTATAATGCTCAGGTGATTATGATTGTTTATGGTCATAGTTATATGAATGTGTTGATTGTAACTGTAATTCCGTCTGTACATGTTTCGGAATAGCCTGGAAATCTGGTCCGTTGAGATGATGGTCCTTTTATCTGGTTTGCTTCCAAATCCAAAGCTTGAAGCTTCAGTTTTGGCAATCAGGTTTATATCCCATTCCATTAAATGCGATACCTTTAAATTAGGTAAATGTATCACGGAGCGATTGTATTAGAAATTAGATTGCATTTTGGCTCACTCTACTCATAAAATGGGTAAATTAGTCATTATACATTAGATTCAAGAGAAAATTGATCCTTTTATTAAAAAAAATCTATTTTTACCGTTAAAAAACTGCTCTTTGTGCATCAGTTTGAGGCATACATGGTACACCACATGTCATTGCCTAGTTATTCTATGAGCTACGCCAATTTATAAGAATACAAAGGGATGGAATTTTTACTAGAAATGATCAATTTACTCTTTGATTTAATGTATAGAGGTTAATTTGTCTATTTTTTTAATTAAATGAATAAAATACAATTTGACTCCAAATACAAGGGCCTCCATAATATTTTTACCTTTTAAATTATAACCAACAATAATGTCATCAAATATCATTGACCAATTGTGAATCTGTTACTCTTTCAGCCTTAATACATGTTCAACAATTTATATGATACCCCTTGGACTTAGTGCTGCAGTGAGGTGAGCTTTCAATAACTTCATGCAATTTAATTGCTTCTTTTTGTTCTTAATTTCCCTCTTATGGTTATATTCTTTGATCAGCACAAGATCTTCCAATGAACTAGGAGCCGGGCGACAGCGGGCCGCTCGACTAGCGATCTTTGTTACGTTGTTGATGGTGGTCACTGAAGGAACCGTGATGGGCACCGTCATGATTTCGGGTCGAAAATATTGGGGTTATCTCTATAGCAAAGATGAGCAAGTGGTGAAATATGTAGGACAAATGTTGCTGCTCATTGCTGCTTCCCATCTTATTGATGGTATTCAATCTGTACTTACAGGTTAGTGTGCCCCCAACTTACTAGTTTTACCCCTTTATGCTAATGTATCTGAAAAAATAAAAAATAAAAATAAAGGGTAAACTCTACTCATTAAACTATTAATAAGTTTACGTTTTGATTACTCAACTTTAAAAAAATTACAAAATAGTCATTGAACTATTCAAAAGTTTTTATTTAAGTCACAATGAATTAGTATCCATCGACGAATAGAAGAATATGCTTTAAATCTAAGTCAATCTAACGGTCAATATTTATGGTTGAAGAATAAAGTTGTTTAAATTTTAGTTTGTATATGTGTGACGTTTAAAGTTATTTTATTAAAAAAAATTAAAGTATAGAAAAGAAGGGAATTAGAGCTTTTAATTGATGCAGATGGTGCGAATATGAAAGGCCTTTTGAATAGTTTAAGGGTCATTTTACAATTTTTTTTAAATTTAAAGATCAAAATATAAAATTACTAATAATTTAATGACCTTAAATATAAATCTTGAGTGTAGTTTACCGAAAATAAGTACATGAATAAAAAAATATATATTGCAGGGGTTGCTAGGGGATGTGGATGGCAAAAAATTGGGGCATGGATTAATCTGGGTGCATATCATCTTATTGGTACCCCTTGTTCAGTTGTACTAGCTTTTGTTTACCATCTTGGAGGGAAGGTAATAGTTGAGTTGCTTTCAATGATTTTTGAATTTTTTTTATATATTTGAACATATTCGTTTTACGGTTAATAATAATTTAATAATTTAATACTGCTTTGATGTTCTACATTACTTACAAGTCATGCTCAAAACTTAAATAAAAATTGAATTTAGATCCACATATTCATTTTCTTATAATTTTATAATACATTGAAACATAAAAGAATGAATATGTGGATCTAAATTCAATTTTTATTTAAGTATTGAGCATGACTTGTAAGTAATGTAGAACATCAATAATTGTATCTTGTGAAAGGTTTGTAGGCATTAGAGAATGAATAATTAACGTTTTCAAGGTATGGTCACATGAGCTTAATTAACAAGGGATGTTATTGTTTACATGCTTAAAATAGTGTTGCTTCTTATTAGGATGATAGGATTCTTAAAATAGTGTTGATTCTCACTATGCTTTTTGTTTAAAATAAGCTTATTAAAACAGTGGCATGCTTCTAAATTTACATATACGTGATGGAAAAAGAGTTTTGATTGCATTGAACAACATCATTTTCATTGCAGTTTGGTCAATATATGACAATTTGGCAAAGATAAGAAATTTGGAAAGTGAAGTCTTTTAAACAAGTCATTCAACTTGTGCAAGCGCCCCCATCCATATTTCATTGCAGTTTTCCATGACAAGATGAACGGTGTGAAGGTAATCGCATGCTTTTGGCTCTTTGTGGTTTTGCTTCTAATATTTATCAAAATTATATTGATGATAAGAAGGCAAGGAGGTTGTAAACAATAACATCCCTTGCTAATTAAGCTCATGTGACCATACCTTGAAAACGTTAATTATTCATTCTATAATGCGTACAAACCTTTCACAAGATACAATTATTGATGTTCTACATTACTTACAAGTCATGCTCAAAACTTAATAAGAATTGAATTTAGATCCACATATTCATTCTCTTATGTATTTTCTTATATTATAGAATTATTTTGTAAAAACATAATTTTATAATTATAAGATTAAAATGCAACAATTCTAAAATGCAACAAGATTAAAGATCTCAAAACATAATTTTATAATATAAAAAAATGTTAACAAAATATTCTCCATAGCCAATAAAACTAAATAATGGAAAGTATATTTTGTTTCATTTAATTACAAAATTAGTATAATAAATGAAACAGTTCATTTATTGCTAAATATTTTGGTATGATATCTAATGAAAAAATATTCCCAGCTCACAATTTCCCTTGGGAGGAAAGCAATCAATTTCACTTTATTACGAATTCCTCAAAAAGTCAAGCTTATTAAGCAAAAAGTCACTTTTTTTACTCTTTTCTTTTATAATTTTGATGAGTTTTTTTATTTTTTAACTCAGACAAAGAAAATTTTAAATAGTGAGAATCAACACTATTTTAAGAATCGTATTTGGAGTATTTTATTCATTTAATTAAAAAAATAGACAAATTAACCTCTATACGTTAAATCAAAGAGCAAATTGATCCTTTCTAGTAAAAATTACATCCCTTTGTATTCTTATAAATTGGCATAGCTCATAGAATAACTAGGCAATGACATGTGGTGTGCCATGTATGCCTCAAACTGACGCACAAAGACCAATTTTTAACAGTAAAAATAGATTTATTTTTTAAGGTGTCATCAATTAATTAAAAAATATATAACTTAAAAAGAAAATCTTTATATAGACCCAAAGTCTCATTTCCCTTGTTTTCTTGAGCAAAGTGTGATATGAGATATGTGTATATATAGACTCATGAATAGTTTTGCAGCTTGTTCCTAAACAATGTGGGATTCCTTCCGCTTTTAACTAACAATATGAGATGACATGCTACACTATATTTGATTTTTTTTTTACAAAACAATTTCTCTTTTTTTTATATTTTGTTAACATTTTTTTATATTATAAAATTATGTTTTGAGATCTTTAATCTTGTTGTATTTTAGAATTGTTGCATTTTAATCTTATATCATAAAATTATGTTTTTACAAAACAATTCTATAATATAAGAAAATACATAAGAGAATGAATATGTGGATCTAAATTCAATTCTTATTAAGTTTTGAACATGACTTGTAAGTAATGTAGAACATCAATAATTATATCTTGTGAAAGGTTTGTAGGAATTAGAGAATGAATAATTAACGTTTTTGCATTGTACTTTTCGGGGCAGTTGTATTTGCATTGTACCACTGAGGACATGCATAAGGCACAGACAAGTAAAAGAGTGAAACTAGGATTCTCCATCATCACTGCAATTTGCCAACTTCGATCCCAAAGCTGGATATTCAAGATAGAGAAGAGGAATTTCTTTTGTGCTTATAAATAAACAAAATTTGTAATTGTTTTCGATACGCATTTGGGTTCATTTATTATGTGCTTATAAAAATATATATGCTTTTGTTTCACGAATTTCAGTTATGTTTTTTGCTGTTTATTCATGTTTTTTGCGCTTGCGGATTTCAATGGGGCAAGTCTTGCATGGATTTACCGTACGTCAAGCAATTCCGGATGGATTGCATTGTAGTCCACTTAGTTATACAGAGTTTTATGTTAATACGAAATATGAAAATACCAACATGAAAGATAAAAAGTGATTTTAGATGTAATAGAAATTCAACCGCTTCTTAACAATAGGTAAGGGAGAACCTTTTGCATCAGAGACTATTCCATCATGGTTAGGATTAGTGATTACTCCTTTTTTGTTTTTATTTTTGAATTTCATGCCTTCCTTCCAACTCATTACACTATAAATAAATTGGAGACAGTGATGATGAATAATTAAGGTTTGTAGGCAGTGCTTTTACCTTGCTGTCATTTTTAGTCCATACATTTTTCAAAATTTAAATTTTCAATCCTCATCAAATTGTAGCAATTAAATTTGTTAAGTTATATTGTGCTATTTCCAAAATCTCAAGTGAAATCAGCTTGTTGTTTCCGCATAATACTAGCAAAAAATTCATGTCATGGATTCAACGGTTATTGTTTTTGTCCATATTAAAATTTAAAAATTCAAAAACTACAATAACTAAAATTGATTAAATTAGAGTTAATGGACAAAATCCAACACTTACGACTAATATGTGAACTTCACCTTCTTATTAAGTACTATTTAAGTTTAAACATACTAGGGGTCGTTGTGCTATTTTGAAATTTAAAATTTAATCCCTATACTTTAATTTTGAGACATTTGGTCACTCTACTTTTTTAATTTAAACATCTTGGTCATTTCACTAACTTAAAATGTAATCAAAAAAAAAAAAAAAACACAAGACAACGAAGGCTTAAAATGATGATCATAGCTTCCTTTTTTTCAAAGCCTTAAACCTAAACATGACATAAACCAAACAAGCAAACAATGCTAGTTTCAAGCTTTAGCATTTTCTCATTTCTCGTCCTCTTTGGCCACATTTTCGGAAGCCCCTTTTGGTGTCGGTGTTAGTGCTGGTGCCGATGTCAGTGCCGAAGGTGCAATCAAAAGAGGTGAGACACATGTCACCTTGGAAGTTCGTTCTTCGCCAGATGGTCCAGGCTTGTGAATCTCCATTATATCATAGAATACGAGAATCGGCATGTCATCAAAGGACCCGAAAATAAACTGCGAAAGCCACCTTTGATCACGATTCGGTGTTTGAGACATTTTGAGAACAATTGAATTGAATTGAATAATGAAATTGGAAGGGAACTTAATTTCTTGTACTATGACTCAAATGTGAACAACTCCCTTGGTATTTATAATGAGATTAACATAGTAAAATATTTATATACTTTAAAAAAAATAAAATGGTTGAATAGAGAATGACAAAAGAAGTTGAATGACTTGTTTAAATGACTTCACTTTCCAAATTTTCTATCTTTGCCAAATTTATAAAATTTGTATCTTAGTGGTGTGTGTTTTTAATCACAATTTTTTTTTCGAATAAAAGTATTATGAAAATTTATATTAAAAGTGTGTATATAATTATTTAATTATTTCATTAATTACGTTAATTTTTAATAATAAAAAATAAAAAAACTTCTGCTATTTAATTTAACTTAAAGAGATCAATTTGTCAATTTTTAATAAATAAAGTAAAATCAAGATAAATTTCTTTAAATAAAAAGAACAAAATACAATTTTACACAAGATGTCCATAGTAATTTTACCTTGAAATGAGACCAAGTAAACTATTTTATTTTTTAGCCATTTTATAACTAATTCAACTGCATAAATTTGAGCCAATCCGGTTTCCATAAAAACGTGACAAGTAAACATGTGTATGTATATAATATCCTTAATCACACCACCGCAAACAATGTTATTAAATACATATTGAACATTGCAGGGATAAAAAAAAATAGTTTCAACATAAAAAAGGTAACTTCATGATTTTTTGAATCTAAATATGTTTCGACAAAAGAGCAAAAATATCCCCCCCCCAAAAATAGTTGTTTAAGATCTGAGGTAATCTTTTATCAAACTGATGAGTGGGGTTGCATTGGAAAATCCTGGGTAAAATACCAGAAAATGCCCAAAATTTTCAAAATTTACGGAAAAGGGCCGGGTTGAAAACTATTTACGGAAAAGGGCCATTTCCCCTAAAAACGCGTCTATGTCAGCGCGTTTTTGGGGGATACGGACCAAAGGCACGCCCTGTAGGACGTGTTTTTGTCCACTTCAGCAAAAACGCATCCACATAGGCGCGCTTTTACTGAGGTGGACAAAACGCGTCCTACGTGGCGCGCTTTAGCCCGTGTTTTAAAAAAAAAAAACTATTCTCAAATATTTTAAAAATTTACGAGAATAAACCTTTATAAAGGCTCAAAGTGAGAACACCAATTTTTTTAAGGTGTCATCAATTAATAAGAAAATATAACTTACAAAGGAAATCTTTATATAGACCCAAAGTCTCATTTCTCTTATTTTCTTGAGTAAAGTGGGATATGAGACATGTATATTTATAGACTCATAAATAGTTTTGCAGCTTGTTCCTAAACAACGTGGGATTCCTTCCTCTTTTAACTAACAACATGAGATGACATGCTACACTATATTTGATTTTTTTTTACTAAACAATTTCTCTTTTTTTTAAAATTTATTTAACATTTTCTTATATTATAAAAAACAAGAAACAAAACAACTCAAATAAACCTAAACATAAGGCTTAAAATGTAATCAATCAAAAAAAAAAAAAAAACAAAAGACAACGAAGGCTTAAAATGATGATCATAGCTTCCTTTTTTTCAAAGCCATAAACCTAAACATGACATAAACCAAACAAGCAAACAATGCTAGTTTCAAGCTTTAGCATTTTCTCATTTCTCGTCCTCTTTGGCCACATTTTCGGAAGCCCTCTTTGGTGTCGGTGTTAGTGCTGGTGCCGATGTCAGTGCCGAAGGTGCAATCAGAAGAGGTGAGACACATGTCACCTTGGAAGTTCGTTCTTCGCCAGATGGTCTAGGCTTGTGAATCTCCATTATATCATAGAATACGAGAATCGGCATGTCATCAAAGGACCCGAAAATAAACTGCGAAAGCCACCTTTGATCACGATTCGATGTTTGAGACATTTTGAGAACAATTGAATTGAATTGAATAATGAAATTGGAAGAGAACTTAATTTCTTGTACTATGACTCAAATGTGAACAACTCCCTTGGTATCGTTGACAATAGATTCTTGATTATCTGTAATTGAACAATAGAAAACTCAAATTTTATGAAATAAGATCAATGTTCTAACATCAAGATGACTTTTGCCAACGAAAGAGCATGAAAGAGAGTCTTCCAAATCCCAGCACTATAAACTTAACATTTACAACACACTTCAAGCTCAAGCACAAATATTGTTTATAAAGGTAGGAACCAAGGGTTAAATTGTTTCTCAAGTTACAAGTATACCTTTTTCCCTCTCTATTTCCATTGATTTTTCTTGTCAAAATCTAAATCTCGTGGTTTGAAAAAAAAAAAACCGAAATTGAAATCGAAATTGAAAATTTACAAAAAAAAAAAAAAAACAGAAAGAAGAAATCTTTTGTGATAAAATGGCGAACTGGCGACGGAGAAAAGTGAGGCGATTTTACTAACTGATGAGATATGACGACGAGGAAGCGCGGCTTATAAATAGGGAAAAAGGAATGAAGAGGAGAAACCGTAATTTAGTAGGGCTCAATGAGAGTCTAAATTACTTTATTGCCCATCGTGGATATATGAAACTACGAGAGTAGCCGCCTTACTAAACGCCCACCTAATACTTTAGACAAAAAAAAAAAAAAAAAAACAGGACGAGGAAGTTATAATGGGCCAATATAATCGTAAACTTAGCGCTCTATTTAATATTGGGTAAATATACATTTTGGTACATAAATTTAGCAGTTCAGATTGGTACCTAAACTTGGCTTTTTGGTCCAAATTAGTACTTACTTATTTGAACCAAAAACCCATGTTTAGGTACCTAATTAGATCGAAAAAATTTTAGGTACTAAATTCAACATTAACTCCAAGTTTAGGTACCTAATTGAACAAAATAAACCTTAAGTACAATAATTTAGATCCACATATTCATTTTTTTATATTTATCAAAATTACATTGATGACAAGAAGGCAAGGAGGTTCCAGGCTCTCTAATGCCTACAAACCTTTCACAATATATAATTATTGATGTTTTACATTACTTACAAGTCATGCTCAAAACTTAAATAAGAATTGAATTTAGATCCACATATTCATTCTCTTATAATTTTATAATTTTATAATATATTGAAACATAAAAGAATGAATATGTGGATCTAAATTTAATTCTTATTTAAGTTTTGAGCATGACTTGTAAGTAATGTAGAACATCAATAATTGCATCTTGCGAAAGGTTTGTAGGAATTAGAGATTGAATAATTAGGGAGCTCCATAGTCGGAGTAGACCGAACGGTAAAAGCAGTTTTGCAAGACTTGACGTTTTCCGACGGGGTTCAAGCTCGGATGGACGGAATTATGTTCCGGAAATTAGAGGGATTTCCCAATGCAACCCCACTCATCAGTTTGATAAAAGATTACCTCGGATCTTAAACAACTATTTTTTTGAGGGGAGGGGGATATTTTTGCTCTTTTGTCTAACCATATTTAGATTCAAAAAATCATGAAGTTACCTTTTTTATGTTGAAACTATTTTTTTTTATCCCTGCAATGTTCAATATGTATTTAATAACATTGTTTGCGGTGGTGTGATTAAGGATATTATATACATACACATGTTTACTTGTCACGTTTTTATGGAAACCGGATTGGCTCAAATTTATGCAGTTGAATTAGTTATAAAATGGCTAAAAAATAAAATAGTTTACTTGGTCTCATTTCAAGGTAAAATTACTATGGACATCTTGTGTAAAATTGTATTTTGTTCTTTTTATTTAAAGAAATTTATCTTGATTTTACTTTATTCATTAAAAATTGACAAATTGGTCTCTTTAAGTTAAATTAAATAGCAGAAGTTTTTTTATTTTTTATTATTAAAAATTAAGGTAATTAATGAAATAATTAAATAATTATATACACACTTTTAATATAAATTTTCATAATACTTTTATTCGAAAAAAAAATTGTGATTAAAAACACACACCACTAAGATACAAATTTTATAAATTTGGCAAAGATAGAAAATTTGGAAAGTGAAGTCTTTTAAACAAGTCATTCAACTTCTTTTGTCATTCTCTATTCAACCATTTTATTTTTTTTAAAGTATATAAATATTTTACTATGTTAATCTCATTATAAATACCAAGGGAGTTGTTCACATTTGAGTCATAGTACAAGAAATTAAGTTCTCTTCCAATTTCATTATTCAATTCAATTCAATTGTTCTCAAAATGTCTCAAACACCGAATCGTGATCAAAGGTGGCTTTCGCAGTTTATTTTCGGGTCCTTTAATGACATGCCGATTCTCGTATTCTATGATATAATGGAGATTCACAAGCCTGGACCATCTGGCGAAGAACGAACTTCCAAGGTGACATGTGTCTCACCTCTTACGATTGCACCTTCCAGACCGACATCGGCACCAAGCTAACTAACACCGACACCAAAAGGGGCTTCCGAAAATGTGGCCAAAGAGGACGAGAAATGAGAAAATGCTAAAGCTTGAAACTAGCATTGTTTGCTTGTTTGGTTTATGTTATGTTTAGGTTTAAGGCTTTGAAAAAAAGGAAGCTATGATCTTCATTTTAAGCCTTCGTTGTCTTGTTTTTTTTTTTTTTTTTTGATTGATTACATTTTAAGTTAGTGAAATGACCAAGATGTTTAAATTAAAAAAGTAGAGCGATCAAATGTCTCAAAATTAAAGTATAGGGATTAAATTTTAAATTTCAAAATAGCACAACGACCCCTAGTATGTTTAAACTTAAATAGTACTTAATAAGAAGGTGAAGTTCACATATTAGTCCTAAGTCTTGGATTTTGTCCATTAACTCTAATTTAATCAATTTTAGTTATTGTAGTTTTTGAATTTTTAAATTTTAATATGGACAAAAACAATAACTGTTGAATCCATGACATGAATTTTTTGCTAGTATTATGCGGAAACAACAAGCTGATTTCACTTGAGATTTTGGAAATAGCACAATATAACTTAACAATTTTAATTGCAACAATTTGATGAGGATTGAAAATTTAAATTTTGAAAAATGTATGGACTAAAAATGACAGCAAGGTACAATGCAAATACAACTGCCCCGAAAAGTACAATGCAAAAACGTTAATTATTCATTCTTTAATTCCTACAAACCTTTCACAAGATACAATTATTGATGTTCTACATTACTTACAAGTCATGCTCAAAACTTAATAAGAATTGAATTTAGATCTACATATTCATTCTCTTATGTATTTTCTTATATTATAGAATTGTTTTGTAAAAACATAATTTTATAATTATAAGATTAAAATGCAACAATTCTAAAATGCAACAAGATTAAAGATCTCAAAACATAATTTTATAATATAAAAGAATGTTAACAAAATATTCTCCATAGCCAATAAAACTAAATAATGAAGAGTATATTTTGTTTCATTTAATTACAAAATTAGTATAATAAATGAAGCAGTTCATTTATTGCTAAATATTTAGGTATGGCATCATCTAATGAAAAAATATTCCCAGCTCACAATTTCCCTTGGGAGGAAAGCAATCAATTTCACTTTATTACGAATTCCTCAAAAAGTCAAGCTTATTAAGCAAAAAGTCACTTTTTTTACTCTTTTCTTTTATAATTTTGATGAGTTTTTTTATTTTTTAACTCAGACAAAGGAAATTTTAAATAGTGAGAATCAACACTATTTTAAGAATCGTATCATCCTAATAAGAAGCAACACTAATTTAAACATGTAAACAATAACATCCCTTGCAAATTAAGCTCATGTGACCATACCTTGAAAACGTTAATTATTCATTCTCTAATACCTACAAACCTTTCACAAGATACAATTATTGATGTTCTACATTACTTACAAGTCATGTTCAAAACTTAATAAGAATTGAATTTAGATCCACATATTCATTCTCTTATGTATTTTCTTATATTATATAATTGTTTTGTAAAAACATAATTTTATAATATAAGATTAAAATGCCACAAGATTAAAGATCTCAAAACATAATTTTATAATATAAAAAAATGTTAACAAAATATAAAAAAAGAGAAATTGTTTTGTAAAAAAAAATTCAAATATAGTGTAGCATGTCATCTCATGTTGTTAGTTAAAAGCGGAAGGAATCCCACATTGTTTAGGAACAAGCTGCAAAACTATTCATGAGTCTATATATACACATATCTCATATCCAACTTTGCTAAAGAAAACAAGGGAAATGAGACTTTGGGTCTATATAAAGATTTCCTTTTTAAGTTATATATTTTTTAATTAATTGATGACACCTTAAAAAAATAAATCTATTTTTACTGTTAAAAATTGGTCTTTGTGCGTCAGTTTGAGGCATACATGGCACACCACATGTCATTGCCTAGTTATTCTATGAGCTACGCCAATTTATAAGAATACAAAGGGATGTAATTTTTACTAGAAAGGATCAATTTGCTCTTTGATTTAATGTATAGAGGTTAATTTGTCTATTTTTTTAATTAAATAAATAAAATACAATTTGACTCCAAATACAAGGGCCTCCATAATAATTTTACCTTTTAAATTATAACCAACAATAATGTCATCAAATATCATTCACCAATTGTGAATCTGTTACTCTTTCAGCCTTAATACATGTTCAACAATTTATATGATACCCCTTGGACTTAGTGCTGCAGTGAGGTGAGCTTTCAATAACTTCATGCAATTTAATTGCTTCTTTTTGTTCTTAATTACCCTCTTATGGTTATATTCTTTGATCAGCACAAGATCTTCCAATGAACTAGGAGCCGGGCGACCGCGGGCCGCTCGACTAGCGATCTTTGTTACGTTGTTGATGGTGGTCACTGAAGGAACCGTGATGGGCACTGTCATGATTTCGGGTCGAAAATATTGGGGTTATCTCTATAGCAAGGATGGGCAAGTGGTGAAATATGTAGGACAAATGTTGCTGCTCATTGTTGCTTCCCATCTTATTAATGGTATTCAATCTGTACTTACAGGTTAGTGTGCCCCCAACTTACTAGTTTTACCCCTTTATGCCAATGTATCCAAAAAAATAAAAAATAAAAATAAAGGGTAAACTCTACTCATTAAACTATTAATAAGTTTACGTTTTGATTACTTAACTTAAAAAAAATTACAAGATGGTCATTGAACTATTCAAAAGTTTTTATTTAAGTTACAATGAATTAGTACCCACCGATGAATAGAAGAATATGCATTAAATCTAAGTCAATCTAACGGTGTAACACCCCAACCCGGCCTATGCGTTAAGACCAGACTTGGCATGCCACACAGTTCGAACTTACGTCCAGTCATCAATGCTTTTAATGAAAACAATTTTTTTTTTCAAAATGATATATACTTTTTTTAAGACGGAGTTTATCAAAAATCGAGATTTATTTGAAAACCATGATTTTAAAACATGAGAGTTTACAATTTGATTTTCAGAGAAATAATTTGGATAAAAACTTAAACAATTGGTTGAAATAAATTTATAAAAGAGTTTTCACGGGAATTTTACGAGTAAGTGATATTTAAGAAAAACCCTTTTTATACGTAAGTTTAAGAAAACATTTATAAGAATTAAACAGCCCTATTTAAGTAATTAAAACATATTAAAAACCATCCACAAATAAAAATCCATAAAAATAATACCAGAGGCCTTATTACATCGCAATTGAAATAGTACTTAAATAAAAAATACTTAAAAGAAGTTCAAAGTTTTTATAACTCATCATTCGTAGCATAGCCTCCACACGAAGTCATCCCCGGCTCAAGTCTCCATCAATTGTCATTACCTGAGAAGGGTAAGAAAACGGGGTGAGTTACTTAGAACTCAATGTGTAACCCACTTACCGTGTTCACTTGGCCAAAACCATTTAAACAATTAGTTGGGCTTGAGCCCATTTACAATTGTACAATATATATAAATCAAATATATAAAAAAACATACATGTGATGTGCAATTCCCAACCAAACCTAATTTCCATCCGCTACACACCACCGTACCAACCAACACACCTGTGGGGATCAAGTCAACCCACCCCGCCAACACACCAATAGCAGGCATTAAGCCAATTATAATATTTGTGGCAGAGCCACCGAACTAGATTGTGACAAAGTCATCGAACTAGAGGCATTAAGCCATTTAAAATATTTGTGGCAGAGCCACCGAACTAGATTTTGGCAACAGGCCATTTAAAATATTTTAGCAACATGCCATTTAAAATATCTGTGGCAGAGCCACCGAACTAGATTTTGGCAACAGGCCATTTAAAATATTTTGGCAACAGGCCATTTAAAATATTTGTGGCAGAGCCACCGAACTAGATTTTGGCAACAGGCCATTTAAAATATTTGTGGTAGAGCCACCGAACTAGATTTTGGCAACAGGCCATTTAAAATATTTTGGCAACAGGCCATTTAAAATATTTGTGGCAGAGCCACCGAACTAGATTTTGGCAACAGGCCTTTCTTCTCTTCGTCATTTATCCCAACCATGCAGTCATGTATATATATAATGCATAACAATATTTTCATAAGGTAAATTTCAACAAAAAGCCCATATTACAAGTTATCAATTTGGCCCGTTAGTTAAAATAGCAATTAGCCCATTTAACAATCTAGCAATTTTGGCCCATATATCGTTCTAGCAGTTTTGGCCCATATATATCGATCTAGCAGTTTTGGCCCATATATATCGATATAGCAGTTTTGACCCATTTGTCACATATCAATATGGCCCATTTATCAAATAACACATTTGGCCCATATAGCAAATTATCAAATTGGCCCATTAAGCAAATTATCAAGTTGGCTCATATAGCAATTTATCAAATTGGCCCATTAAGGGCATTTTCGTAATTCGATCCATAGGGACATTTCGTAATTCAGCCCATTAGGGGCATTTTTGTAATTTGGCCCGTAAGAGCGTTTTTATAATTCGGTAATCGTACCCACTAAGGGTAATTCGGTAATTTATCCTCTAAGGGTATGATGGTAATTTTCGCAACCTAGGCTTAATTACTAATTAGGGGCATAAAAATAAAACTGTCCATCTGCGTCGTACTGACTAAACTGACTATAACTCGAGTTGGGAAACTCAAAATTTAGATCCGTAAATTTTCCCTGAAACTAGATTCATATACTTCTTACTGTCATTTTCCCAGAATTTTTGGCTTAGCCAATTAGTACAGTTTATTCTTCAAAGTATCCCTTGTTTCACTGTTTGACAGTTCTGCCCTCTCTTCACGAAATCTCAGATATCTTATTGTACAGAACTCAAATACTGGTTTTGTTTGATCCAAATAAAAATAGACTCACTAAGGATTCTAATAATATAAGCCATGTCCCGTAATTATTTTTCTACAATTTATAGTGATTTTTCCAAGTCAAAACAGAGGATCTCGAAATCACTCTGAACCAGTCTCACAAAAATCTAAAAATCTCAAAATATACTAATCTTTTGCTTGCTCTGTTTCTTTTATAAGAAAATAGACTCAATTATCTTTCAATCCATATCTCGTTCACTTTCTAATTCAATTTACACTATTTTTGGTGAGTTTTCAAAATCACGTCACTGCTGTTAACCAAAACTGTTTTGTTACAAAATATGGTTACCACTTCGAACATACGTACGCCCGAGTGGCCATAGATGCTGGCTTGCGGCTTTTCAGTCTTTCGACTGATTCACAGAACATTTCATGCAACCATTTAGAGAGGTATGAGATTACACACCCCATTTCAAACATGTATTCGGAAAGTAAGGGATTACTCAGCTGATTTCGGTAAGGACTAAACCTTCTTGATAGTCGGCACCTACGACACCCACTATTTCCGAAGGATTAACAAATAGAGAATATTGAGTGACTTTGTCCCTAAAAATAATCGATTAGTCGAAACTTCGATCTGATTTGCAACATAGCCGAATAGAGATATAACGAAAAATTCCAAGAAGAACTACTTACCTTAACACTTCGATTTGATTTCTAGCGAGTCACGATGATTACGAATACTCCGAGTTCGGCCTTTTTTATAACACGATTGCTTAAACGAAGGTTGAAAGAATAATCAACAAAACAATATCGATAAAGAGAAGATTCGGCTTTGATAAAAATAAAGGAGAGAAAAGATTGGTTCGACTATGGAGGTAGTCTAACATTCGGCCATGTAAGAAAAATAAATGATGAAGGAAGTATGGTTGAAAAGAAAATAAGTCAAGAAAGAAAGAAAATGAGGATGTGAGGTTTATGATTTAAATTTTCAAAGATAAGAGAAAAGCAAAGAGAGAGGGTTTGAAACAAAGGTGCATTCGGCCATGGGAGAGAAGTTTTAGAGAGAAAAGAAAATAGTGCACATAATTGCTAAAAAAATTTGACCAAAGGAAGAAAACAAAATGTTCACAAATGCACAAAAATGCATTCGGCTAGGGAGAGAAAAAGATGAGAAGAAAAGCTTTTGTAAAAAGCACCAAATAATCAAATCAAAGTGACCCAACTTGCTACACATCCTTACAAAAGCTTCCAACAATATTTGGTCACCCCCCCTAATCCCCAAACCGTCCAAGTTCATGGACAAAGTTTGGTCATTCCAAACTTTCCATAAAAAAGTCTTCCTTGTTTCATGCCTTATGTCCTCCACTTACATGCCTTTTCCTTAATTCACTCTTAGCCATTTCTCTTTTCCCCCACTTACATGCCTTTTCCTTAATTCACTCTTAGCCATCATACCATAAAAAAAAAAAGTCTATCCTACCATAATTACAACCATGGCCAACACTTAGGAAGGAAGTACAAAAATTAAATCAACAATTTTGCACTCCATGGGATTCAAACTCCTCCCCTCAAGCCCATACAGGCAACGCCACACCACTCCTCTACTAGCTTCACTTGTGCTAACAAAATGCACACTTATCTCCTTAAGCCTTGATGCCACTTACTATCACTCCTTAATAAGCTTAAATACAAATTTTATTACTAGGGCCCAATTCAACCTCGAGCTCTCATTGAACCCCTAAACATACACAATTACCATTGTTAACTAGCTTAACGCAATAAATAGTGCAACAATTAAAATTTCAAATTTTGGGGTGTTACAAACGGTCAATATTTATGGTTGAAGAATAAAGTTGTTTAAATTTGAG